>NW_021011624.1:76013-538931 GCF_003987935.1 Bombyx mandarina
AACGGCGTCTAAATGAAAGTACAGTCCTCCTTGGATGCACTTTGAGGATATCGCGCCGAAACAATGCATCTACTGCTCTCGTATATTAACATTATTGTCGAGCTCAATTTGCAGTCTAAGTCGCCATATGAAATCCGTTCATCCCACAATAAATTATATTAAGTAAAAAATAAAATTATTATATTATTAAGTAAGTCAATCTCTGTCAAGTAATATAACAGTGTATTACAATACAAAGTTCATACTTTGTATTGTAATACACTACTGTAATGACACACCCGAATCATTACCTAAGTGATGTGTTCATACACATCACTTAGGTAATGATTCGGGTGTATAGATACAATGTATTCGTCGTCACAGTATCTATTGAACGCACCGAGTAATGTTAAGAGTGATGTGTAATGTTTTCGAGTAATATCACCTGTCTGTAAAAGTGATGTCATATCACATTACATTGGCAAGTGATGTTTTGCGCAAGTCTAATACAATATATTCGTCACAGTATCTATTGAACGCACCGAGTAATGTTAGAAGTGATGTGTAATATTGTGTAATGTTTTCGAGTCATATCACATTACATTGGGAAGTGATGTTTTGCGCAAGTCTAATAATTAGTACATGATGCATGAATTACGGTGGCCTTAACGGCCTTCCAAAAATTGCCATAGCGGACGGTGTTTCACGTCCACAAGGCGGGGTATTGGTAAAGTTTTCAACTAGCAATAATCGCACCTCGGATTAACCTCATTGGTTACGATATTGCCTCTGCGCAAAGTTACCGGATTTTTCTAAGAGAGAACATTATGTACGTTTCAAACGGATAAAACGATAGCGAGATTCAGATTTGGAGCAACGCCATCTATTGACGGCAATGTTAAACTTTTTCAGTTTCTAACCGTTACGCTCTATATATCATTATCATTTGGAATGTTACGAAGTAATAAAATAGTACAAAGTAATTCGGTGTATTTTTATTTTCCTTATTTTTCTACTACAGTCATTACTTTTAAAAGGCGAGATAAAAATTATCGGTTTTAATAGTAACAACAAAATGTTAGACCATTTCGATATCGGATATAACTGAAGTCCGGTATACCAATAGACTCGCACGCCACCTACTCTACGATGATGGTACTACACAAGTAAGCTGCATAGAAGTGGCAACGCGTCAAAACATGATCTCAATCGGATCGACACGTACGGAGTATTGTAACTGTTAGTCAAATTATGTAAGCTACGAGTGGTTTTATAGATTACCTAACACGATACCACTTCGGTTGTCGCGAGACGTGAAACCAATTAAAACTATTTTTACGGTTTAAACTCGCGTTTTTTGTTAAGAAGATAACACAGATGGTGGGATTTACTTCAACTTCCGCAACAGTTCCCAAGCGCCAGACCAGAAAAGGTAGGCACGTGATTTGTACACCTTATATCAATTTAATTGACGTGGACTTTTTTTGGCGCTTAGATGTTGGTCGAGCTCGCGACCCACCTGGTGTTAAGCTATTACCGGAGCCCATATACCTTTACAACGTAAATGCCGCCACCTAACTTTAGGAGTTGTGAGGTCTCAGTTTTAACGGTACAGTGGCTGCCTCACCCTTCAAATCGAAACAAAACTACTGCTTCACGGCAGAAATAGACAATAGGTGGTGCCTTCCCGTGCGGTCTCCAAAGACGTCCTACTACCAGTGATGACGTTAAAATGTATATTGTAAGTGGTGTACTGACCTCGGCGTGTACGGCTATTAGGTTGTTAATGATCTCGTAGACATAAGGGCGCGCGTCGTCGACGAGCTCCGCGGAGGCCACCTTGTGCCTCCCCATGTACATGCTGGGCTCGATGGTGCCCACCAGGGGGTCGCCCTTGTGCTCTAGGTAAGTTTCCGCTATGGACGCTTCTAGAGAACTCAACGATTCCTCGGCCGATTTTAGTGCTTGCGTGGGCTGCGGGAATGTGCATCTAAAAATTAAAATATATATATTATTGCTTAGCTGGGTGGACGAGCTCACGGCCCACCTGACGTTAAGTGGTTACCGGAGCCCATAGACATCTACAACATAAATGCCGCCTCAATATAGAAACAACGGCTACCCCACCCTCCAAACCGAAACGCATTACTGCTTTACGGCAGAAATAGGCGGGGTGGTGGTACCTACCCGTGCGAACTCACAAGGGGTCCTACCGCCAGTAATTACACAAATTATAATTTTGCGGGTTTCATTTTTATTACACGATGTTATTCTTTCACCGTGGAAGTCGATCGACAACATTTGTTAAGTACGTATTTCATTAGGAAAATTGGTACACGTCTGCGGGACTTGAACACCGGTGCATAGCTAGATACGAATGCACCGGACGTTTTACAGGCAATCATGTTGTACGTTATCCATAATGTCCACATTTCGCATGCTGGTTTGGCGAAAGCAGTATGTCTTAATCCACCTTTGAATTATAGTATTTAGTCCAAGTTCAATTCAGTATAAGTTTATTTTTATTTTTATTCCTACCTAAGCTGATGATAGCCTTGTGAAGCTATTTCAGCATAAGCTTAACTGGTAGGTGAGCTCACGAGGCTCAAGCTGGGAGTGTTGCTAACACTGGCCCTAGCAAGAGCAGTGCTTTTTTTTATTGCCTTTTTAGGCAGACGAGCATACGGCCCACCTGATGGTGAGTGGTTACCGTCGCCCATGGACTTCAGCAATGCCAGAGGCAGAGCTAAGCCGCTGCCTACCGCTAGAATCTACCACCGGATCGGAAACGCGACCCACTGAGAAGATCCGGCGAGAAACTCAGTGGGCTGTGTCTGTCTGTGGGTGATGATGACCGGGAGTATTATCAGTGGGCTCGGGCGTCCGGCGTCCGGTGTGCAATGTGCGGCTTACGGTAAGAGGTACTAACTCGTCAAAGGCCGCCGCGATGTTGGCGAGCGTGACGCGCCTGGTGTAGCGCGCGTTGACGGCCGCCACGAGCAGGCGCCGCTGCCAGCTGCCGCCCTCGTCCGCCGCCGCGCCGCTCGCCGCCGTCTCCTCCAGACGCTGGTCCAACGCCACCGACAAGCTCGTGTTGTTGAAGTCCTGGTTCGAGTCAAGTACATACGATCAGCTTTTCATTAAATACAGCGAACAGATTATTGAATTTGTAGGGATCACAAAAGCAACTAACAACGACGCTTGTAGCTGAAAGTAAGTATTGTATTTTTTGACGCAGCATGTTGCTGATAACTCTATTACTGTAATCTGACGAAGCGTGTTGCGGATAATAACATGTACTTTTAGGTTATTAAAATAATATTTTGTGTATTTAGTGAAAATAAATATTTTGTACCATACTAACAATTATATGTATGTGTTAGCGGTAATTGTATTGCAATGATGCTACGTCAGTCTCGGGATTGTCGGGCTGTCGATAGCACGTTAGGTTGCAATCCCAATAGTCACTTAACTGAACACGTGTCTTATTTATCCTCGCCCAATATAGAGACTCAACAAATTTTGAAAGGTAAAAGTTTTAATTATTCGTGTTAACACGTTGACTGCCGTACAGGTCACCGGTGCCTTACGCGGCGCACTGAAGTAATTATATCGATTTCTGTTTCTAAAGCGCCTGGATTGTTTTCTTTTGTTTGCCAATGTATGTTTTAGTTTTTTTTAGAAATAGATTCATTCTCAGTATCTGCAGATTTGTCTTTCTCGGAGCCTAGTAGATATTCCGGTGCCTTAGTTAGAAGATCAAAGAGAGAAATCGACATATGTAGTTACATCAGTGCGCCGCGTAGGGCACTGGTGACTTACACGGCAGTCAACGTGTTAACATAATAAAATTTCTAACATTTTAATAACATGGTATTTTCATCGATTCAATCTCGTGTTCATTATTGACATTTACAATATAAGGTAACCAAATCGAATTCTAAATAAAAGATATTGAAGCTTAAAAACATAATTAAATGAACTAAAAATTAAATATTTTGTTCAGTAGGTAGTTGGTGTACATTTTGTGGGTACATGTCAGTGTGAAGTTTTCTTCGAATTTCAAGGTTACAATGAACATTTATTTTATTGCGCTTGTAGATAGACGAGCAAACATCCCACCTGACGGTGAGTGGTTACCGTCGTCCATGGATTTCAGCAATGCCAATGGAAGAACCAAGCCGCTGCTGCTACCGAAACGAAACTACAATGTACGCAACCCTACAACGCGTGTGTGCACGAGCACGCAACGCGAACTACGTGAACAAACGCGTACGACCATAATTTATTATTTGTAAAATCAGTTTCGGTTGACGCGTTATTGATTTCAAAGTTATCACGTATTCAAATCTGACGGTATTTTGTCACATAGGGAATGATGCGTCGTACCTGTCCCGAGTGATCGTTGGCGAGCGCGTCGAGCACCCTGGTGTAGGCGTGCAGCACGTGCCGCGTGTGCTCGTGCAGCGGGCCCGCGTCCAGCGCCGCACTCTCACGCCGCCCGCCGCACCACACGCACTTGTGAATATCCGACAGCGCCTCCTTCACGTACGTCTCCAATAGATGAGGCTGGAAATTACACAACAGGGTGAAATAGCTTCGCTTCTACAGTCGTTGTATTTATTTATTTATTTAGACACACCAACAGCAATACACACAAAACGTTCAAGCTTAAAATTAACAAGTATAAAATTAAGTACTATCTCTTATAACACACAATATAACACAAAAATAGGTTAAATTGAAAAGTTAACAGTACGACATAAAAAAAAAATTGAAGAGAACATGAAAACAAGAGTTAACTACTTAACGTTCTCTCATCAATTATAAACAAAGGAACTTGGATACCAGTTTGTTTTTGAGACCAGGACACGTGTCGTTAAAAATGTCGATGTAATAACATAACATCTTTTTTTTTCGGGCCGAACTTCCTCCGTGGTCCCCGCACCTAGGGGGTGCACGTGTGGTACTGATTCGCGACAGCGAAACCGCAGGCCCAAGAATATATTCAAGACCCTACCCACTAAACGACTCCTCTGTACTCTTCGCCCAAGCGTCCGATCCCCTCCGAGGTCAGAACCCGAATGAGGTAAGGAGTTACCGCGGTCAAGACTGCAACCAGACGGCGCAGCTCACCCCAAATAAGATTACACCTTGATATAGCGGTTTTTTTAAAATTCAATTTAAACAAATTATTTTACTATTACAAACATAACCAATATTTTCCATGCAAGATCTTGAATTTCGATCGTTAAGTCATAACATAAAAGCCTATTGTATCATATTGTAATAATATAAAAACATAACATAAAGAAACTAGAATAATCTTGTACGAGTTTCTCTCAAGTTTCTTAAGATTTTTTTTCTTGTTAGTGTAAAGAGACACAGACGAACTTACAGATCACCTAGTATGTAGCAGTTACTCAAGCATACCGACGCAACAGCGTGAATGCCGTCTCCATGCTTGGAGCAAAGATGTCGGTAGTCAAGACAAACTATTACTACTTTACTGGTGGTAGGACCTCTTGTGAGTCCGCACGGGTAGGTACCACTACCCCGCCTATTTCTGCCGTGAAGCAGTAACGCGTTTCGGTTTGAAGGGCGGGGCAGCCGTTGTAACTATACCGAGACCTTAGAACTTATATCTCAAGGTGGGTGGCGCATTTACATTGTAGTTGTCTATGGGCTCCAGTAACCACTTAACAACAGGTGGGCTGTGAGCTCGTTCACCCATTTAAACAATAAAAAAAAATTATATAAAAAATAAAAAAACTCCTAACCAGTTTAGTGATGGCTCCATATTCCGTGAACTCTTCGATCTTCCATGTTTCCTTGTCGGCGAGACCTTTGACCCTCTTGAGAGCTCGCTGGAGGAACACGACCATGCCGTGCACGCGGTAGTCGTATATCACGCGCTCCACTATGCTCAGTGGCTGTAATTAAATAAACCCCGATTACAATAATTAATCAAAATGAAACAAACAATCATATCTTACCACACTATTGTAAGGACTGGACAGATGTTGGCCCTATAACTCCGACCCTTGAGGATCTTTTCTCTTTATACCCAACCATGGCTCGCATCAGAACCGTTTGTCTGGACACACATTTTTTTATACTTTACTTGCGACCCGCCCTCGCTTCGCTTCGGAAACTGTAATTTATTATTGATTTCTCCACTATTTAATGGATGTTATTATACATATAAACCTTCCTCTTCAATCACTCTATCCAACTCCAAAAAACGTATCAAAATCCGTTGCGTAGTTTTAAAGATTTAAGCATACATAGGGACAGATATAGGGACAGAGAAAGCGACTTTGTTTTATACTATGTAGTGATTTCATTTTTTTTTAGAGAAAAAATACCGTAACATTTTGTTAGTAAAAATTACTTAAAATCTATGTTAGCAACTTAAAAATCTAACACATAAGTATCAGACATACATTATAAATATCATTACAATTTTTTCCTTCCAAACATTGCCTAAGATGTACATTGCATTGACAGAGTACATGTTCTTGTATTTCCATGATTTCCATACAGATATCCCAAATCGTATTATCATCAGATTTCATTTTGTGTAGTTGCGGCTACCACATTTTTTTTATTGTTTTGGCTGGTTGTCGAGCTCACAGCCCACCTGTTGTTAAGGGGTTACCGGAGCCCACAGACATCTATAACGTAATTGCCGCCACCCACCTTGAGATATGAGTTCTAAGGTCTGAGTATAGTTACAACGGCTGTATATAGGCAGGGTGGTGGTGCCTACCCGTGCGGACTCACAAGCCTACCACCAGTAATAAAGTGTTTATATTCAAAATGTAACACCGCTATTAGGCACATATCTAATGTTCAGGAACCTTATGCTGGAACCACACTGCGTTATGCACTATTCGTTATGTGACTACGCCGTATTCGCCAAAATATATGTTAAGCGCGCAAGCAAGAAACATGCCATCCACACTTCGAACTTGTGCGCTGAATTATGCCAAATAAGGCAAATATGTGTCTTGTTTGCGTGGAGCGATGGACGTGTTGAGAGTTGCCGCAATTTATTATTTCCTAAATGTTTCTTACCAATACTTGTTNATCCACACTTCGAACTTGTGCGCTGAATTATGCCAAATAAGGCAAATATGTGTCTTGTTTGCGTGGAGCGATGGACGTGTTGAGAGTTGCCGCAATTTATTATTTCCTAAATGTTTCTTACCAATACTTGTTGTACAAAGTTACTAAAAGATCTAAAAGACCGAAAAGAAAACGCTGGTGGATGATTACAAGTCATAAGACACGTCGATGTACGACCGCCACAAGCGAGCGAATGACTCACCGAAGTGTGGGCAGTCGATGCGCATATTCGCCTTATTCGTGTCCTTTGAAGTGTGTCAAAAAACCGACAAGTCGACGGATACGCGTATTTGCTATTCGTCCTTATGCGTTATGCGTACGAATAAAGCGAATATTGGCGAATATACTCTCCACACTTCGCCGTATGCGCGTGAATAGCTCGCTTAACGAATAGCGAATAGCGCAGTGTGGTTCCGGCATTAGATAGGAGGGAATAGGGGCTAGCGGTAGAATAGGGACAAATCTGGGTTTTCACAATGCTTTTGTGATATTTGAATTTGTTGAATTGAAAAGGGCTTTTATTTAGTGTTTATGAATATTAAATAGTTTAATGTAGTCATCAGAGTAACTGATAAAAATATTGAAAAGTTAATTACCTAAAGGTAAGTACCTACCTAACAACTAAACAGTATCAGTCCTGTTGAAAAACTCTATTATCCCCATCGTGATCCGATTCACTCCAAAAGCCAAGGTGGATCAGGTCAAGCTCGTTTTTTAAGTTTTTGTTTATATTTTTCAATAAATTATATATAATAATGCATCTTATATAAAAAAAAATACGTCCGGAACCGTTTTAATCTCAATTTTATTGGTATTACTCTAAGAAAAGCCGATGAAAATTTGTGTTAGAATTGGAAAGCGTCCAGATTCCCTCCAATCTACTGTATGTAAAGATTAAAGGACTTTCATTGGTACAACATTTATGACCCTAACCCACGCATCAGCCCGCTGAGTTTCTCGCCGGATCTTCTCAGCGGGTCGCGATTCCGATTCGGTAGTAGATTCATTCGCGAAGCAGCCACTCTTGAGTTGTTAGGGTTCTTCGGAGGCGCTCGGGCAGCTGTTAGCAAATCCCACTCGTCCTAGCCGAGCCTTGCTTGCCCACCTGTCCTAGTGAAACTGGAAAGGCCTCCGGGCCACCAGTAACACTTCAATCATAAAAAAAAAAAACACATTTCGCCTTTTCGCATTAATAGTGTACAATTTCCAAAAATATTCGAAATTGAGTTAATATGCGAAAACATTTGGTATCACCAATATTTTTCCCATAAATACTGTCAAAAGAGCGTAGTTTAGTTGTTGTTTTTTTTTTTAATTTTATACGTTTTGACTACTATTAACAAAATTAATACATAATTTAATCTTACTTTAAGACAGATAATCTAACTGGTAAAAAATAAAAATAAATGATGCAAAGATGATTAATATTAAAGATATTATTACATGTTAAACATTAAAAACACTCTCCTGTAGAATTAGTAAGTTTTGAGATTATACAGTTTTAATGCGAGAAGACGATTTGTGACTTGAGAAACTCAAGCTGTAGGTACCTGTGAGGGCAGATCCAATTTCAGCAGAGACTCGTACGCCTCCCTGAGGTGCCGCAGATTGGCAACGAGCCGGGCCCGCGCCGCGTCCGCGGACGTGACCCCGCCGCCCGACAGCAGACAGGCACGCATATGCTCCGAAAATAATTCGACACCAGCTATTATCATTTCCTAGAAAATGTTAAAAAAAAATTTTTTTTAAAGTTCAAATTTGAATTTGAGACTATTGCAACATTAACCTCAAATAACAGAAGACAATGTTAATATAGAAAAATGTACGCTGATATATTTAGCCAAAGACAGACAGTTAAATTTCCATTCTCTTGTGTTTGTCAAACGAGTTCCTAATTTTGACGAGCTTCAGTGTTATTAAAAAAAACAGTTATTTTATTTAAATATCGAAACTTTGGAAGGAAGTGGCATAAAATTCAGTATCCAATTTTCTTTTTTTAGAGTTTATGAAAAATAATTGACCCGTAAAATACTGTAATGTACTCTCACCACAATATTCTGATTCATCCGCCAGAAATCAGGGCGCGCCGCTAAATATATAGGTATAATAGCTAGTTTTCATTATAAAGGGTGTCCCAGAACTCAACGTCAAGCCGAAACGGGGTGACAGGATTGATTGTAACCACCATGAGAAAAATCAGAAAAAAAAATCTATCCCATGCAATTTGGAAATTATGGGTGTTCGGTGATATATTACCGAACACCTTTGTCAGCATAATTCGCGTGACGCGTTAACTTCATTTCCACAAATCGTCAGTGCACGATCAACAACCGCGTCACCCGGGTGCATTCATAACATTAACATTTAATTTATTTTCTCTATATTTTAACAATAAACATTTTTAAGTAACATTATCTTTAACTAACAAACTCACACCGCACCCTACATTTTGGTCCTTCGAGCCTTCTTGAAGCCTACATTTTGGTCCTTCGAGCCGGATGTGAACCAGCGACCTATGGATCATCATCAGTATGTGATAACATACATCATCGTCATCGTAGGAGTGCTGGCTACCGGCGTGCTACTCTGGCGACGACGACGGTTGAGTGCGAACCGGGCGATCATCTCTGACGGCATCGAGTTTCAACAGTATAGTGAATGTGAAAATGTAAATAGTGCTAAGGCAGGGTTTAGTGCGCGACCTTCTGTGGTGGACCCTTCGCCTGGTGATGTGAACATTTATGCCAAAGTGTCAAACAAAGCGTGCTCTCCAATACCAAGAAAACCTATATAGACCCTAAGTTCTTAAATTTTATTATACTAACATTTTAATTTAATTTTTGTTTGTCTTTCATCCTCTTGTAAGCCGTAATCATCTATTTACTAACAACTATTTCATTAAAGTATACACTATTTTGTTGCCCCGGAATATGTTCGGTGATATATTACCGAACACCTTTGTCAGCATAATTCGCGTGACGCGTTAACTTCATTTCCACAAATCGTCAGTGCACGATCAACAATCGCGTCACCCGGGTGCATTCATAACATTAACATTTAATTTATTTTCTCTATATTTTAACAATAAACATTTTTAAGTAACATTATCTTTAACTAACAAACTCACACCGCACCCTACATTTTGGTCCTTCGAGCCTTCTTGAAGCCTACAATGGGCATTTAAGAAAAACCAAAAAATTTGGTCAAACTATAACCATTTTTCGGTTATTGTGGTTATTTTTTATTATTTTTGTTCACTTAAACTTTGGAACCGTAACTCTAAATAACATTTCTAGAATCACAGTCAAAAATAACGACACAACTGCCCCAAGTTCGCGCATTAGCCGCTGCCTACCGAATTAACAAGTAAGTATCAACAAGTAAGTAGGCAGCGGCTTGGCTCTGCCCCTGGCATTGCTGAAGCCCATGGGCGACGATAAACCACTCACCATCAAGTGGGCCGTGTGCTCGTCTGCCTACAAGGGCAATAAAAAAAATCAAATCTTTATATAAATAATCAAATACTATATATAAAAAGTCAACAATTTATATTAAGTATTAAATATATGACGACCGGCTATGTTAAGTATAATAAATACCTTGAACTGCGCGTGACGTTCGGACAGGGCGGGCTGCCCGGCGAGCTCGGCGGCGAAGTATGCGCGCGCCAGCGCCCACAGCGCCGCCAGCTCCGCCGACAGCGCCGCGCACGCCGCGCCGCACCACGCCGAGCGACGCGCCGCCTCGGCCTCCTCGCGGGACTTGTGCCGCTTCCCTGCAACCTCATACTAACTCAACGTGCATCTTGAGACGGAAGTCTCCCTACATACTAGTTGTAATACGATTAGTCTTGAGACCAGAACACATGAGTGCTTTGCGGCAGTAGCTGCGATAGTGGCACTCATCAGTGCGGGATGACACTCCGGCCCAAAAGTTTGTTTATTGCACCAGTCGATGTTATTGAAGTCGTCGTGGCCGAACGGATAAGGCGTTCGGCGTTCGAATCTCAGGCGGGTAGCAATTTTTTTACTGAAATACGTACTAAACAAATGTTCACGATTGACTTCCACGGTGAAGGAATAACATCGTGTAATAACAATCAAACCCGCAAAATTATAATTTGCGTAATATATAAATTTATTATAAGGCTCCTGTTATAAAAAAAAACTACAAAATACAATTTAGACTAATTAATAAAAGCACAATATGATGTTTAGGTTGTATAAAACACATCGCGAGGAAAAATATTTATCCATCCAACCTTCAAACGTCGACCTCTGAAGCTATCCACGCGTGAAGAGTATCACATGGAGGTAATTGCAAAAAATAACTACTCTAAATAATATCATACCTTTCTCGTTATTATCTTGTTCTTCTTTTTGTTTGAAATGATCTTTGACTTTATTCAGGAGACTCATCAGGTACTCCTTGCGAGCGGTTATGGCCACCCACGCCGCGTCCTCTTCCCATTTCAAACTTATTAACAACCTGAAACCGACCAACAGTATTACGATGATAACAGAGGGGCGCCGAGCAACGCTTTTAGTGATACTAGGGCAGCTTGTGAGACCGCGCGGGTAGGTACCACCACACTGCCTATTTCTGGCGTAAAGTAGTAGGTAATGCGTTTCGGTTTGAAGATTGGGGCAGCCGTTCTACTGTAGCAACTCAGAATTAGAACTCGAGTCTCTAGGTGAGTGGTGGCTTTTACGTTCTTTATGTCCATGGTCCGGTAACGATCCAGTGATGTTAAGTCAAGAGGACTGTGAGTTCGTCCACCAATCTAAGCAATCTTCTATATATATATATAAAAATTAACTGCTGTTCGTTAGTTTCGCTAAAACTCGAGAACGGCCGGACCGATTTGGCTAATTTTGGTCTTGAATTATTTATGAAAGTCCAGAGAAGGTTTAAAAGGTAGATAAATATGAAAATGCTCGGAATTCAATAAAAATAACAATTTTGTTTTTCCTTTGATGTATGTGTCCCTCGTCGGACGGATTCCTTTTGTTTGTTTTAAGTTTATTTTATACAAACGTTTAGGTCTTTTGTTTGTCGATTGAGGCACTACGAAGTCTGCCGGGTCAGCTAGTAAATAAATAAAAACGCGACGCCTAAATCGCATGTCAAATTATGCAGTCTATTGCAAAACAATATTCACGTCTGAGGACTTCTGATTTAAGCATCAACGAAGTTTTAAAATTGCATTTATGGACAGTGTTTTCCGCGAGCCTCCTCTCTGCTGACCTCGTTTGAATAAGAAAGGTTCAATAAGAGAGGTTCCAAAGCCGGATAAAAGGCGATATCACGATGTTTGAAAAGAAGAGGAACGCAGCGGCTCTCTAAGTACAGGGCTGATGACGGAATATCATCAAACGAGTCATGCATAACGAACCGAGACATTCGTCCGGCAATGAGATGTCTAAACCATCGAAGCAACAAAGATTCGATAACAATAATCAGTCGTTTCTCACCTGATATATTTCATTTGTTCCTGGACATTGATGGGCATGGTCTTCATTCTGACAAACAATTTCTCTTTCAAATCTTCAATTTTTTTATCGATTTCGGATAGTATTTTTTGGAAGAGCTGTAATTTTTTTTATTTTTTTTTCAGATCAAGAAAATTAATACAAATGCTTACAATATTAATACAAACTTGCAATTATTATTATGGTATTAAGAAAAAAAAAAAAGCAAGTAGTTTACTGATTTCATTTGCCAACAATAATTTGTAATATACCGATATTATATACTGAATTTTTGTTATTTCGAAAGGTTCGCGGCCCAACCGGTGTCAACTGGCTATCAGAGCTCATATATGTGATGACGAGACCTTCGACACACGCCTTGAGATATTATAAGTTGAAGTCACAATTGTTAATCAACTGCTGTTAATGGTTGCCATAAAAATGACCTTCAGACCTTGATGACCTACATAATTATATTCGATTTCAATTATTCACATTCGTTCAGTCACAGCGCATTAGTTTCTTAAAACTCCACGTTCAAGATCGACTTTTTAAATTAAAGGAAGAAAAAACATCCCCTTTTTCCTTCTAATAGCTATTTCATAAGTACGATATTAGCTTTTTTTTTTAATTACGATAAAAATCTTAAATATTTTCAAACACTGTTTTGGTTTTCTGTAGCCAAGCGGCATATAAACATCACCGACAGCCCTTATGTCACAGCCACTTTAACAAATTTTTTTTTCCTACCTATGCTGATAGCCTTGAGAGGCTATTTCAGCTTCTCCTTAACGTGTAAGTGAGCTCACGGAGCTCTAACCGGGAGTGTTGCTAACACTGGCCCTAGCAAGAGCAGTGCTTCGCAGAATCTACCCCCGCAAACGCGACCCACTGAGAAGGTCCGGGAGAAACTCAGTGGGCTGTGTCTATGAGTTAATTCACTCGCCAAGCCCTTCGTCGCAAGCAACGGGTTCGGCGACGTTAATGGATCGGCAGGATTCGTAATGACGTGGTTAGGGCGACGTCGACTGTTTACCATTAGGTCCACAGGATCGGGTATGACATATACATCTTGAGAAGTGCTCTGAGGAATTATTTTCACTTCAACCGAAGTAGAGACCATCCACACCACCCTATCACCACTGCGCCTGTGCCTATCACCCACAGTACGTTTCCGGAGATCTTTTATGCCACGCATCCATCGAATTTAGTATAAAATCCGCTGCACGATGTTTTCCGAGCGCTATGACCTGTCCAGGTCTGAAGGGTGTCCTCAACGCGAGACAGCGGCTGGCTGTACCCCTGGCACTGCAGATGATCATGAGCGACTTTGACTACTTAATGCCAGATGGGTTTATGCTAGTCTGCTTACAATGGCAATCAAAAGAAAATCGTAAGATATTTGCAGACGTAACGACAGTTATGTACTTCTTTAACATATTATGCAGAATCTAATATACGCAAGTCCCACAGTGTCGGCACTAGTAAAATACAATCGGATCTACGTTTGTCTAAAAACTCTTAACTTTAATAATGTTTTAATCTTTTTTTTTCTTTATGTTGTTTCCACCTGCAGAACTATTTTTCAAACATATCGAATATCTTTATTTAAATTAGCAAATATAAAAAAAAAGGTTTTGTTTGACATTTGGCAAAATAAAATTTAGCAAAAATTCAATCAGTCTTCACGTGTCGAATTTCGATTAGCAGAACATCAGTTAGAAAATAATAATATTCAAATTAAAAACTTTTATATCGATAATATACCTTCACATCTGTATTCCCGAACAGATTCTTGACTCTGTTGTAGTCATTAACGACCAGGTCGTATTCCTTCTTGCGTATGTTCTGGTCTATGGAGGACGGTAGCTGGAAGAGGAACTTGTGGCGAGTCAGCAACGAGAGCGCCTCGCGAGTTTTGTCCGCGTTCTCTTTGCGCGACAATATCTCCAAGAACAACGAATCGGCCAGTTTAATCGAATCTGAAAAATATAGAGTAGAATATACACCTCCAATATAAAATCAAATAAAAAGACTAGTTTTTTTTGTGGCCTGGTAACGGGACCTTTCAGCCGTGTTTATATATTTTTTCTCATATCTATACTAATATTATAAAGCTGAAGAGTTTGTTTGTTTGAACGCGCTAATATCAGGAACTACTGGTCCGATTTGAAAAAACATTTCAGTGTTACATAGTCCATTTATTGAGGAAGGCTATAGGTTATAACATCACGGTAAGGCCAATACAAGTGGAGCACCCATAAAGAATGTTTCAAAATAGGGATTTAAATAGCTCCTTAACATTCTATAATTCAAAAATATTTTCAATTTCTACGTAAATGAAGTGAGGGGTAAAATTTAGGGTTATGCCAAAGTAACTATTCCACGCGGACGGAGTCGCGGGCAAAAGCTATTTCTGTTATAATATGAAGCGAAATGAGATAAAGTTCATTAATTTCAGACTTTAATAAGTTGAGATGAAATTAAATGAAATGGGATGGGATATGATGGGATGAAATAATATCTCAGTAACATGTCAGTTTTTTTGGCTGAGGCTTTTTCAATGGATTTTTTTGATGAAACAATTGCGTTCTTGTTGCTATTGACATATTAGTTCATACTAGTATACAATTTGACTAAAAATTGTAGAGGCATGTTGTACACTTGCACAACACGTCTCAATCCACCTATGTCCGCAGGAAGCAACTACATGCTCCAAATTGAAGCATCAAACAGACATTATACTGATTTTTGAGAACACTGAACACTGAGAATTTAGAGTTCCCTTACACAACCTCCTAACATTGATCAGCAGACTTTTTTTATTTTTTATTGCTTAGATGGGTGGACGAGCTCACAGCCCTCCTGGTGTTAAGTGGTTACTGGAGCCCATAGACATCTACAACGTAAATGCGCCACCCACCTTGAGATATAAGTTCTAAGGTCTCAAGTATAGTTACAACGGCTGCCCCGCCCTTCAAACCGAAACGCATTACTGCTGCACGGCAGAAATAGGGGGGGTGGTGGTACCTGCCTGCGCGGACTCTCAAAAGGTCCTACCACCAGTGAACAAGAGGTCCTACCACCAGTAGACTTACCTTCAATAGCTGTTTCAAGACTTTGTAACGGTTCTTTGCCGTTCTTTCTCTGATCTTCTTCATACATGTTCTTAAGTAGAACCAGCCTGTCGAGTTGATCCATGACAGCACCAGTGTTCGCTTTTAGGAAGCTCAATTGTCCTTCTTTCTGACCTTCTACCTACAAATTAAACCATTTAGATTTGGAACTGTTTTAAAATTAATTTAAGCTGTGATTCAATCATCTGATAGGAAGCATTTTATTTCTATAACTGTGTTTACGAATGACATCCATAATTAAGGAACAAAATTATTTTATAAGTGTATATTGCTATTCTACCTTTTTATTGTCAGTTTTGTTGTTGTTAGAAAGTTCAAGTTTTTATATAAATTCACCTTTCGCTGCAAGAACACCATTCCGGCTTTTAAGTCTTCAAAAGAAGTGTTGCTGTGATGTTCCAATAAATACCATCCAGGTTGAAAATTTTCGTCTGACAATTTACCTGATCTGTAAATAATTTCATTTTAACTATTAAATGTTGTTGTACAATTATTGTTGTTGTACAATTGTTGTTACACAATTTGTACTGGTATACATACATAGACAAACTCATCGGGCACTTTAAAAAAGAGGTTGAATTCTTTAATACTAAATTATACTGTATAACAGCCCTTCAAACCTGGATGCATATTTACTTAAAGACAGAAATTAGCAGTACAGAGTTATCTGGTGTTCATGCGGCTTACAATATGCCCGACAACAAAAAAAGATAGAAGATAGCACTTGGATTACACATCCCATGTCGTAAAGAAGAAAAGATAAGAGAAAAAAAGAAAACAGTGATACCACACTTGAACTATAATAAATAAGTACAATATTGTATTTTTCTTATATTTTATTCTGTTGATAACCATCAGGTGTAATACTTTCCTTTTGCTTTCCAGAATGGTTCTCAAATACCCATTGCATTATAGTATTATACAACTTTAAAACAAATTTAAATCCATGAATGAAAAATTCTTATTATTTTAACTAACTCAAATTAAGCCTTTGTCACTAAAATCTTTTTAATCAGAAAATCATTTACCCATCGGGAAACATCTCATGTAGTTCCTCTTCAGGAAATTTGCAGTCTTCCCCTTCGGTTGACAAACCCAGAGGGTCAGGTGGAGTGTAGGTTGTCGGAGACATGGGCCGCCTACCCCATGGCAGAGATGGTGGCGCTGCTTCCTCTACCCACACTGCACTTTCTTTTACAGGACCAATTGATTCATGGTAACCTGAAGAAGTAAATACCAAATTAATGTTTTTAATACCATCAAAAGTTATTACACCTATAGTATACCTGATCATAAAGCATTGCTATCACCTCATTGATATTGGCAATATCAATGTACAAATACCATGCCTGCCAATGACTTCAAGGTTAATAAATAACTTATTAAAATGCACTAGTTTGCAAATTCAAGTAACAAGGGTGAATTTGTTGATTGGTAATTGTCTTTTTATTTCTTTCTAGTTTTAAGAACTACAGAACAAAATACAATAAACAACTATTTGTATTTGATACAAGAAGTCACTTATTACCTCGGAACTGAACTGTGGATGTACCCTCTCCTCCTGAACGGGTGGTGACAGTAATATCTCCAAGTCCTTTGCATGGTCCTGAGCGTGCAACTACTTTATTCTTACTTTTCCATTCGGCTGATAGCAGACAGTCACAACCGCATATTTTAAGACCTAAAATAAATGACAACACAGCTAATTACACTAACTGAATAACAGTGTATGAAAATAAGATTGAATGGGTCTTGGTGACAAAGAGAGACAAATTCAAAACCCTCGAATAAAATTAAAAAAGGTGCAACTAGTAGGCTCCCTAACTGACAATGATTCTTTTAACAAGCATATTTATCTTATGTATGTGGGATGCTTTAACGACAAAAGGAAGATCTTCTACCTAGCAGGTAATATTGCTCAATAAACCGACAGTCTGAATGTTGTTGTTGGGAACTTGTATATATACAAGCATATCTTGAAAATGTAAGCGAGATTCAAGCATCTGTCAAATATCTTGAGAATTGTTATGGCTACCGCCACATTGTACACTGCGAATCCCCTATGCATAGTCTGCACAGTGGTGCCTGACACTGCAACCCCAGTTTTACTGGAATGTTAAATGAGTTGCAAAACAGAGGATGAAGTTTATTGGCACTGTGATTTCGTCGGTAGCATCGATAGTTGTTGTAGCCCGCAAACAAGTTTAAAGTAGGTAAGTCATGTCCGATAAGTATCTATGGAGGTTGAAAGTAAGCTTTAAACAAGTGCCTGTCTAACGGATTCTGAATAGTTATTCGGCAGTCTTAGCGCTAGTCCACTATCTGATCTTAATGACGTACAACCTTGCGTGTCCCAGCTATATGGCTCATCATGACAAACGCAAACCCATCGTACTGAGTCTCGATTTTATTAAATTACTTACCGATTAGATCTATAGCACTAGTGCCAAGGAATTCTCCACGTATTGTGACTCTCGTCCCAGGAGGACCCTCTTTTGGAGATATCCCCGTTACTACGGGGGGTGGACCCATCGCAATGTAGTCAAAATTCGGTGTAAAATGAAACTGGGTGCGTTATTTCATTGGAATATCAACTATTTTTTTAACGTATCAAAATATTTAGATAGAACCAAAATAAACATTCATGCAGTATATAAGCCACTTTTACAAATTGTAAACTTTAAATATTTACAGCAATTGACATTTGACATTAAACTTACTTTTTTTTACGATTTTATATTATTTGACAAAGAAATTACAGATCTCATTAATACTCACATTATTAGGCGGAATTAAATGGAGTTGGAAGGCAAAAAACACGTACTTAGTGTCTCGAAGACGCAGAAATTATAACGTGAAAATTTATTTTGAACCTCTTTATTTCATTCATTGCATAGGTGTTACTTTTTAAACCATGAAAAAATTTATCTTTAAGCCGTTTCTCCCTAATATATTTTATTAAATCAATTATGTTGACAAATAGCTATATGAGGCTAGCTAAAATTAACGATTCCAAAGTAGGGCTTCCACCTACGTTACTAATATTTGTCTAAAATATATAAGAGACAAAAGTGATTTTAAATTCTAAAGATATTCTTAACTAAACTGAGTTTCGTAGACGGGTCTTTTAGCAATATATCTAAAAAAATTAAAAAGGTCATTTTGGTCATTTCAGCAGTAGTTAAATACGTATTATAAACAAATCATAGCCATATTTTGTCAGGTTTCATTGAATTCACTAATCTACTATGCTTAATGTTCCCTTTGCTGGCTTATGCGGCCAAAGCTACCAATCAAAAACAATGAAGTAGGAAACCTAATCAAAAACTATTTGGGTGGATTTCATTCGTTTCATTCTGTGTCATTCAAAGAGTAAAGTGCTGTACCTACATAATTCATTCAATCTCATCCGTCATGTGGGGCTTTCTGAAGTTGAGGCTGTATATTTTGGGGCTTAACTAAATTTATATCATTCTAGTATTGATTATTATGATCTACTTATAAAACTTTATAAAATACAGTTTCAGAATGGCACATTCAACGTTCAGGTATGTTCTGTGAAGGGAAATTGAAAAATAAACATTGAAGTAATTCATTTTTGTCATAGCAAATAGTTAAATTGTATTTTTCTTTACATAGCGCTGTAGACGAGTACGGATTTGAGAGGCACGATGACTTCGACTACGAGAGCTACGAAGACTTTATGTCAAATTATTTAAAAGTTCTCGCTACTCGTGCTCAAAAATGGGCCGCTCTACTCGGCGAAGGAAAGTCGGTCAAACGAACCAATACCGTCAAGCGATATGTTCGTAAAGGAATACCCAGTAAGTTCAACTAAACAAACTGAACACATTATTTCCAAATATTTAACTGCGTTTTTATAATTAAAAAAATTTCATATTATAGGTGAACACCGACCATCAGTGTGGATGGCCATATCTGAAGCTGATAAAATGAGAGAACAATTCCCTGATTTGTATCAGAAAATATTAGACAGTCCATTTGAAAAGGAGCTTGTGGATTTAGTTAAAACGGACTTACCTAGAACCTTTCCCGATAATATATATTTTACAAAGGAGGCAAACCATCAAACACATTTGTTCAACATTCTGATTGCCTATGCTCACAACAACAGACTTGTCGGGTATTGCCAAGGTCTTAATTACATTGCAGGTAAGTTTCGAAGCTAAATTCATTGTGGCCTTAAAATATCAGCTTAAAATTTATTAATTATATTATTATTGCATACTAAATAATAATAAAAATGGCCTAATTAAAAAAAACAGTTTTTGTGAAATGATGACTTGCCTTACATAACAGCTTATAAGTTAATAAAAAAAATATAACAAGAATGGACTGCGAGAATAAACAATGAAGTGATTAAAGATAATGGAAGGAGGTTTAAAACCTTTTTTAACTTCATATGTAATAGAATCTAAAATTGTAAACTTGATTTAATGTCTGTAATATTCATATGTGTAGGTACTTATTGAATTAGGTAAAACACTGTTTACTCTTCAACAGTACCTGGTGCTCTGTGACTAATGTCACTGTCTTGTAAAAAGTCTTGTGACAACTTATGCTGCCTATAAAATTCTGAGTTAAGAACAAAGAACCTGTTAATTTGATTAAATCATTTTGGTCCTAAACTATAAATGGTCAATCTCAAGTTGAAAGTGGGAAGTTTTTAATCATGTTGTCTGCTTTACTTAATAATAAGTAACATGGCAATAAGACTATATTTTTATTATAGCTCTGCTTTGGCATTTGAACTTTGGCTTGTTAAGTGGTTACTGAAGCCTAAATACATTATGAAACAAGTTGAAATGAGTGGCTATTTTTGTTGAAACAGTTTCCCAGGTGAAGTGTTAGCATTTCCATGCCCCGTGTTGAAGATTGAGTGGCAGTGAGGTCTATTTTTACACCATATCCTAGACAAATGCCCACTCATTTTGCCCAATATGAGCTACCAAGCATTTAATTCAAACTGTTTTGCATTGTATCCTGAACACCTGTAAAGTGGGAAAAAAGAAACATTTCCTATCCTTATATTATTACACAGAGCCATTATTGCAAATATAAACAAGATGGTGGTTCTGATTAGGCAAATACTCTAGTCTAAAATCGTATCACTTTCTATTTTTAATCATATCTGATAATAGTAATCAAATAACCGTTTTGATTAATTTTAATCAACTGCAATGATTTATTAGCCTAATTAATTTTTGGGTCGTTATGAATGTAAATTCTTGTTTTATGTTTTTAACCAAATATAATATTTTTGAATCGTTTTTTGCAAATCAGAGAGAGAGGTTCACAAGCGATAATAACATGAATTTAATGGATACCTTAATACAGTCTACTACTTTGTAACACTTCTATATAATTGTGAGAACAGATATATCACATCATTGATATTATGGACTAACTAGACATCAGTACTATGTCGACCATTAGGAATTAATGAATAATGAATATTTTAAAAAAAAGTTTAATTCTAATCAATATCTGATTTTGACAGGCTTACTATTACTCGCTACTAAAAGTGAAGAAACATCATTTTGGCTACTGAAAGTACTGGTTGAGAAGATTCTACCAGACTACTACACCAAAACAATGGACGGTCTGATAGTGGATATTGAAGTTCTCTCAGAATTAGTCAAAGCCAAAGTACCAGATGTGCATCAGCATGTTATAAATTTAGGTATGGAATGTATACAGGAATAATTAATATGAGTTTTTAATAAGAAATGGAAGAATAATTAATAAGAAATGTATTTTTGGATTTGAACAGACATTAAATGTATAAAAAAAAAAATCCATGCAAAACAGAGAAAATTAGTAGTATGTAAAAAAATAATACTCTTTGCACACTAAAAACTAAGATCATGATGATGGTTCACTTATGGTTTCTTAATGATTCAAAATAGTTACATAAACAGGATCTTCGTAAACATATTTTGCATATTCAAATCTGATAAAATCTCGTTTAATTATTTCATTCGTTTAGAATTTAAAATTATTTAAATAAATATATAACTCGGTGCTATGAGATGTCATTCATCCTGTCTACAGAATTATTTAATGTACGTTTTCCGTCACCAGCCTGGTCTTGTATAAATTAATCTCACAATAAAAATACTTCAATGCTTACCACATTAAGTTTTATCACATTCAAAATGATATTTTTAAGGTATAAATTCACGTTATCTTTGTTATCCATTTATCTGATGCTACTGCAGTATAGTGATTCATTAAAAATCCAGTTTCTATTCTGACGAAATCTTATTTTTAAAAAACAATTGTACATGTGAATGAATTTAATGATATAAAAAAAATCAAAACCGAGAGGATAGCACAATAACTGATAGACCCTTCAAATGAGAACACACTTACTTGGCGTCTAATATAACTTTAAAGTTCATTTTATACTAATCGTGAGAACTAGGTTCATGGTTTTATTCTAATAATATATTTATTTTAGGTCTCCCGTGGGCCGTTATAACAACGAAATGGTTTGTTTGCCTCTTTGCGGAAGTTCTACCAATCGAAACCGTATTGCGGATCTGGGATTGTTTGTTTTACGAGGGTTCAAAAATACTATTCCGTGTATGTTTGACACTCATTAAAGCAAACAAGGCTGCGATCATGCAGTGCAATGATTTCACTTCTTTGGCGGAATGTTTTAAGGCAATCGTTAAAAATGCTAGCGCACTACACTGCCATGAGTTTATGCAGGTGAATATTGAGATTTATGTAAACAAAATATAAATAATTGTATGTTCTTAAGTCTTAAGCAACGTGTAATGAATTATTTTTTATTGTTTTCAGTCAATTTTTAAAGTGCCCGGTACGTTGTCTAACACAACCATAATTAAATTACGAGCCCGTATCGCGAAACAGCGCCGTGAACAACAACAAAAGGAGCCGCGATGAACATCCAACAGCATAATGGGAAATGATGATCTCATAGAATTTAAAACCAAATTCAGTAATACTTAGTACTTTATAATGTTTTTCATATAATATTATTAGTATTACAAACTTCTCCTACACAAAACTCCTTGACATAAAAATCCCAATAAAAAAAAAGCCATCATTTATAACATGACAAATCAATGTTTCATGATTTAATTAGATTTTGGTGAATTTTCTTAAAGAGCATTTAATTAATTTTTCTGTGTCTTAAATGTAGATATTTTCTACTATTTCATTTATAAAACTTTGAATCACAAAATCATAGAAAATCACATTAGACTAGTCCATGTCTCTTTAAACTTCTTTACATTTTTGATGCAGTTTAAAATCATGAAATTGAAATATATTAAAATCACACATGACATATTAATAAATACTTTTGATGCTATGCATTTTGGTTTAAGTATTTTACTTATAAGTTAGTCGTGTAAGCTGTAATTTTTATTTTATTTTTGCATATCATTAAAATATTTTTTAGTGTTGTTATTATTTATTTGTTATTTTGTACAAATATCAATTGTACCTGTATTGATTTGTAGATAATATTCATTATTTATCTCCCATAATAAAATATATAGCGATTTATATTATTTTGTTAATGGGACAGAGGCAAAACAAAATGAATACCAACTATTCGTTTAGGTATTTATGAGGTCCTTAGTGATACAGTAATATTTAGGTTCGGTAGACGGTTTTAAAGTTTGGTTTATATTTATTTGTATAAATTTGAAACACGATAAATTTACATAGGTGTTTATTCTAATGTACTAGTTTATTTTGAACAGTTGTGAACAAATGACAATAATTTTCGCATGTCTGTCAATTGCAATAGTTTCATAAAAGCGTAGGTTTCCACAAAGTAGCTTCATGACTAACCGTCTAATAAAGTACATCATCTAATGTTTGTAATTTGTTGTCGTGCGAACTATGATATCATCAGTGGCTGAGATATCTTAATCTTACAGCGAGAATGGTTGAAAATTAGGTTACGGATTGCTCAATAGAATTTCGCTTGAATTTATTTCCTAGAAAAATTATTATTGTTAATAATTTCGAAAAATGTACAATTTTAAAGATTCACGTCTTCTTAAAGTTTAAATAGTGCTAGAATAATATTTGATGTTTAATATATTATAGTTAGTGTCAAAAATATATTTAAATAGTATTTTCTTGATATTTTTGTATTAATAATTTTTTAACTTATATCTGTGTGTAAATGTACTGTGATTGATGGTTTTCGTGTGAAGCTGCAGATTGCTTGTTAAAAGTATTGCCATAATAAATGTTTAGGTTTTTGATTGAATAGACTATTGAGGCGTTGAAAATGTTTTTATTTTATTCATTTGGTACAAGCAATTATTTTAATCTAATAATTCTGAAACTTATGAGAATTATTTTTTTCCTTCCAATAAACAATTTACATAATTTCTACCACTCATAACGAAGATTACGAGTAATCCGACTGATAAGTCCTTCATGCAGCATAAAAAAAATCCTTGTCAGCCTTTCGCCTGAGAATAAAATGTGCAGAATATAAATGCTATTTTACACTTGTTGAACCAATCATAGGATCTGATGTGCCTTTGAACTGGCGGGTGCAAACAAAATTCCGTCTGCAATCGTATCCCCTTAATCTTTGGCTGGCTCTACTCTATGGTCTCCAAGTGATGTTGACTGTCGTCGACAAACTCACAGCCCACCTGATGCTAAGTGGTTACCGGAGCTCATAGACATCAACGATCGAGAGATCATAATAACATTGAGAAATGAATAATGTCTCAGTTTTACACTTTTTTCCCTACTTATCCGCTGGTAGCCTAAGAGGCTAATCCAGCTAAGCGCGGACAGGTAGGTGGGGTCACGGACTCGAGCTGAGAGAATTACTAACATTACTTCAGTTATCTAATATCTTAAATTATGTGATTATTACCCGCTACATCTGCTTCCCCGTTCTGTCGCTCTGTACCCCAAACGGCGACTAGCACTTTCGCATAGCCTATATTGTTTTGTATTTCGTTTTTCTTACAGAATTTCGACTATGACATGTTTGTACCTATTTCTCTTTACATGTGCCCATACATTACTTCAGTGCGCCCATAGAATTCCTCTGTTATTTGTTTTAGCGTATGTTAGTCTCATTACCTGTTGTAAAAGAAATATAGTTTACACTTATACTTTATAACAATATTTAATTTAAGAACAAGTTTCTCGTGTTGAGATGTGTTTATGAAGTATATGTTGGAAGACGATCAATAAATAATCGGAGGTTGCGTACCCTTGTATGCGAAAAGCTCTAAATAGTTCTCAGAGCGCGAGTTTTACTCACAATTGTTCCGGCATATAACGCGTATTCTATTTACTTCTTTTGTATTGTATCGGTGACTTAAAAGTACTTTTTAGATTTTTTATTTTATTCAAAATAAAATTGTGATATTAAAAAACCGGAAATGGTATTGATTCTTCTGAACCTTTTTTTTTTGTCGAGCCACACGATTTCAATATTTGGCATAAAAAAATTGCTCAGAGTGTATCCCAAAAATTTTGTGGCAAGTGCCCCCGACACTGGTTAAAAACCACGTTTGGGGCTGTTTAACGACAAAGGGAAGATCTTCCACAGTCCGAATGTTGTTGTTCGGAACTTGTATATATGGGTCATACACAAAAAGGGTAAAAAAAGTGTTATAGCAATGTATCATCTAAAAGAGCAAATTGGCGAATATTTGAAAGTATTTAAATCGTAAAGGTACTATATTACCACTCATTTTAATCGTATCTTGTAAAATATTACATTTCATAAATTCATTTTGATGGCGTTAAACATCAAAAAATCTCTTCCTGTGGACTGTTACAAGACGAAGGTATAATGTTTGAGCCATGTTTAAAAATAGTTAAAGTACCCTATATATTAAAATTATTTACTTGTAACACAAACAATATAATAAAGATGATAATATTGAGAATAAAAAAAGAAATCGTTACTATCTGTATACAATAAATCCAATAAACTTATGGTTACATGAAATGGAGTATTTTCTGTGGACGCGATAAAACGACATCAAATTTTAATTTATTCGACCGCATTAAGTTTATGTTTTTAACTGTTGGCATCACTAAGTAGTGGCCATTCCGGCGTTTGATATTTTGTTGTTTCGATTCCAGTGCGAGTGAAAATATATTTTTTATTCCAAAACACACATAAACGTAAAAGATCAAGTGTTCTTTCCTGTTCCAATTATAGACATGTAAATATTATCTATAAAAATGTATATTTATTGTTTTTATATGAGCATTTAGTACAAGTAAATGAAAAGCATGTTGCTTGATTTCTAACCTCAAAGTTAATTTCTTTATGCAAGAGTTTTTATAATACATCTTTTCTGTGGACATCTTTCCCGTGGTCACGATGTCCACCGAAAAGACTATGTCCACAGAAAATGTGTAAGAAACATACCTTAGTAGGTCTAAGCAGAGAAAGTAGTAAGTAGAAAAATAGTTGAACCGAGGGCCTACTCCTTTTTTAAAGTTGGTTAGAAAGAGGTTTGATTTTGGCAACATTTGATATTCTAAGTTAGAGCCTCAAACTTTTTAGTACATTTTATATTCGCAATAAAAAAAGTTATAAATCTAATCAATGTAAATAGAGGAAACGAAATCATTTTTTTATTTCCATTGATTTCGTTCAGGGGGTTCAACCCTTGGGTCGTGGGTTGGTCCATATCTTGCTTCGTTTTAGTTTATACTGATTCAGACGATTCTGATAGTTCTCTGGAAATATTTTGAAATAATCAAAGTCCTTAAATTTCATTACATTACATATTAAAATTCATTAGCTATCTAAAGAATTATATACCAGTAATATACCATGGCTGTAAAATTATTATCATTCGAAATTTCGTTTTGTTTCATAAGTCCACCGAAGGGATTTTCCTTTCTGTAGACATTATTATTGAATTTTTCTATTCCAATTAATGTGATTATTTTGACATTTTATTTGCGTTTCGGTATTCGTTTATATCAGTGGCTACATGTGTTTGATTATGTTGTCTTAATATATTTTAGCTTCTGCTGCATCACAGCTTTTCATCTCTCTTGTAGACTAAATCGTCTATTCTGTGGTCCGCAAAAATATAAAAATTGTGATTATGCCAAAAATAAGACACATTGATCTCCGTTACAGGGATTAAAAGATTGATAATCAATAGTTAAATAATAAATAGTTTGTTTCACACTGATTCTGAGTTTTTTTTTTGCTGCACTTTTAGTTCTCTATTTGTGTATGACCCATATGCGCTTTATCTTGAAAATGTCGTAAGCGAAATTCAGGAATCTGTCAATTATCTTGCGTTGTATGATAGCCATCACACCCAACACACACGAATTTATGGCATAATACATATAAATGAGCACTATATGTAGAAAATTCAATGAAATAGGTTAAGAATAAAAAACCATGGTAATTTGAAAAATATCTCTACTTAGCAGCTGCATTTGTAATGCAACTAAAAATTAAATAACTAAACATTTGTTAATACTAAATTCATTATTAAATCTAGACACAAAATGATCACAATCAAAACTAAGTCTGCAAAACTTTCGTATTTACAAAAAATATTGTTGTGCCTATGATTTTCCACTTTCAAGTAGATCTTTAGCTTCATTGATCTTTGCTGCTATGAGGGGTGACCCACCCCTATCAGGATGATTTAATAGCATTATTTTACGGTGAGCATCTCGAATCTGAAAAAGAAACTTGTGAATGAAATAAACTGTACAATTACTATTAAGATATTTTAATATCTAAATGAGGGCTTTTTATGTGACCATGATATTTATAGCTGAAAATCAAATATGTATTCTTTATAATCACTGGAAAAATATGTTTCATATCGCTATATTTAATGTTTTAAATTAGACAAAGTTAACAACCTATACAATTCAATTGAGACTTCAACTGCAAGGTTGATATTTGAGGAAGTATTCACACTGTGATACATATAATGTATGGAGCTTCAAAACAACTTGGAGCATGAGCTTGTTGACTCATCTAAGCAAGGAAAAACTAATACTTAATAGTTGATTGGAATTTAAGGTGAATGTATGTACTTTTTATGTACTTATAAACATTGTCTAGCTAAGGAAACATTTTTGATCTTGTTTTATTTAATTTTACTACCCATTTTATAAGTTACAGATGTTATTAGTTATAATACAACAATTTACAGCTAACAATAACATTAAAACTAAGTTATGCAGATGTTAAATATATGTATAGACTGCCCAAGACCGATGTAAATGGAAGGATTTGATTCGAGTCCTACACCCCAGCAGAGGGTAGTAGGAAAAAAAAGAGGAGAAGTGTGCATCATAAATATTAGCTTGTACACCTGGATAGATTTCACTGCTCACGTACAGACTTGCCAGGAAGTAGGGCCCTCATGTATCAGCAGGGCTTTAGCCATTTTTTAGCGCTGTATCAGGTATGGTCCTACTTCTTTTGCAATCATAACAGTTTTATGCGTTCCAGTTTGAAGGACAAAAAAGGCCTATTATGCCTTTTCTACCGTTTGCCACTCCTAAGTGTATCCATGACTAAAGGTGTCTTGCTGTCAAATAAGCTGCTTAAAGACAATCAAAAATATTCACCTTAGCTTTACTGGCTGTGGGGCTCACGCCTAAAATAAGAGCCGCTTCCCTTTTCGTCATTTTTGGTTCAAATCCACCTTTGTAATATTTAGAATTTGCTAATGTTTCAGAGTCGAATTTAGGTAAATTCTTCACTGCTTCGGCAAATTTCATTGAAGCGTTTGGCATTTGCTTTAGAACATATCGGCCGGCGAAGCCGACCGCTGCCATACCAAGACCTGCCAGAATTATTGAGCTAGCCTGAAAAGTAATTGGATACCTTAAGTACTAAATGCGTGGTACTAATTATTTTTATTATTTCGAATCTCAAAATCTTTGTTTTTGAATGGTGCACAGGTGAGTAAAATTAGGGTTATGTTGTGTCAGAAAGCTGGATGAAAAGTTGCCCTGCTGTTCATTTAATGTTGCTTTTATTACTAATGCAATAAAGGGGACGACGTAACCGATACCCAAAGAAAAAATTTCAGACCCCTTTTTAAGAAAGACATATCAGATATCCTGTAACGTTATATTGTTACGATGATCTATGAAAAAAGCATTAATAACTATTTGGAATTTGAAGTCTATAAGATTATTTTATAACCTACCATAATAACCTGCGTATCAAATGGTTTTGATAACAAACAAATTCATAATCACTTGTGTGTACAAATCACAGTGAGTTTTATTGATATTTTCAATTTTCAATTTCGTATTTAGACACAATTTATAAAATTAAAGTAGTAGTAATTTTATTTTACCAATTGGAAAGGCCACGATGTCAGACCATACAGCCTAATCTTTTGTATATATATTTTTTTTTATAAATGAAAAATGATAATATGACGTGAAATGAAATGTGATGAGATGAGATGATATGGGATGAAATATAATCTCAGTAAAATGGTAGGTAGTCATTTACTGAGACTTCTGGGAGGATCCCGAAGAGTTACATCCAGTGGCTTTGTTTTATTTTCCCACATTTGTGAACTTTCACAGATACTAAACAGTTGATAAGCAGCTTAAACCCGAAGAAACAGTAAATAGACAAAATAAAACAAATCAAACAACTTCACTCTGGCGTTCCCGCCAAAAAATCTAGAACAATAAAATTGAGTCAAAACTCAGGGGGCTTTCAAACTCTAGATAAATAATATGTGTATCTATGCTCAAGATTTTCACTTATGTAAGTTCAGTAAGTTGGTTCTACACAATCCTACAAGATCTAACTAAAGACATAATTTTATGGAAGTGATTTTATTTTTTATGCTAATTTTTATGAATTTTAAAGTTTAGTCTTTGACTTAATCGGACTTATTTACACAGTCAATAAGTCAAATTATCTGTACTATTTACTAAATCCAATTTAATTACACTATTTAAGACGATTTCTTGTTTTAATTTGTGAAAAACTAAATTCTGAACAATCTAAAAGACAATAAATTTAAATATAATAACATTTTTTTTACTTATTGTCAAAATTCGATAATCTATTCATCACGTTCCCAATACCGGACCTCTTTGTCAGCGAGTGAAATAAATCTCAAAATAGTTGAGAAATTAAGTAGGTACATAATATTTCCAACTTTTTATGTTCATTTAGTCGATGTTTTCATTGTTTTTTTAACTGGCAACAAAAAAGAAAGTGGCCAGTAGTATGGCATGTTGGTTGGATGAAAAAAATTGTTCCTTTTGAAGAAGTTCAACATGGCAGGAGATCAGGCGCAATTTTATCAGTTGCTAAATACTTTACTTTCAACCGATAATGATATCAGATCCCAAGCAGAGGTATGATAAAGTTCTGTAATTTCTATTTGCAATTATTGCACTATGAAAATAAATAAACTGCCTTGTCTCGACAAAACAGAAAGCCTCGTGTCAAAACGTGGTCATGGAGGTTCCGAACGAATATAGTTTTTTGAAGCGATAAAATATAATAGCATTTGCACATTAACTACTTTATAAAATTGTTAGTACTGAGTAATCTGGTGTTTTACTGCTTTATTTTGTATTCAAACCTTACTATATTGGTACCGCCACATACAACCGCTTTTGGAATTTAGGAGGGCGGGTACGCACATGTCTTGTTTAACATAGAAAAATAAGGTTAGTTATAGAATACACTCGCATCATAATAATAATTGTCAATGCTGTTGTTAATTACAATATTGATAAGTGTGAAAATTTTCGGTCGTAACTTCAAACTAAGGTTGAGGTCAAGTTCATGACCATTTTGCCTATTTCATTACATAAGAAAATAGGCGGTGCCCGTGACCTTAGCGAGAATTTTTGGTACCTAATAAACTGCGGAACAGATTTAATTAAAACTGATTTTTTTTAAAGGACGCATACAACAACATTCCAACAGAAACAAAAGTAGTGCACCTAGTGAATTCAATTCAAAATGCAGACATTGCCGAAGATGTGCGTCAAACGGCGGCCGTGCTGTTACGAAGATTATTTAGTGCAGAATTCTTTGAGTTCTTCCCGAAATTGCCATTTGAGCAGCAGACAGTGCTCAGAGAACAATTGTTACTCACCCTTCAAATGGATCTTTCCCAGTACTTACGAAGAAAGGTGAGTTGTATGTATGAGTATGTAATAAAAGCAATTGATGCAAAAAATAATTAGAGAACACTTGTTTCTGAACACGAACAGAAAATATTAATATTAAATTAGTCACTGCTTATTATTTTTGACAGTATTAGTCACTTCACACAACTTACCTTTCCTTTTTTTCTGCAACAGTACACCTGGGATGATATTCTTTCTCTTCTCTTCTTATATTCTAATATTGAGTGGTCACCATACCACATAGACTTCATGTGAACGCTACCACCCAGTTTAAACTCTTTTAAAATTAATTAAGGCATATCTGTGTATTGAAGGCTTACTTGTAAGCTATCAGTTTTCTCCACTCATTGTTTTTTTTTTGGCTTGAAATACTGTTTATCATCATCATTATCTAATAAGAATTTATCAAACAAGTCCTCAATCATCAAATCTATGGGGAGGCTATGTAATCAGTTTAACCAAAATTCTGAAGATGACTGTAAGGTGGTAATAATACATGGAGATTTTTATAAACTTTAAAGAAATGGATAGTACAAAATTTGTATAAAAAAATTAAAATGTTCCTTATGAACAATGATGAGTATTTTTGTCCTTCAGTGATATTGAAATCAGAATGTGCTTAAAATCAGTCTTCTTGTTTTAGTCCTATTAGTTGGGATGTGTTGATTATATTTCTGTCACAATAATATAGTTTTTATACTATATTGCATCAAGTTGAGAACATATGATGCTGTCTTCATGTCAGAGAGAGATGTAAATTGTAGTAGATTAGTCATTAAACTGAACCAAACCTTTCTGCAACTGATCTATTTAGAAATATTAAAAATGATGTGGTTTTGGAAAAAAACTAATGAATAAGTGATCAGTAATCTTACTTTATCAATTTTGGGGATGTGTGTTTGAATTTAAGGTTTACTTAAATACTTTGGAACAACAATACTTTCACAGTGAAAAATAAATAAGTAATAAACAATTTTTTTTATTAAAATGTCCATTTACTCATCAGGTTTGTGATGTAGTCTCTGAACTGGCTAGGAATCATATTGATGACGATGGCAACAACCAGTGGCCTGAGTTCCTACAGTTCATGTTTACCTGTGCCAGTGCGCAAGATCCAAACATCAAAGAAGCTGGTATTAGAATGTTTACGTAAGTTTCAATTATTTTAATTCAATTTTTTTTCTTACATGTTTTATTTTACACAATAAATCTTTGTTTATTGTTAACAGGTCTGTACCAGGTGTATTTGGAAATCGTCAGACTGAAAACTTGGATGTGATAAAAGGCATGTTAATATCTGCTTTGCAGCCAAATGAATCGATGGCTTTGCGAACTCAGGCAGTTAAAGCTGTAGGCGCCTTTATACTACTACACGATAAGGAGCCCATCATACAAAAGCATTTCAGTGATGTTCTTCTACCTTTGATGCAGGTTTGTAGATTTGTTCTCTATACAGTAAATAGTGCACTGATCACATCCATAGCCAAGATCAGAATAATTCTTAACCTACAAAGAAAAAATAAGTGAATAATTATATTTGCCTGCTTAATATGATAAACTCAAGTTTTTTTTTTATGTATGCACAAATACTCCTACGTGCACATTTTCTATAATAAAATGTGTTACTGCCAAATTGTGCAAAATTGAATTTGGAATTTCGCTAACACCAGCCTTGTCTATAAGCTGGAGTTTGATAGTAATTCTCAATACATTTAAATTCTTAAATGATCTTCAAAAGGGATAGTATTATATTTTGAATGAAATAGTACATGTTTTTGTTATCAGGTAATAGTTCTGTCTATTGAAGCAGCTGATGATGACTCTGCATTGAAAGTACTCATTGAGTTAGCAGAATCAACACCTAAATTTCTCCGACCCCAGCTGGAGACCATATTCCAAGTTTGCATAAAGGTATGTAAAAAATGTCTAAAATTACCAATTCATTTACAAAAAAATTGGGAATGGGTAAAGAGACCATAAACGAAACAGCCATAAAAAGTAGAACCCTAAAACATAAAACTACTCATTTAAGAGTGCCAGTGAACTTGTGACCTTAGTGTATGTTTAAGGAGCATGCCCCCATTAATTAGGATTGTGGTAATTACTTGTTGTTTTAGTTAAATTTTTGTTTGAAAGCATAATCAGAAACTAAAAGTGGCTAAATTGACATTAATTTGTATCACTATTGAAGATCAATGAGAGTCTTATTGCTACAATTGATATTTGAAATAATTATATCTGTTATTGTAGTTTGATATAGCAAACTGTTTATTGTATGGTATAAAAATATCATTTTACAAATCAAATTAGGTGGTTGGGGACAAAGATGCTGAAGATAACTGGCGCCAACTGGCACTTGAAGCGATGGTAACATTATGTGAGACAGCACCAGCCATGGTGCGTAAACAAGTGCCCAATGCCGTGAGCATGCTCACTCCACTTGTACTTGAGATGATGTGTGAGCTTGATGAAGAGCCTGACTGGACCATACAGGACAACACTGCTGATGACGATAATGACCAGTAAGTTACCATTTTAATGATCCTCATATTGCAAACCCAAATGGTTCAAATAACATAGTTCCTGGTCTTGATAGGAAATATGTAATCATATTTACAGATTTAAGCCTAACTGTTTAAAGGTTTTACATATGAGTCGACTATTATCAAAGCCGGCAATCTGACTTTTGGACAATGATTGGTAAATCAGAAAAACGAATTATTGACTTTGTATTCCATTGGCAGTCACAAAACTCTTCGGAACGACATCTTAGATAAATAACAGGTTAACTATTAACCTTTATTTAATGCAGGTTTTGAACCGTATTCTTTGAAGGAGACGATTATATTCAAATCAATCTGTATTGAAATATCAATATTTTTTTTTTGTCCAAATGCACAGATTGCCACCTTTGATAATAGACGACTCATATATTACAATATATTAATTAAGCTGACAGTGGAGATAAAAAGGCCGCGGCTCAGCTTTGTGATAGCTGAAGCTATCGCTCCTATTCTGCCGCTGCCTGTAATTTTAATCTATAAACTAATCTAATCTATAAAATAAACTAAACTACTAAAACTAAAATAATATAAACTAAACTACTAAAACTAAAATAATATAAACTAATCTATAAAAAATAATCTAATAATACCTAAATTTAAACATGTGGCATAATTTACAAAATCCCTCACGAAGATCACGAAGGTGAGATGTATAGAAATGTATCTGCAGAACTTAAAAGCGACCGGGATTCTGTATCTAATAGGGTTTTAAATTCAAATTCAATTTTATAAACATCAAGTTCATTTTCTATGCCAAGGCTAGAAGTTTTTTTCTTATATTATTCTTTTAAAATTGAAAAGAAAAAAACGCAAAAAACATGTTATAATAATTAAATGTCTTCAAGTCATTTTGCGTTTTCATCTTCTTTTTTCATTTCTAGTTTTGTTAATTTTAAAATAATAATAAATAAATAAACTACTAACCTTGGAATAGGGATTAAATTAGATATTTACAAAATTTAATTTCAAATTTAAAACTTATATATCGCTCCACCCAATAGTCCTTATGACTAAATAGCAAATACGCTTATCTTAAAAAAAACGTTTCTCGTAAACTATGTACCACGTATTTTAATATTAATGTAGGATTGGTAAGAACGGAACGTATGAAAAGAGTGTGAAACGGAGCGTTAAGATGTGAGTGAGAGAAAACAGAAAGAAAGGGAGAAAAGAATGTCAGAGAAAAGGAAGATGGCGAAGATGGTTAAAAAATGAGCAAGGCGTTATAAAAGTATTTTTTTTTTTTTTTTATTGCTTAGATGATTGGACGAGCTTACAGCCCACCTGGTGTTAAATGGTTACTGGAGCCCATAGACATCTACGACGTAAATGTGCCACACACCTTGAGATATCAGTTCTAAGGTCTCACTATATCTCACTATAGTTATAACGGCTGCCCCACCCTTCAAACCGAAACGATTATATTCAAATCAATCTGTATTGACATATCAATAAAAAAAATTTGTCCAAATGCACAGATTGCCACCTTTGATAATAGAAGACTCATATATGCTACTGTGTTTGTAATTAGACTAATGTTAATTTCGGACAGCACCAATTAAATGCTATGTAAGCAAAGTGCTTCAACCTGGTTAAAAACCCCCATACCCAACCTAGATAAAATAAGAATTACCGTATTGAATAATATGATAAATCTGCTTGCTGATGAACAAACTTATTCAAAGTAAATTCAAAACCTGTAAGGTCTTATTATTTGAATTTATACATTACTATGAATTCTCAGAAGATCTTACTAAACGAACAGCGAGATTATTAGCATTCATATGTGTCTCTGTATATGAGTGTCAGTCCCTCGCTAACATTAATGTTATAATATTGAATGCAGTGGCTTGACTATCATTTGGTGTTGATAGCCAAGATAAACACAGTAGTGATATTAATTGATTACTAAAAAAAAGCTTGGTGCACGCATACAAAGGCAAGCTAAACTCATTCAATTTAATATTTCACTAACTTAAACTTAGTTCATCGTCAAATCAAATTATTAAATATAAACTTTATTAATTTACAGGAATTATGTGGCAGCAGAATCAGCATTGGACCGCATGTGCTGTGGTCTTGGTGGCAAGATAATGCTGGGACTTATTGTGGGACAAGTACCTGTAATGTTGCAATCTGAAGATTGGAAGAGACGCCATGCTGCCTTGATGGCTGTCTCCTCAGCTGGTGAAGGGTGTCATAAACAGATGGAACAGATGCTCGACCAAGTTGTTACTGCTGTTCTTAATTACCTGAGTGACCCTGTAAGTGGAAAAACTGTTTAATACTTACAAAATATCTTGTTTTGGTAAGAATATTGTTAAGCCATAAATTAACATCATATTTTCCTTTACCTTATAGCATCCCCGAGTACGTTATGCAGCTTGCAATGCAGTAGGGCAAATGTCAACTGATTTTGCACCAGTGTTTGAAAAAAAATTCCACAGCAAAGTTGTACCTGGACTTCTGATGGTGCTCGATGATAATGCTAACCCGCGTGTACAGGTAAGCAAATACATTTTTATAACAAGAGCTATGGCACCAATGGCACCTATCAAATATTCTGTATATTATAAAAGACAATTTGATCAAAACCATAATTACCATGAGAGTGTCAAGTGGAATTATCTTAAATAAAAAAATTGTTTATTTCTCAATATCAGTTTTAGAATAGTCTGTGCATCATATCATTATTAATTCATATGCATATTTCAGGTCCTATCAATGGCTTCATCAGAGCCTAAATTCTCTATGTCATCAGTTTTCTCTTTACCACAAACCCAAATTTACTTAGTGTCACACTAACTCGTTTTATTTAATAGTCTGTGTGCACTCCTGTCATGGATTCTATTTTATAGGCCAGCAGTGCCATGAGTTGATTATTTTATACATTATCGTGCTCGCAAGCATTAACATTGTATAGGATACCAATGCCAATTTTCCAAAACTAGTAATTAATATGGTTCCTGGAATATATGCCATCTTTGATTGTATAGAACTGTATACATTACAAGAGTAAACCTATTGGTTAACTGAGAATTCTGAGCACTTAGAAAATGCTGGACTTTATTCCACCCTGTCTGTGTGTGGCTGAAATTATACAAACACTTTCATTTTCAAAGATTCTTCATAACAAACATAAAAATGACACATACACTTACCTTATTTTGACAGTTTAAATGTTAATTCATGTCTTTACAGGCTCATGCAGCAGCTGCTTTAGTAAACTTCAGTGAAGACTGTCCTAAACCTATCTTGACTCTGTATCTTGACCCATTAATGAAAAAGCTAGAGGCCGTCCTAACTACAAAGTTTAAAGAGGTGAGTTAAATCTATATGATGTTAAAACGTATTGTTTTAGATTACTTTTGTGGTTTTCATATTAATTTTAGAGTATTCACTACCCAATGTTCGTTAGTGATATGATCACATCTTGGTCAAATGACTTCCATAGCATTGGTATATTGAATGTGGTAATTTGCTCCCTTTCTCTCTTTTATAGAAAGTCTGGGATCTCTGTACACATACATATTTTCACTACCATAAATTTCTTACTTTATACTAATTATCCAAACCTAGTCATAAATTTGCTGTGGTCTGTTCTGATATTAATTAAATATTTCCTTATTTTAAACTGATTTTGTTCACAATTTTGTCAATTTTTTTTTTAATGATGAACTGTAATTTTCTAAAATAATGAGAAAGACATTAGATGTTGTTTTTAAAAAGTACTGTATTACTATATAATTATGCTATATTCTTGCAAATGCCATTTAATTATATACTTTTATTTTTCAATTACATTTTCAACTTCATTTATTTGTATACATAAATGTGGCTAAATTGAAAAAAAATCTGTATTCTTATTTTTTTTTATCTTTTCTTGACAGTTGGTTGAATGTGGTACAAAACTGGTACTTGAACAGATTGTGACAACAATCGCCTCGGTTGCAGACACTGTTGAGAAAGACTTTGTCAAATATTATGACAGACTCATGCCCTGTCTGAAGTATATAATTGCCAATGCTACTACTGATCAACTTAAGATGCTGCGTGGCAAGACAATAGAGTGTGTCAGTTTGATTGGTAAGAAAATAAATCTCTATGATACATTTTTCTACTTACACACCCTATGCGGTCTCATTGATCAGTAAGGTCCTGGATATTTGCCATAAATATTCAGGTGTATGGGTTTTAATAAAAAGAGTTTGCCCATTTTACATACATATTGTAAAAGAATTACAACTTCATAAATAATTTTAACTAATCATTTCAACTAAATTAAGCTTGAAGCAATTAATTCTTATTACAATCAAAAATGATTTATAGGACTAGCTGTTGGAGAAGAGAAATTCATGTCTGATGCATCTGAAGTGATGGATTTACTTCTTAAGACCCACACAGAAGGTGAACAGTTGCCTGCTGATGATCCTCAGACATCATATCTTATCTCAGCTTGGTCTAGAATTTGCAGAATAATGGGTAAGTTTTTTTTTTTTTTTTTCATATATAAAGTTTAAAGTGTGTGTGTGTGGCCTTCATAAGACAGTGCGATTATGAATATTGAAGGATGTTTGTTTTTAAGTAATGTTTTTTTTTGTTTAATGTAAAAACTGAATACATGATTACCTTCACGACCAATGTCATTGAAGGTCATTTGTGCTATCAAAATAAATGGTACTCGAAAAATTTAAGACTACCATGCCATAAATTAAATCTTTATTGTTCAAATAGGCAAGAAATTCTCACAATATTTACCGATGGTTATGGAGCCGGTAATGCGTACAGCAGCAATGAAGCCAGAAGTAGCACTTCTTGATAATGAAGATTTAGAAACCATTGAAGGAGACCTTGATTGGCATTTTGTCACACTAGGCGAACAACAAAACTTCGGCATTAAAACTGCTGGTGATTATAAATATTATATATCTATGATACTTCTTATGTAGTATATAAGAATCTGTTTTTATTTTGCACTTGTGTGTTACTTATATATACTATATATTTGATACATTTGATTGAGATTAACAATTTTCAAAACTTAATAATTACACCAAGGTTATAAACATAGTACAATTTTCTTAACGTGACAGGCATGGCATTTGGCAACCTGTATAATATTTAATCTTACTGAGAACAGGTATCAGAGATTAATTTTTATCACAACCACTTTATTTCTGAACTCCTATATGTGCATGTGAAAACATGGTCAATACTTGTTGCTATATTAAATTCAAATCTTCTTTAGCTGACTACATGTCTGACTACATATATAATTAATTAAGCATAGTTTGATATTTTACAGGACTTGAAGACAAAGCTTCTGCTTGTGACATGTTAGTTTGCTATGCTCGAGAACTAAAGGAAGCATTTGCTGAATATGCTGAAGACGTTGTAAAGCTAATGGTGCCCATGTTGAAGTTTTATTTTCACGATAATGTGAGAACTGCTGCAGCAGAATCCCTGCCTTATCTCCTTGAATGCGCCCGCATTCGCGGCCCGCAGTATATTCAAGGAATGTGGGCTTACATAGTTCCTGAACTGCTTAAAGCCATTGACTCTGAGCCCGAACAAGAAGTGCAAGTTGAACTGCTCAACAGCTTAGCCAAAGTACGTTGTATTTTGTGGAAGGCATTTGTTATTCTCTCAAATTACGAATTTATAGTAATTAGATTACAATTTGCAGTGTATCGAACTTTTGGGCATGGGTTGCCTTTCTAACAATGAGATGATGGCGGAAGTCTTGCGTATTCTCAACAAGCTATTAACTGAACATTTCGAACGGGCTACTGAAAGGCGACAAAAGCGTGCCGATGAGGATTATGATGAGGTGTGTCTTATCGTTGTATTCAGAAGCTTCATATTTTGATTGTTTAAACATAAAAATCTAAGATAAAAATGTCCATAATAAAAACTTAATAATTATAGGTCTTAGAAGAACAATTAGCTGATGAAGATAATGAGGATGTGTACAGTTTGTCTCGCGTAGCAGATGTATTACATGCGCTCATGTCTGCTTACCGCGATTCGTTCTATCCTCATTTCGACACGTTGTTGCCCCATCTTGTGCAGCTACTTGCGCCTAATAGGCCTTATTCTGATCGCCAGTGGGCCATTTGTATTTTTGATGACATAATAGAATTCGGAGGTAAGTCATTTTGTCACAGCCGAAATAAAATCGTTAATAGTTTATATGCTCTGAGACAGATGTTATTCACTGCAGGTCCTGCTTGTGTGAAGTATCAAGATATATTCCTGGAGCCAATGTTGAATGCATTACGTGAATCTGAACCGGAAGTGCGTCAAGCCGCGGCCTACGGTTGCGGCGTACTGGCACAGTTTGGTGACGTACAGTTTGCAGCCGCCTGCGCACGAGCTGTACCTCTTTTGGCCGCCATTGTCGCAGAGCCGGACGCGCGCTCTCTTGAAAAGATCAATGCAACTGAAAATGCTATTTCTGCCGTCGCTAAAATTATCAAATACAATCATTCGCAAATAAATAGGGATGAAATCATCACGCATTGGCTGACATGGTTACCGGTGACTGAAGATACCGAAGAAGCGCCTCACGTGTACGCCTTATTATGCGAGCTCGCGAGCAGCGGACACGGTGCTTTATCGACACCTGATGCCCCGCAACGTGTGCTGGCCACACTCGCCGAAGCGTTTCGCGCCGACGCTGTACCAAACGATAACCCTGTCTATGCGCAAATGGTTGCATTACTTCGACAGATACAGGTAAATATTATTATTAATTGTTATTATTAATATAAATTTAATAAATAGGTATCGATTGGTTCGTTAATCACCTCAGAGAATTGGGTTTTATTTTTGAACTGAGTCACTATTTTGATGAAGGATGAGGTTGCTTGATTGGTTTTGAGATGAACATGTTCTTTTCTGGTGTGTATTTCTGGCACCAATTTGTGTTCCGTGTCTTCTGTTATTTTTGATTTTAAATAAACATTAAAAAAAAACTTCAATAATACTTTTTCCTTTTCAGTCAAATGCCGAATTATTTAATTCATGCCTCATGACTTTAAGTAACGACCACAAGGAAGCTCTGCAGATAGCTCTGTCCACATAGTAACGACGCCCTATCGACGCCCTGCACATTATTCTGGCTACTCCCGCTACTTATAAATTATTGCACGTTATTTTAAAGGCATAACATGTATTTATTGTGAAAGCTCAAGGAGCTGATGACTGTTCATGGAATTATTGTTATAATTATAAAATTGTCAATACATCACTCCATTTGTTAATTGTTTTCTTTCGAGAAGAATAATAATAGTTTTCATATAAGTGCTTATATTGGGCTGATTCGAATTGCTGTGATATACCTTACCGGTTTATGCCTGGTGAAATGGTGCGATTGCATTTCTCCATATTTACGGTCATTTCAACAGTTCCGTAATTGTACATATTAGAAGTTCGAAATGACGAAAGATGGCCTGATTTGACAAAATCGAAACTGATAACGCACTACGTTATGTAGTGTGTTATGCTGCTTTGTTAATATCTACATTATTGCTTGGAGTGTGTACATACTATTTTGGTTATAATTTATTGAAGTCTTAATACAATAATATGCAACGTTGCATTATAATCTCACTGTTGAAAATAAACAAACTGTTAGTTGTAAATTGGGCTGTCTACCTACATTTGATAAAATTACTACACGGAGAACTAGGTGGTCATTTCAGCAAAACTTCGTGTTTATTAAGAAGTAATTTTATTCAATTATATATGTATTGTATACACATATTTGTTTAAACAAAAAATAAAAATATTGACATTATGAATAACTTTCATTTGCGTACATAATCGTGAACACGTTTCATAAATGAAACGATTGGCAAGGTTTCGCGGGCGTCGCGCGGCGTTTGGGGCTAACTGTGCCGTGCGTGGAGGAGATACGGTGCGCCGCATCGTTCAACCGGTGCGGCTGGCCGCAGCCCCAGAGCAACCGTAGCGGTTGCCGGCTGACCTCAAATCGGTACGTAAAAATTGATGTGTGGCTTGCCGCAACAGCAGGCCGCATCGCGGCCAACCCCTAGTGCGTTCTAGGCCTAAGGCGTCCGGTGCATCCCTCGTATAGAGAGATACCTCGGTGTTCGAATACAGCAGGCGGGTACCAATTTTTCTAATGAAATACGAATCAAATGTTCACGATTGACTTCCACAGTGAAGTAATAACAACGTGTTATGAAAATCAAACCCGCAAAATTATAATTTTTGTAATTACCGGTGGTAGGCTGCCAATTTCAGCTGTGACGCAGTAATGCATTTCGGTTTGAAGGCTGGGACAGCTGTTCGACTGTAAAAACTGAGACTTAGAACTCATGTCTCAAGGTGCCTGGCGGCATTTACATTGTAGATGTCTGGGCTCCGGTAGCCACTTAACACCAGGTGGGCTGTGAGCTCGTCCATCCATATATGCAATAAAAATATTTATCAGGCATTGGACCGCATAGTTATGTTAATAAATGAATCTAAATTTGGAATTAATCGATTGAATATCTAATAAATGTCTTGTATTATTAAGATTAATTCACTTAAGTCCTTAACTCATTAGTTAATTAATTTCTCAATTACTAGGCATCCAAAAAACTAACGGAATCTATACTCTATCTATACTAATATTATAAAGAGGAAAGATTTGTTTGTTTGTTTGTTTCGAATAGGCTCCGAAACTACTGGACCGATTTGAAAAATTCTTTTCCATTAGAAGCCGACATTGTCCGTGATGAACATAGGCTACATTTTTAAAAAAAAAAAATTTTTATTTTTTTGGTTTCATATTGTGTGTTTTAATGTTTCCGAAGCGAAGCGAGGGCGGGTCGCTAGTACTAATATATAAATCTACAGTGGTTTTTACGGATGTTCCGTTATAGCTACTGAACCATGCATCCGATTGACTTGAAACTTGGTATCCATGTAGAAAATACATGTACCTACTGATATGCTAATAATATATATTAAATATGAGTGTTGGACTCCCTAATAATAATGACAATAAATAATAATGTTAATTTTAAATGCCCAGCGAAGCGGGCGTTTAATGAAATTAAAATACTATATTGGTAAACAATCATAATCTAATCTAATAATAATGTTAATTTTAAATGCCGTACGGCTAGTTATCAATATTTCTAGTGGTACTTTTTATCACAACGTACCAGAGCGTCAATGAAGCTTATACATTTTGACCAAGTTGTAGTTGTGGCACCAAATTCGCTTTAGTTTTTGTTCAAGATAATTTTAAACAAAAAAAAGTAGTAATTATTTTATGACTTATTTATTTAGCATTATCAAAGTGCACAAGTGTGAAATAATGAAACAAGTTTCGACGTCTCGAGTTCTTTTAAAGTCTACTACTATGGTTTAAATAAAAACCCATCATTGTAACATTATTCATCTCATCTCTTTTCATTCCATTTCATTCATTTTGCCAAAACAAATATATCATTTCATCATAAGTACAAATTTAGATAAATCAACTTCTTTCATTTCAGTCCATTTCATCTTTACATCCTTATAAAGATGAGGCTGATGAGGCGTGTTTACGCTAGCAGGTTTTAAACAAGGCTTTCACTTCGAAGTACGGACGGCGCCGCGCACAGAATACTATTACTTCTAGCGCCCTGGTGTGAACAAAAATACTTGCAAGTATGAAAATAGGTATATGTGCTAGATCGGATGCTCAAAAAACTTTGAACACTCACATGAAAATACTGCATAGGAAAGTGATTCATATTTTGTTAGGAATAAAAAACACAATTGGATTTGTGCCTAAAAAATACTTTGAACTTCAAACAGTTTTTTATTTATACGATTGTGCTCCTTATTCGTTATGGGATACGGGTTGAATTCCTAAGCAAGTATTTTAAAATTTGAACACCACGGCGTCTTAAATTTTAAAATTTTCATTAAAAGTGTCTGCTCGTGAAAGCGATGACGAAGGACCCTCCACGCCGAAAAAAAAATATAACTTATAAGCAGAAATCTATATATATAAAAATGAATTGCTGTTCGTTAATCTCGCTAAAACTCGAGAACGGCTGGACCGATTTGCCTAATTTTAGTCTTGAATTATTCGTGAAAGTTCAGAGAAGGTTTAAAAGGGGAATAAATATGAAAATGATCGGAATTATATAAAAACAAACAATTTTGTTTTTCTTAGATGTGTCCCACATTGGATGGAATCCTTTTCTTTGTTTTAAGTTCATTTTATTCAAAAGCTTAGGTCTCTTATTTATCAATTGAGGCACTACGAAGTCTGCCGGGTCAGCTAGTTTCCAATAAAAGTATGTTTCTTTTTTACTGCAAAATCACTGTACTGATTTTTATGATTTACTGTATTTTCCTACCGTAATTTTACATGCGGAGCACTGTATTTTGTTTCAATCCAACCTAGCAACACTGCGCGCAGGGAGTGGGTTGCCGAGCCCGAGTATTTCCGATGAAGGCCGAATGCATGAACCGAAAATTTAATGCACATGCAATCCGATCGAGTCGGGAACTTATCAATCAAATAAGCTAACATTTAATAACTGAAACAAAACTAGGAGCATAATTGCGTAAACATACATTCATAAAATACTGATAATTAATAATAAAACTCCTCCTCCTCCGTGCGTCGTATTCCTCAGTTCTGAGGGTCGTGACCTTTACTGAGCACTTTTGTCAGGACTTTGTTCTTCCATTCACTTCTGTCCTCCGCGCAGTGGATAGCGACATTGATGCTGGATTCCATAGTCGTCTTAATCTGATCGGACCAGCGCATGGGACTACGCCCCCTAGGCCTCTTTCCTTCCACTTTGCCGGTGATGAGAAGTATTTCGAGATTGTCACCCTTTTTTCTCGCAACGTGACCGAAAAACTCTCAGATCCTACGTAGGCAAATGGTGGAGAGTCTTAAGGAGACGCCTAGTTCTTCCAGGATTGATGCGTTTGTCCGATGCGCCGTCCAGGGAATCCGCAGCATTTTCCTCCAGCACCACATCTCAAACGCGTCGATCCGACTTCGATCAGCCTTCTTCAGAGTCCATGTCTCCGCCCCATATAAGAAAATAGAAAACACAAGACNTCAGATCCTACGTAGGCAAATGGTGGAGAGTCTTAAGGAGACGCCTAGTTCTTCCAGGATTGATGCGTTTGTCCGATGCGCCGTCCAGGGAATCCGCAGCATTTTCCTCCAGCACCACATCTCAAACGCGTCGATCCGACTTCGATCAGCCTTCTTCAGAGTCCATGTCTCCGCCCCATATAAGAAAATAGAAAACACAAGACTTGCTACAAGTTTACGCTTGGTTTTTATGGAGATGTTTCTATCGGACCAGATGCTATCAAGCTGACACATGGCAGTTTTTGCTATCCCGATACGTCTTCGAATCTCAGGCTCGCACGATCCAGTATTCGCAATCATGGAGCCCAGGTAATAAATAATAATAAAACCCAATAATAAAATTAACAAACGCTTTCAAGTATTGGTAATTTTCCGTACATTCGTACCTAGAACCGCCTGGCCAGTCATCGATCTCGTCGAACCCGTCGCTTGTGACGAAGGGCTCGACGAGTAAATTGACCTACAGACACAGCCCACTGAGTTTCTTGTCGGATCTTCTCAGTGGGTCGCGTTTCCGATCCGGCGGTAGATTCCGCGTAGCACGGTTCTTGCTAGGGTTCGTGTTAGCAACGTCGTCAGGTTTATGACCCGTGAGCTCACCTACATGTTAGGGCGAAGCTGAAATAGCCTCTCAAGGCTATCAGCATAGGTAGGGAAAAAAAAGAAGCCCTGGTATTAAATTTTGTAAGTATGTCTCATCGCTACATCCTTGTCATTTTTTATTTATGTTAAACAATTAACAAATAATAGAGTTTTATATATTCGACACTGTCATTTAATTTCCATACTAAAAAAAGTTAAAAAAAGATGTCTAAATTATGTTGATGAGGGTACTTAGTTTACATAAAATTACGTAGGTACAACGTTCTGGTGGGAACGCGATAAGCTAAGTTGTGGCAATTATTATAATTTGTTAATTTACTGTGTTTTCAGGCTTAAGCGTGTAATAATGGTGGTTTATTAACTGTTTAGTATCTGTGAAAGTACAAATGTGGGAAAATAAAACAAAGCAGCTGGACATAACTTCTCGGGACCGTCCACAAAATCTACTGGAAAAGTTTCAGTAAATGACCACTATTTTACTAAGATTATATTTCATCCCATATCTTCTCATCTTATTTAATTTCATGCCATGTTTTTAATATTCAACTTCATTTCACTTCATATTAAGTATCATCAAATATTTAAAAGATTAGGGTTTATGGTATGACACCTTTGCCTTTTCAGTTGGAAAATAAAACTACTATTACTAATTAATGACATCACTTTTATCTGTCAAATGCCACTTCACCACAATCACCATAATTTGTCATTTATCCGGCAGACCAAATCGCCAAAAAAAAACAGATGTTAATACGTAACAGACGTTTTGGAAGTAATTAAAATTTTGATTATTCTTTAATTTTTGAGCACCCCTAAACAATATCGAAAGAAAATTGAATTGAAAAATATTTTCACTAAACAAGGACACCAATCAAATAGCTAAATTTATTAAATAGTAGTCTGAAATAAACTCGGAAGTTACATCAACACGTTTAGGTAATTTTTATTTGATTCATTTTCAACTTTGTACGGGAATTACTATACAAAAGAATTTTACATATATATTTGACTTTAATTTTAGGGTTACTTTTGGTCAATAGTACCAAAGAGTTCGGCTATGTGATATAATGTCTCGAAAGAGGACGTGGCCAAGCACTGAAGAGGAAATGGATTCGAAAATACGAGAAGGCGGAGGCACTGAAAGTCAAAACGGAAGCACTACCAGCTTCAACAGTAGCACAAGTCAAGTTACAATAGAGCCATTACCGGTAAGTATTCATAGATATTTCATATTTCATATACATGTGTGAACCTTGAACATTTTCCATCTAACAGAGTACTTCAGAAATAATATACAAATAGTAAACGGGTGGTATATTATTTATTTGGATTGGGTCTATTCTCAGATTAAACTTTAAGTTACATTATTTACATTCAAACTCTCAAAAGTGCACATTGATCTTGTCAGGCTTTCAAAAGTAATAGACATAAACATATTTTTAAGAAAAAATATATAAATTATATGAAATAGGCAGATTTTGAGTTTTATGAACAAACTTCATATCTATACTAATATTATAAAGCTGAAGAGTTTGTTTGTTTGAACGTGATAATCTCAGGAACTGCTTATCCGATTTAAAAAGATCTTTCAGTGTTAAATAACATTGAGGAAGGTTATAGGCTACATAACATCACGGTAAGACCAATACAGTTGAAGCACCAATAAATAATGTTTCAAAATATTTTCGTTGGGGGTAAAATTTAGGGTAATGCCAAAGTAACTATTCCACACAGACGGAGTCACGGGCAAAAGCTAGTTGTCTATAAAAAAAACACTTAACGTGGTGTAGAAAGTACCCTAACATAGTGATGTGGTCAGACCTTACGTAAGTGGAATAAATTTTTCATTACAGCCTTTGAGAGGGGGACTCATTTAGATATATTTAGACAACATTTATTATGCAAAACTACAAAATCCAATTCTATAGTGTTGAGATAGAGAAACATAACACATTCATGTGCAGTCAAATTCTTTGATCATCCCTCAATTACATGCCCTAAATGCCAGTCCATTTTTTTACCATTATTTCTATACATCGCTATAATGGTTCATATTTATAATCTATTTATGTAATAAATTATCCAGTACCATCACTAATCAAATGACTGACATACAGACAGATTGGAAGTGAAATAAACTACAAGAATTTTTTGTCATTCCACTATGGAATCTAACATTTCTTATTTTATATGTTGTTAAAGACCTCTTCTTTCCATGCTTCAGTTTCCTCATTATTGTGGACTGTAATTCCTTCCCTGCATCAGTCTCATTCACAATTGACCTTCAATCTGCTGTGATCCTTGGCTTTATGGAGGACATTGTGAAGCTTGATGTTCAGGCAAGATCAAAATTTGCTCAACCATCTCGTTGAACTGCGTCCCCTTACTTTGCTCTCTATCTCTAAAGATCTAATTAGGAAATATTAATAAAAGATCAAGTTAAGGGTTTTTACATTTTCTTTTTTTTTTTTCATAAATAGAACACCATGACAACTTTGACAAAAAAGCCAAGTATCTATTAGTAATATCACCTGATAAATAAACAGTTCAATAAGATAGCCATGATGTACTGTATATATTTACGAGTCACTGTTGATTATGAATTATAAATGTGTTGTATTGTGATCTATGCCTCCAATACATAAACGAAAGTAAATATTATCACACCACTGGGCTTGCTGCCAACATTGTGGCGTGATCAGTCTGATCAGTGACCGTGTCTGACGTCATTCATTCAAATACCTCTTAAGACGTACATATGCGTCGTCGTGTTCGCATAATAATTACGTATTATAATAATAATTCATATATGAGACTCGAGGAGGATCATGTGATTATTATCACTTATTACGATTGCATTAGTTTTGGAGTAATCAAAGATTTTTATCTGTTTATTTAGTAGAAAAATCTTGAAATCGTTTTTTTTTTTTTTTTTTTNTTAGATGTGTGGACGAGCTCACAGCCCACCTGGTGTTAAGTGGTTACTGGAGCCCATAGACATCTACAGCGTAAATGCGCCACACACCTTGAGATATAAGTTCTAAGATCTCAGTATAGTTACAACGGCTGCCCCACCCTTCAAACCGAAACGCATTATTGCTTCACGGCAGAAATAGGCGGGGCGGTGGTACCTACCCGTGCGGACTCACAAGGGGTCCTACCACCAGTAATTTTTGTTTAATAATGTACGCTGATGAGTGATTCGCGAACTGCGTAATCCGCGGACAAGTTTATTATCACGATACGGTTTCGTGCCTGCCTGTCCACAATTAAAATCACCTTGAACTTAATATAAAGAATTCACCTTATTACACGTGCGTGATAGTTGAAACCGTAAGAAACTCTATCATTTCGTCGACATTAACATCCGATTTGTTAATTAAAAACGTCGAAGCATGTTTTTGTCAGTCCTGGTTTTTGGCACAGCACGAAATTTTTGTCGTAAGCGTACAAAAGATCCGGTGTCATCTTAGTAAACAGTGATTTAAAATATTGGCACCTAAAAGTCGGTTAGTAGACCGGTCGTTGCCTTTAAGTGTAAATGATCTGGTACTAAATAAAACTATATTTTTTACCGAGAATCTTCGCTTTTTTAAAGCATTACTTATTTGGTTACTTGAGTCGTCTATTATCAAAGGTGGCAATCTGTGCATTTGAACAAAAAAAATGTTATTGATATGTCAATACAGATTGATTTGAATATAATCGTCTCCTTCAAAGAATACGGTTCAAAACCTGCATTAAATAAAGGTTAATACTTAACAGTTTTGTGACTGCCAATGGAATACAAAGTCAATAATTCGTTTTTCTGATGTACCAATAATTGTCCAAAAGTCACATTGCCGGCTTTGATAATAATCGACTCAGTCTTATATTCGTTAAATATATAACTACGTGGTTTCATGATTCATCAATGTTTCAAGTCAACGATTGAGAGTTGATTGATTTATTCAATCAATCTGCTATCTTGATTGATTGTTATGTTAATTTATTTAAAGTTGTTATTTGTTTTATAACAATTACTCTGTCGAGACGTCATACTGATCTACCAGCATAACCACAATCCCTTGGCAGTTTGTTTTTGTATATGCAGAAATTTAACAGTAGTTAAAAAACAGTCAAAAAAAGAAACGATGTACTTAGCACCACTTTATTATATTAGCCTTCCGCGAGGCGTGAATGAAAAACATCGTGTAATGAATAATTATGATTTGCGTAATTGTTAATGGTAGAGGACGCATTGTAAGTTGAAACGGGTGGGTAGTTATCACCGTCGTTCTAAAATTTGCCGCAAAGCAATCGTGCGTTCCAGTTTTAAAGATGTGATAAACCTTTTACAATACAATTGTGACTTCGATTACACACATCAAAATAGAAAAAACCGAGCAGTCACGGTCGCCCATGGACATTGCAAACGCCAGAGACACGTCGAGCCTCTGCCTATAAAATCTGTTCACTTTAACTGATAAAACTCGTTTAAAACTCGTACTGGTGGTAGGACCTCTTGGGAGTCCGCACGGGTAGGTACCACCGCCCTTGCCTATTTCTGCCGTGAAGCAGTAACGCGTTTCGGTTTGAAGGGTGGGGTGGCCGTTGTAACTATACTGAGACCTTAGAACTTATATCTCAAGGTGGGTGGCGCATTTACGTTGTAGATGTCTATGGGCTCCAGTAACCACTTAACATCAGGTGGGCTGTGAGCTCGTCCACACATCTAAGCAATAAAAAAAATAAAAAAAAATCGTGACATGGACTTCAAAAAGTTAATAAGGGAACCTTTTTATCGCAACTAGCAAATGCATTTAGTTTGCGTTCGTTTGCTTTTCCGCAATGAGTAACATTCACTTGTGTAAACGAAAATGAATCGAATCGGAGAGCTTGTCAAGTAGTTCCAGGTAGGCGATCCAAAAGTGATGAGCTGACTCTTAACCATTGATCCATCGAAGTACATGCTTTAGCTTGCTAGGGCGTGTTAGCAACACTCCCGGCTTGAGAAACTGAAATAACTTTGTTAGGGTACCTAGGATATTCTTTATTTTGAGAATATTACTAATAATCTGAATTTTAAATGATAAAACTTCGTTTATATTTGAGTACAGAGTAAAAATTAAATTTTTGTACTGAATTTGCTAGAGATTTAGCTGCATTTGTTATGACATGAAAAAACTAAAGCGTGTCCAACAAACTAAACAAAATGGCGCCATAGTTAATCCATTTTACTACACTATGGCGTTTAGCTGCCTTTGATTTTATAGGTCTCAATTGTAATATTTCACGAAGATGCAAACGTTAGAAGCGCGTGGTTACATACCTACAGGCCGAACTTATAGTATGTAAAAAAAAAAGAAAATATTTCATGTCACAGTTTGTCTGTCTTTGTTTGACTAATTAATCACCTTTCGTAATTATTGGCAAATGATTCATATGAGAAAATTTATTAAGCCAGAACAAAACTAAAACTAGAAATTTAATAAATTTTCAATTTTGACTGTATATTTAAAATAATCACTATCCATACATCATTGTGTCTGTTTTAAATTTATGACTTGTATCTCTAAAGATTGGAAATTGGTGCTAGAAATTTCGAATTTTGTGAACGTCTGTCTATAGAGTCAAAGAACTCACGGTCCATGTTATTTTTTTTTTGTTTTCGTATCTAAGCTGATTTATTTTTTTAATTGCTTTGATGGGTGGACGAGCTCACAGGCCACCTGGTGTTAAGTGGTTACTGAAGCCCATAGACATCTATATAGATATAAGTTCTAAGGTCTCAAGCATAGTTACAACGGCTGCCCCACCCTTCAAATCGAAACGCATTAATGATTCACGGCAGAAATAGGCAGGCTGGTGGTACCTATTCGTGCGAACTCACAAGAGGTCCTACCACCAGTAAGACGGTTCGACGAGAACTATGACCGGTGCTTGGGGTACCTAAAAGTACCGTTACTGAATCGGGAGGATCCGAAATGACGGGTTTTGGGCGACGTTTTTTTTTTTTTATTTTTTTTTATTGCCTTTGTAGGCAGACGGGCATACGGCCCACCTGATCGTGAGTGGTTACCGTCGCCCATGGACTTCAGCAATGCCAGGGGCAGAGCCAAGCCGCTGCTTACCGACGTTGGCCTACGTTGACGGCTTACGGTCGACAATGCGCTCTATCCTCGGTAAAGTGATGATAGACACATTTGTGTTGGGCCTGCACAGTGCCCTACAGATAGAAAAGAAGGGCTGGCGATTGCAGCACGTCTGTATAATACTCGGAGAATGCTGCCTGCCATTAGAATTGCAGTTGTGTCATTTGTCGATCTTTTTATAAAATGTGATACTTTTATGTTCCTTATTATGTTTCAGTTAATATTTGGGATATATATCCATTCATTATCTTTCTTACGATATGTTTATTTAATAGCAAACATGCCGTCGCGGTTTATGATGGGTCATTGCTGTGCCATGCTTTGTTATTTCGTACAAGACTTGCGTACTTGACACATGCGAGAAAGAGATAAGAATTACGACTTCTTTAGTCTTCTTAAGGCTTCTAGATCATAGCGACACTCGTTTATTTGAAAACTGAACATTCCAACCGCTTCATATTATTCGCGCTCTTTCCAGGCCTTTAATTGTAAAAAGATTTTTTGTGAGGAGTACACTTGATTGTTTATAATCTCTTTTATATATATAAAAATGAATTGCTGTTCGTTAGTCTCGCTAAAACTTGAGAACGGCTGGACCGATTTGGCTAATTTTGGTCTTGAATTATTTGTAGAAGTCTAGAGAAGGTTTAAAAGGTATATGAATATGAAAATGCTCGGAATGAAATAAAAATAACAATTTTGTTTTTCCTTTGATGTGTCCCCCGTCTGACGGATTCCTTTTGTTTGTTTTAAGTTTATTTTATACAAAAGTTTAGGTCTTTTATTTATCGATTGAGGCACTACAAAGTCTGCCGGGTCAGCTGGTATATTATATAGATATATATCAAGAATTATCTATTTTGCGGTATTTGTGGCAGTGTAATACAGAAAAGCCAATGCAAATATTGACGTAGTCCCCGTTCAATGTAGTGCAAGGGCAGATAATTCAGAGCGTACGCAACAGCAGACACAGGCGAACAAGTTTCTTAAAAAAAAATCGCGTGGAAAAAAGTTGCTTATTCGAATTCTAACATTTGACTGATGATGGCTAAGGTTCTCTCTTCTATTTTCTTATCGTTAAAGCACTGTCTAATTACTATTTGATTGTTATGTCATTTGACATTGCGTAAGTATTAAAAGACGCGTTCAAAGTACGAACATTGTAAATATGTAATTGAAATTTATACTACAGTGAGAAGAGAACAATTGAACTGGCCATTTATTATTAATGATTACCTAAACCATGACTGACTCATGAAATGATCTTGTCAACTTGTATGATGCAGAAGTTGGATCGTTATTATCATAAATTAATCTCGACACTGAGTAACGCTGTTGTGAATAATAATTTAAAAAGAATTACACATACCGTAAGCTATAGTAAAATCAAGTAGTTTGATAACTTAGCCACCAAAAACTTTGCTAGGTCGTTATTGAAGATTTTTAAGGCAATGATGTCGTTGGCGAAACAAATTCTTGTTAAAATTTACCATAATTAATTTGTAGTTAAAAAATATTAGAAACCTGGGGCGACACCAAGTCCCCTTCGGAACAAGTCGTGGACGGTCGCGTGTCAGACGAGTCTCCACGTCGGCATCGCGCCACCACCATCGACCGCTCCCCTCTCCCCTCGCGCACACCCGGCGACACCCAGCGCTCTATACTAAAAACATTCCTCACGCCGACTCCATGCCTGTTATCGTTTTAGTCACGGTTCTCAGCTAGAGGGTCACACTCGTTTCGCTCATTCAATTAATAACTCTTTTTTTACTTTCAAGTTTAACGCGTTGATTGGACGAAAACATTGACGTTTGCTACGTGACATTGCTGAAGCAACATTTTGATAGCTTCGGAAATTTTACTTTTGTAATAACAGTGAAATATAATGCAAGAACATTTTTTGATATAGTGTTAGATATACAAAAACTTAACGTAAAAAAAAAAAAAAAAAGATTTTGTGCATGATGTCATCAGTAGTGATGCCTCCGCTAACGAATGGACACACGAACGGGAAGCTGGAAAATTCATTAAACGGATACAAAAAGAATGGATACGTAAATCACGAATGCACGGAATCGGTTGTAAGTGCTTTTTTCTATATTAACTTTTAATGTTTAACGTTTATTATATGACGAAAATACGTTGATTATGGTTTTAAAGCCCACAATCTTGTTTTTAACTTAATTATTATAAGCGTGCGTTTCTTTGACATTAAAAACATCAAAATTGAATTACTTAAAATATGCAAACTCAAGTGAAAGCGATCCTAAGTAAGCCAGGAGTAAAGTCTAGCTAGTTGCTATCATTTTTTATTACCCTTCGAAAGTTTGTACACACTGATTATTGACTTCAAGCAACTACAACTAAATTTTTTTGGGACTTTTTTTGTTTTGCTATTTACCAAAATTTAACAATTTCGAAATGCCGATTACGTTCAATCCGTAAAACAACAACGATTTTAAGTCGTTCGATTTGATCTGATCAATATAATTTTTTTCTCTACCTAATAACTGGTGAGCTTACGAGGCTCAATCTGGGAGGAATTGCTAACACTAGCCCTAGCAAGAGCACTGCTTCGCTGAATCTACCGCCGGATCGAAATCGGGACCCAATGAAAAGATCCGTAATACAAAATAAAAACTGAACATGTTAATATTTTTAAAACATGTAAAAAAAACTACAACGTCCCCAGAATGCCATTCTTTTAAATTGTTTTCGTGAAACTAAAGTTACACAACCTTCACGCTGAAATGCTGTTTTGTGACCTTTTGTAAACGTTGGATATGAATAAAATAAATTATATTTTAACCAAACAAAAAACACGACTGCGTTATTATTACTAACTAAAATAGGAAAAGCAATCTAAATAGTATCTCTAATATAATATAAGGTACTTAATATAAATTGGAAGACTGCATCTTGAATAAAACCAAGAAGTAAAACATAAGTATTTTTATATAAATATTAGTTCTTTAAAGGATACAATATGTTGGTTAATTTTTTGTAAAGTCCTACCTTTAATTATAGAACATAATAAAAAATCGCGGACAAGCTATCTATACTAATATTATAAAGAGGAAAGATTTGTTTGTTTGTTTGTTTCGAATAGGCTCCGAAACTACTGGACCGATTTGAAAAATTATTTTTCCATTAGAAGCCGACATTGTCCCTGATGAACATAGGCTACTTTTTTTTTCATTTTTTTTTATTTTATTTTTTGGTTTCATGTGTGTTTTAATGTTTCCGAAGCGAAGCGAGGGCGGGTCGCTAGTTCATAATAATGATACGGTAATAATGTACCCTATGCCCCGTAATTTAATGACAAAGCCTAAACGTATAGTCGGTGTTAAAGAATTACATATTATACGTAAACAGACAATCGAAAAAACTTTATCCTCTTTCGACAGTCTGGTAAGAATATGCATAAAATATTACCCTACTTCGGCAGACAAATGAAAATTAAAGATCTAGCTTCCGCTCTGCAATGCAACGGTAATAGTTCACTATAGTTGAGTTTACTTCAGACCGTTATGCGGATATCGACCGAGAGAGAGAGAGACTAGGAAATATATAAGTTTACCAACCCACGTCTGGCGCGAACAATGTAGGTCTATGAACTATTGCTGCAGCATATTTATATAATTGAAATAATCTAAAATCGTATTTAATTGCTTGTATATTTGCATCTGATCGATGGGGATCGATCGGAAATCTGACATTTGCGATATTATTCATGACCACCGACCGATTGTTACGGTTCTAAGAATTCTTTATCGGTCGCCTTCAAACTAAAAATAGTCAATATTAGGTTTTTTCTTGTTACGTATCATTCATTTCTTACTTTAGTATTAGGAGTTGAGGAAAAACTAGGTCCTACGGTATTATTGAACTGTTGTTCGGTAGTATTTCCCGATTTAAAATTATAACATAACAGTCTCCGGGTTGTGCGATTTCTGACGTAAGTTCTTGACGTGAATCTACGTCATCAAAATAAAAAATAGTGCTCATGTCTAGTAGATGTTTCAGACTGAAGAACACTTGACTTTGTTTGTTCAAATCGAAAATAACGTCATTATAATTGTGTGTAAGTAAATAAAATATCGAATTTCGTTCCGTGCTTAGTAAGTTAAAGAATAATATTTCTCGTATTTAATTATAAATGACGTATAAGAAGTCGGTTCACTAGCAATTTAAATACTAATATATTCTTCAATTTAAAGCTATTTTTTATAACGATATTCAGCTATGGTCTTAAAAAAGGCAAACGATTTAAATATTTTCCTAATATTAAATGTGCAAACGAATTCTATTAGGTACGTAATGTAATTTTAATTAGTTGAAACCCGAGTACGTTTGTGGGAACTGTTTATCTCATCATAATTTAAAAAAAAAATATCACTCAATTCTCGCAAAAAGAATTCGAAATTTCGAGAGTCGTTTCTATGACGTATCTTCAAGTAATGATTAGATTTTCTTTAGTCGCAACGCTATTATACATGTTCGTCCTCAAGGAAGTTTGAAAAATTTATTAGAGAAGTCGGTTAACAAATAATCGCCAGCTCTTGTTATGAAATAGTTTAACTTGGTTTTTGTTTTTTTTTTCCCTCTATTGCTGATAGCCTTGAGAGGCTATTTCAGCGTTACCCTAGCGTGTAAGTGAGCTCGCGGGGCTCAAACCATTAGGTGTTGCTAACACTGGCCCTAGCAAGAGCAGTGCTTCGCAGAATCTACCACCGGATCGGAAACGCGACCCACTGGGAAGATCCGGCGAGAAACTCAGTGGGCTCTTGTTTAATATTTACTGAGTTTACTATTCCGTAGTTATTACTGGTAAAAAACACTGTAAGAAATGCAATAAAAAAGGCCGTTTGCAATTTAATATTAGACAAGGCTGTAGTTCTATTGTTTACAAAGAGCGTTTGTGGTTTAAAGAAACCAAGAAAACGCGATTTTCAAATTTCATTATTTTTTTTGTTTTCTTATGTATCATCTACATTCTGTAATTATGTCAATTATATCAATTCGTAAAAATATAAAACAACTTCAATTTAATTTCATTCCTTTTAAAAATTAAAAATAAATTTGGTAGTTCGCCGGTGTCTGTACCTCATCTATATATTAATACGTGAAGCAAAAACTTTGTATCCCTTTTTACGAAAATTGCGCGAACGGAGGAGTATGAAATTTTCCACACTTATAGGGAATATAGACAAGAAGTGCACAATGACAATATTTTTTTTAAATAATGCATAAAAGATACATTAAATCAATAAAGAAAACATTACACACACTACATACCATGTATTTGACGCACACACGCATGCATACTATTTATTGTCAAACTTTTGTTCTTGACGTCTGTCGTCAAATTGAGAATAGATTAAATATTGTTTGTCTTTGTTAATATTTTTTATAGTGTAGTCTTGGCGAAATTTGTGATTATAGAAGTATAAAATACAATCATAATAGTGTACAAACTTACAATTCCAATTAATTATAGTCGAATTTCGACTACTGCGGGACCTCTAGTTATATATAAAATATTATAAAGATAATTATGCATACTCGTATATCTATGTTCTTACCACAAATTGTAGTTTTAATGAGTTTCCGATGTTTCGGGACTTGCAATCATCATGGGTAGATAAAATATGAAATATTGTACAAACAAATGAATACCTACTCGTAAACATATTTTGTAAATGGTAATATTGTCATTAGACATTGAGCCTGACTTGAATATTACAGCCCATCTTAAGGATATACGAAACTGGAGGATACTTAAAATATTTTCCCCTTCGAACTTGAGCGCCGAATTGCTGTAAAAGTAGACTAGACGTAAAACCGAAGGTGTTGATGTAAAATTAATTATATTAAAACTAATAGGTAATTAATTATATTGTTCACACATTTTGACGTGGCACAGTTAATAGTTAAACTAATTAGAATAAGCCCTACCTGTTGACACGTTAACCTGAATACCTCAGTCTAACGTTGTAAAGCTATGCATTTTTTTTTATTGCATTGATGTTTGAATGAGCTTACGTCCCATCTGCTGTTAAATTATTATCGGAGTCCAGTGACGTCACAATCCAAATGTGTTTGCAGGACAAAACTTTTTGATTCGATTTTTGATGGAGTATGTGTATCGTTCGACTGGGCTTCAATTATAAATTATTGGTGTGCCGAAGCGGATGTTTTCGCAAATTCTAGAATCTGGTGAGGGCGTTAACCCTTTCGTAGAGCTTGCTTTTAGATAAGAACAGAGAAACTTGCCAAGCGAAAACTGACCATTAAGTAATATGCTTTCGATCTTAAATTCGTTTTTTTTTTAATTCACATTTATATCAAAATATATGTATAATATCATCTTTTACAAAAAAAAAAGAAATCACTTGGAAAGCGACATTTACACACGTACCTTACAGCGCGTTAATATTGATTTTTATAAATTTATAACAAAGACTTATCGCGCGCGTTTACCTGGTTTCTTACAGAAACGTGTTAATCGTAATTTTAGTGTAATGTCACAGTCATTTCCAATGTATTTATTTCCCCACCACGAGTACACGTGGTACTTTTGGACGTGGATCAGAATGAACTAACTAACATTTATAGTAACTAAACGATTATAAAAAAAATCTATCCGTGGGCACAAAAACTTCTTACTGGTGGTAGGACCTCTTGTGAATCCGCACGGGTAGGTACCGCCGCTCTGCTTATTTCTGCCGTGAAGCAGTAATGCGTTTCGGTTTGAAGGGTGGGGCAGCCGTTGTAACTATACTTGAGACCTTAGAACTTATGTCTCAAGGTGGGTGACGTATTTACGTTGTTGATGTCTATGGGCTTCAGTAACACCAGGTGGGCTGTGAGCTCGTCCACCCATCAAAGCAATAAAAAAAAAATGAACACTGTAAATTGTTCGAGACTACGGAGATATTTATTATAATGACAACTTTTTTTTTTTTTATTCTTTATTAGAGCCATACACCTATTAGGTTAAGTCGGCTATAATGACAACAATACGAAAAAAATACGCTTTATGAAACTGTAAATGTAGTTTTAATTATGTCTATGTCTGGCGAATACCGTAGAAGATACTATACTAATTTCTTTTGAACTGCGGATTCAAAATGTTAAATTCTATGAAAGATTTGTTATACTAAGAATTGTTGTTGCGGCGAAATATTTAATTCAGAACACTGACACATGCAATGAGCTCAGTACCCCTGGTCGGAAACGAATTAATCAATAATATTATTTTGAGATAATTTCGGTGACATTCTATTTGCGTTGTGACAGAAAAAAATAACTATATTTACTAGCCATAGCCCTTACGTGCGGTTTCGCATACGTGGTCAAGGAAAAGTGGTTTAGGTACCGTGAGAATGAGACGATTTTATTATTATTTTCTACCTTCATATAAAATTATCACTTAAAATAAATCATTTAATCCGTTACGAAGTGAAAAAGGGATAGACACACAAACACGCTTTCACATAATTTTAGTATGGAAGTATGTACTAATCGTAAATGCTGCCACCCACCCTGAGACATGAGTTTTAAGTCCCAGTTTTTATAGTACAACGGCTGTCCCACCCTTCAAACCGAAACGCATTACCTGCTTTACGGCAGAAATAGGCAGGCTGGTAGTAAGTACTTAACCGTAGGGTCCCACGCGATGCCTTATTATCAGTAAAAAATGACTGACCTAAAAAATTTAAAGGCGTCCTATGTTTGAAGTTATAGAAGTGTCTACGTATAGTATTAGCAGCTAACAAAACAGACTGTTTCGGGATTTATTTGTACGCTATGATATTCAGTATGCCCGTAGTAAAGCTACCATATCACGAATAACATTGAACAGTTGATATGAGCCGGGATTTTACTCCGGACATATTATAATAGTGACGAAACATCACGCCACTCTGTTATCAGTGGACTGCTAATGGCACGATGCTTGAACCTTGACACAACGGACATGTAAATAGCTCAATGCTACATATATATAATTCGTTTAGGTAGAATGAAAATATTGCACTTCTTCTATAGCGTCTATAAGCAGAGCTCATGGTGCACCTATGAAGCCGCACTCTCAATTGAATTATCTGTTGTCTCGTTCTTCAGAACCGAAAGCGCGTTATTTGTTGAAGATCAACCTATTTCTGGTAATGGCCAGGTAATGGCTGGTGCCTTTCAGTTTGAAAGGCGGGACATACGTTAAAATACAGTTACTTCGCCTACTGGAGGTGGATGATGGCGTTCACTTATGATGTATATGAACTCTGGTAACTAGTTAACACAATATGGGCATGTCTTTTTAGCAATAAAAGACACAAAGTATTTTGAAAAATAAATTATAACAAATAATAATATTATTCAAGACTGGTCGAGTGATTTTTGGGTGATGCTCGAACAAACAATCATATAAATGTGGGTTATGTTGTGGTTGGTAGGTACAGCATCCCTCTTTACATCAGGCGGGCCGTGATATCGTTCACTTTCCTATGCATTATATAAATAAAACATTATCGCCCTATCAGAATCCTTTTTATTAGTCGAATGTACGGATTGCAACATCCAATATTTTAAATTCGCTAGTAATGTTTAATATGTAAGCTTAACCCGAATTTCGACCAGATGATCTTATTTTATTAAGTCTGTCCAGCCATTTAGCAGAGGGCATGATACTGAACTGTTTGTAATTTTATTTCAACGGTCTCCGACAAGTGGATTGCTACGACACCCAAAAGTTTTTATTTTTATTGCTTATATGCCTTAGCAAGAGCAGTGCATTGCATAATCTACCACTGGATAGGAATCGCGTCCCAGTGAGAGAATCTGACGAGAAACTCAGTAAGCAATCCGAGATCCAATAAGTTCAAAAGGAGCATATAAATAATCTCGTATTCCTTAAAGATAAACATTGCAGTAAAAATATATATTATCCGACCTATGAAAATAATAATAGATAAACACTAATCTATCAAATAACGCATTTACTTTTGCCGCTAATTTAACATTCGAACACGCGAGACGAAACTTCATTTGATATTGTAATAACTTTATTATGTTTGAACTTGGGTTGAATGAATTGGGTTTCATTGTGGCTCTGCCAAGTAGTCCGCAGAAGCTAATTTTTAAAATTTAAATACTACATGAATGATGAATATTAAATCACTAATAAATCTATATATTAATACGTGAAGCAAAAATTTTGTACCCCTTTTTTACGCAAATCGTGCGGACGGAGGACTATGAAATTTCCCACACTTGTAGAGAATATAGAGAATGAATGCAGAATGCTAATATTTTTTTAAATTATGCATTAATAATAAATTAAATCAATAAATAAAAACATTACACACACTAACATGGATTTGATACACACACACATATTTATACTCTTTTGGTTATTGTCAAACTTTTGTTATTGCTTAAGTCTGTGGTCAAATTGAGAATAGGTTAATATTGTTTATCTTTAATATTATTTGTATATAGTGTGATCTTGACGAAATCTGTGAATAAAGAAGTATAATAATATATAGTATTTGACAATAGAACCATAATAATGTTCAAACTTATAATTTCAATTAATTATAGTTGAATTTCGACTACTGCGGGACTACTAGTTCTAAGAAATATGTGTTGTGCCTTTAACTATAATTGTAGGTAATGAGAAATTTAATAATTGGGTTTAGACACGTTTGTGTGTTTATGTTCTGTGTTCGCGCCTCCATTTGATTATTTTGAAATTTTAAACTACTTCTACGGCTTAGTCTCAAGTTTAATAATTTCTTTTTTTTATTGTTTCGTGGTCATAAACGATTCTCAGTCGCTAACGTGAGATTAAACCGTAATTATGGTTTTGGTTATTATTATTTTACGACTCGCCGATAACCGAAGAATTTATACTAGTGTTGTTTGTTTCTGAGTAAAGGCTAAGCCTATTTTAACACGCTTATTTTATCGTATGACAAATTCTTACTCTATATTCCACAAACTATTACACGAAAACCGCAGTGAAGCATGACAGTATTTATATAGATGCGGACTTTTATCATATAATCTACTGTAGGTAATTTAATAAATAGATAACAATATCTCCAACAATAATTATCTCGAAATCTGATTTTTTTATAGTTAAGTCTAACACACAGTTACACAGATCGGTATTTTTTTTGGTTGCATCTTTTGCAAGACGAATTCTTATTTGGAATTAATAGCCTTCGATACAAAACACATCGTAGCTTTGCAACAGAAATATGTAAGAGGTGTAGTGTTCGGGTAGTTATTAGGATTACTCAAAGTAGCTTAGGTTTTTTTTCCTATTTATGCTGATAGCTATTTCAGCTTCTCCTTGATGTGTAGGTGAGCTAACGGGGCTCAAACCGGGAGTGTTGCTAACACTGGCCTAAGCAAGAGCAGTGCTTCGTAGAATCTACCACCGGATCGGAAACGCGACTCACTGAGAAGATCCGGCGAGAAACTCAGTGGGCTGTGTCTGTGAGTTAATTTACTCGTCGAGCCCTTCGTCGTAAGCGACGGGTTCGGGGAGGACGGTGACCGGTGCTTGATGTACCTAAAAGTACCGTTAATGGATCGGGGGGATCCGTAATGACGTGTTTAGGTCGCATATTTACCATTCGATGCACCTTATCGGGTATGAATGAGGCTTAGGTAGGAGGGATTTACGTAATAACTTACCATTTCTATACCTACAATAATATTAACCCTTTCGCCACGACAGGCTTCGCTGCAAAGTGTTTCGCGCGAAACGGAGCTCCTTACTGAAAAATGCACACGTCACCAATTATGTATAGGCAGTGTTTTTAGCCGGTGAATATGGGTAACACGTTGTGTACAGGCGGCATATTGTAGTGGGTGACTATAAACACCGATAGTAGCGAAAGTGTTTTAAAAAAACAAGCCTTACTTTCTTGTACTTCTCAGTGGTGAAAATTATTTACGCGGATTTGTCGAGGAGGACTTAAATACATTTTATCTTTAGTTTGGTTTAGAAAATTAGTAATATCAGCGAAGATTAATCGGACGTTAATGGTAGTGGTCCGAGCAGGATTTGGTTACAGTTTAAGTCATTTTTTTTTCTTTTTCTTAGATGGGTGGTCGAGCTCAGAGCCCACCTGGTGTTAAGTGGTTACTGGAGCCCATAGACATCCACAACGTAAATGCGCCACCCGCCTTGAGATATAAGTTCTAAGGTCTCAAGTAAGTTACAATGGCTGCCCCACCTTTCAAACCGAAACGCATTACTGCTTCACGGCAGAAATAGGCGGGGAGGTGGTACGTACCCGTGCGGACTCACAAGAGGGCCTACCACCAGTTTGTCAAACACAATGACCGCATTGTAATGGCGAATGTTGTTGTTTCAGTCGCTACGACACGCGGCCCCGTTCAGTACGGATCCCATGGCGTTGGCTGAACGGGATTCGTGTCACTACGGGCGGATACCACGCGCCGCGGCACTGGCCGGCACCGCGGGCCGCAAGGTCAGGGTCTACTCGGACGGGATCTACGACATGTTCCACCAGGGGCACGCGAGGCAATTGCAACAAGCGAAAACCGTCTTCCCTAATGTTTATCTAATCGTAGGAGGTAAGGGAATTTATGAACCCATGTAACTCAGAGATGTGTCTCTTGTGTTTATTTACTTAGTTGCACCGCCAAAGCAACCATAAAAAAACATTGACAAATTGACAAGAAGTACATGACAGATGTCACCTTGACAGTGCAATAGTTGACAACAACTTGAAATTAGATAAACATGTGTGCAAACTGTTTGATGCAAACCTTCATACAAGATTTTTTGAATTCGATTCGATTTGCTCATATTTATTTCAATATACGATTTGTACTCATAAATCTAAGTAAAGTATTGAATAATTACGTTAACACGAACAAGTAATTAATTGTAAACCAATCTGGGCACTTGAAGCATCCATATTATTATTATATCTGATAGATACGTATATACCTACTCCCTACGTATGTATTCTGAACATATTATTATGCATGGCCAAGACATGAAAATATAATACTTTTCATCTATACTAAAACTATCTATAAAATTTACTCGAATTTTCCATGACTATAATTAAAACTGGTTTTACGATTTAAACTCGCATTTTTTATTGTCATTCAATTATTTCAAACAGTAGATATTTAGTGGTCACGAACGACAAATGAGTCGACTATTATCAAAGCCGGCAATGTGACTTTTCGACAATTATTGGTAAATCAGAAAAACGAATTATTGACTTTGTATTCCATTGGCAGTCACAAAACTCTTCTGAACGACATCTTAGATAAATAACAGGTTAAGTATTAACTTTCATTTAATGCAGTTTTTGAACCGTATTCTTTGAAGGAGACGATTATATTCAAATCAATCTGTATTGACATATCAATAACATTTTTTTGTCCAAATGCACAGATTGCCACCTTTGATAATAGACGACTCAAATAATGTGTTGATTTGTCGACAATTGCATATTATTTCCATGACCGGACACATAAACATCGTTCGACTGTTTAAAATAATATAAATTCATTAAAGTTTTGTGAACATTCCATTCATATAAAAATACGCAATTTGCATAACTATGTCGTACGTAATAAGGACCGCTTAATTACCTAAGCCGGTAAGAGGTGATAACACTTAAATGATAAGCAAGTCTGCCGCCAGGTGACTGTAGAGAAATGTATCACGCACTCACACACCCCATTGAATCAATAATATTTTAATCGTAACAAGTGTTGTTGTGAACTTTACGTCTTCAAAGCGAGAGTCTCTGATTGGTCGGAATAAGTCGGACGATGATACCGGGCACACGTGTTCAAATACAAAAAAAAAACATTATAATTAATAATTTTTATCTATATGCGGATTGGTTTTCGATCGGTCGTTTATCTTTAGCCGCGCCGGGCCTTCAGACCGTGGCCTTGTACACTTTGATTTACTTCCTAGAAAGTGATTTAAGGCCTAGGCCGCACTACGGTTAAACCGAAGCGGCTTAAAGCCGTGTGAGTTTATGAAATAGGAAAACGAATACAAGCGGCCGCACTTGCGGTTCTTTCCCGCGACTGTATTTAAAACCGCGTAATGTTACAAAATTATCGCGGAAAAAAACCGCAATAAAATTTGTTATCCATATAACTAGTTGGGCGTACACGCACTATGTGTAGCCGCGGGCGGTTCTTTGAAATGTGAAATACATTCGCGAAATTTTGTATCCATGAAGGTAGAATCCATCCAAGAATGTATGGACGCACATCGAGCAGAATTTTATCGAAGCAGGCTACTGACATCCGATAGAAACTGAAAATTTATACTGGATATTATCTTAAATTTTGATATTTCTTATGAAAGAAACCTTTCTCAAATCTATGGCTGGCAAGAGGATGAGCCCAACATTTGTGAAATTTTCGTTGACATATTTTTTTCTATTTCTTAGTACCAGCTCAGCAATACATACTGCTCTTTTGAAATCCATCTTCAAAACGTGAAAATCGCGGTCGAATTCGCGGTTAATAATTGTAGTGTGTGCGTCTTAAACGGTTTCGCGGTTATAGCGGTTAACCGCTCCCGGAAAAAACCGTAGTGCGGCCTAGGCCTAAGTCGCGAATCGGCAGACTCGTCGTCTGAGGGCGTATTCCTGTAAACACATACGTATATATATGTAATGTGTTGTGTTGCAAAGAGTTATTTATTATTATTTTATTAATTTATTTCTACACTTACAATATTATTATAATTATTTTCGAATCTGCAAAGAGAAACAACATTGAAAGCTATTAGCTATTGCTTCAATATGTACTTAGACCTTTTTTTAATCAGAAAGATTTACAAAGCCAGAGAGCAATTCCAATTATATAATGAACATAGAGAGCCTAGGTAGGAGCCATTGTGACGGATTACGCTCGTATGACCAAGTTCCTAGTGATATTGATTAATTAACTCAATGCCAATGGAGGAGTAAAACCTATTTAACTGTTTTGTCATATATTGTTTATATATGAGTCGTCTATTATCAAAGGTGGCAATCTGTACATTTGGAAAAAAAATATTTATTGATATGTCAATACAGATTGATTTGAATATAATCGTCTCCTTCAAAGAATACGGTTCAAAACCTGCATTAAATAAAGGTTAATAGTTAACCTGTTATTTATCTAAGATGTCGTTCCGAAGAGTTTTGTGACTGCCTATGGAATACAAAGCCAATAATTCGTTTTTCTGATTTACCAATCATTGTCCAAAAGTCAGATTGCCGCCTTTGATAATAGTCGACTCATATACAGGATGTTCGATAATGCGACTAAATTGTAACGTGCGTTGTCTTCTGGTGTTAGTAAAAGAGTTAATAGAACGTTTTATATTCCAGTATGTAGTGACCAGCTGACGCACAGTCGCAAGGGCAGGACGGTTATGACCGAAGATGAGAGGTACGAAGCCGTCCGACATTGCAGATACGTTGATGAGGTACGTAAATCCAAAATTTAATTAGTTTTATAAACGTGAAAGTGTGTTTGGCCTTTTTACAAGTCGAAATTTATTATAGAATTTACTTTTTTTGTTAGTTATAGTATTAGATGAGAAAATTGTCATAAGCTCTAATACCTTTTATCCCAAAAAAAACACATTTCATTACCACGGCAAACAATCTTTTTTTTTCTTTGCAAAAATTCCATGACATTAGAAAAAATTATTGATACTTATCCTTAACGACGCATTTGAGAACGAGTAATACATAAATAATAAATAGTACAATTTTTCTGCAATAAATTTGAGAAAGAAAGGCGAAATCTCAATTGCGTTAAATAACCGCTCAGACTAGAAATATATTCTACATATTGTGCAAAAAAAAAAAAACAAGCAATGACGTCAATTAGGTGATAAATAAATATTGGTAATATACAATGAGTCGTTTATAAAAATAATAGGTATGTTTCGTGTTTCGTCTTATTTATAACTAACTCAATTAATGGTCTATATTTCTTTTTATTTATTTTAACTTCAAAAGTTACTATTCTGTGATCTTGAACTTATTTAAAAACGTTTTGTTCTTAATTCACAATAAATAATATCAACAGTCACTGCAATAATGAAATATGTAATTTAAGAATACAAAAAAATAATAATATTCTTGTTGATAATTACAAATATTAACATATATTGATAATTATAAATGTAACTATACTTGAGACCTCAGAACTTGTATCTCAAGGTGGGTGGCGCATTTACGTTGTGGATGTCTATGGGCTCCAGTAACCACTTAACACCAGGTGGGCTGTGAGCTCGTCCACCCATCTTAGCAATAAAAATAAATAAAAAATATTGTTATAACATCGTTCTGCAAATAACGAGTGAAGCTAAGCCATGCTTATTTAATACTGGCGTAAATGAATAGCTGTGAACCTTTTTTTTATTGCCTAGATGGGTGGACGAGCTCACAGCCCACCTGGTGTTAAGCGGTTACTGAAGTCCATAGACATCTACAACGTAAATGCGCCACCCACCTTGAGATGTAAGTTCTAAGGGCATAAGTATAGTTACGACGGCTGCCCCACCCTTCAAACCGAAACGCATTACTGCTTCACGGCAGAAATAGACAGTGTGGTGGTACCTACCCGCGCGGACTCTCAAGAGGTCCTACCACCAGTAATAACCAGTTATGATAATTTTGTTACATCAAAAGATTTCTAGCTGCATAAAAGACTAGAATTCCCTTTGCCCTACATATTTTAAGCGTTTTGGTTACAAAGCCGATTCACAGATGTTTACCTAGGGCACATGCAGATTTTTTGTAAAAAACAAGCCTTTTAATAAAAAACAAAAATGCGAGCCCTGCTAAAACTTTTATAGACATCGTTTTCGCTGCCAAAATACTGGTTTTTTTTTATATATCTTTGGTGAGATTTTGTTGTTTTAAGGATTTTTACCTGAAGTTCATAACTGTCATCGAGATAATTTTTGTAGACTAGCTAAAAATGCTTCAAAAGTTGTACTGGAACGTCGTTGTAAAATAGTATATTTAAAATCATTAGTAGGAATTTAATTGGTGACGTCACTATCCGCAATCTGCGTGTTTTTTTTTCCTCTATCTAACTACCTACAACCAGATTTAACTACTGAACCGTGCATCCGATTGACTTGAAACTTGGTATACATGTAGAAAATACATGTATTAATGGATAGGCTAATATTTATATGAGTGTTAGACTCCCTAATAGTAATGACAATAAATAATAATGTTAACTTTAAATGCCCAGTGATGCGGGCGAGTACGGCTAGTTATTAATGAAATTAAAATACTATATTCTTAATCAATCTTATTGTAATCTATATATTAATACGTGAAGCAAAAACTTTGTATCCCTTTTTACGAAAATTGCGCGGACGGAGAAATATGAAATTTTCCACACTTATAGAGAATTTAGAGAAGAAGTGCACAATGCTAATATTTTTTTAAAATAATGCATAAAAGATACTTTAAATCAATAAAGAAAACATTACACACACTACATACCGTGTATTTGACGCACACACGCATGTGACGCATGCATACTATTTATTGTCAAACTTGTTCTTGACGTCTGTGGTCAAATTTAGAATAGATTAAATATTGTTTGTCTTTGTTAATATTTTTTATAGTATAGTCTTGGCGAAATTTGTGATTAAAGAAGTATAAAATACAATTATAATAGTGTACAAACTTACAATTCCAATTAATTATAATCGAATTTCGACTACTGCGGGACCTCTAGTAAAAATTCATACTTAAAATATTTCGATTGTCGTTACTTTCATCACTAATATAGTTTTCATTTCAATTGTCTGTCGAAATGTATCTTCGACGTATAATCAAGTACTTACAACATTCGTTAAACAAAAGACGATTGTTCCACGTTACTCGTGTATGTACGTAGGCGTGAAATATATTAGTCAAGTTTAAAACAAAAACTTACGTAATGTGTTGATTATACGTAATGTATGATTGAAGCAAAATGTATTTGTCGATAGTAATCTGTCCAATGTAGGTAGGTTAGGTAGGATTGCACTTTATGACGTCACCGATTAAATGCGGTAGAAATGGCGAAATATTCCTACTAAAGATTTAAAATATATGTTGCTCGCTACATCGTTCTGGAACTAATTTCGAAGCAATTAAAACGGAACATCCGTAAAAAGCACTGTAGATTTATATTTCATTAATAATTAATAATTGATAGTAAAATTTAATATAATGTGACTACGGATAGGTAAGCTGAGTGAGTCAAAATTAACTTCATTACAAGTTACGTTTTGTTTAAGAATCAATAAATGTGTATTCTTAGATTTCCTTGTTGTTAATATCTGATGTATCATACAATTACCATTAGGAAATATACTTTAGGTTTGTATGCAAAATAAAGGAGTTGCAAATTTCCGAAATAAATTGATTATAATTATATTACTTATGTATGATCGATAATTAATCAACGTTCAATGAAGTATTAAGTACTTTCATTAATAAGGATTCGCTGTGCCACCGGTGCAGCTTTATATAGGATTCTTAAAAAACTCACAAACCTGACATGTTTTTTTAGAATAAACAAGTAATATAACCCATAGACACAGCCCACTGAGTTTCTCGCCGGATCTTCTCAGTGGGTCGCGTTTCCGATCCGGTGGTAGATTCTGCGAAGTGCTATTTGTTAATAGATAAGCGTTATTTGCCGAACGATGTAATAATATTATTTGTAATCTCATCAAGAATTTTGTTTTTTTTTTTCGTATTCTTAAATTAGATATTACACTATTGCAATTGCTTTTGATATTATTTATTGTGAATTACGAACAAAACGGTTTTAAAATATGATTTAAAATCACGTTTAATATAATTTTTTCGACTACTTTTACCGTGTGAGGTGTCGCTCTTTTCTATATATTATGTAGTAATATAAGCAAAAAAAAATTTGTTTGAGATTCATTCAATGAATGAATCTTTTGATACCACCTGGCAACACCTGAATACGACTAGAGCAATAATAAAAAAAAACAATATTAAATTTTAATAGTGTTCTACAGTTTTTGTTTTTATTCGTAAGGTCGTAAGAGACGCTCCGTGGGAGTACGACGAAGAGTTTCTGGAGAAGCACAAGATCGATTTTCTAGCACACGACGACATCCCGTACACGACCGAGGACTGCGAGGACACGTACGCAATGATCAAAGCGAAGGACATGTTCGTGGCGACGCAAAGGACCGAAGGTCAGAGTCAATAATGAATTGTTATTTTTTTTTTTTTTAATTCGGATTAGGAATGTTTGTGACTTGTTGACAGAGGAAGTGTGCAAGTTGCCCCGATAATCAACAAATTAAAGAGCGGACAGTTAGCGCGATATGGACATGTGATGCGTAGAGAGAAGATGCATGTGACTAAGAGATGTATGGAAATGGTAGTGCAGGGTAGAGGGGGAAGACGTCGACTGTAAAAGATATGGATGGAGTGTGTGAATGACGATATGAGAGAGAGAGGAGTAAGTGTTGAGATGACGGCTGATAGAAAAGAATGGAAGAGAAAACTTAGCTGCGCCGACCCCACCAAGTGGGATAAGGTGGAGAGAAAGAAGAGGAGAATGTTTGTGACTTATTGCTAGAAACGAGATTTTTATATTTAACAATTGGATTTCGGGAATGTTCTCCGTCGTTAGGCATTGGTGTCACATCGCTTAGGTACTTGCGTTTATTTTTACGACATTGTTTTTGTCAATCCGTGTCTGGAGCGATAATTCAATTTCAATTTGTATTTTTGGGTCGTGACTTAGCAACGACAGTGTTTAATTTTTTTTGTCTTCGGGCATAGGGTTCTTCGCCTAAAGTGCCAAAATATAATGCCAATTAATATTATTTATCGTTTCCGTTTAAGGTGTTTCGACATCGGATATAGTCGCGAGGATAGTACGCGACTACGATATATACGTTAGAAGGAATTTAGCGCGTGGATACTCGGCCAAGGAGCTCAACGTTTCATTCTTAAACGAGAAGAAATTTCGACTACAAAACAAAATGGACGAACTTAAAGATAAAGGAAAAAAGGTATGTAAAAGAATATCAAGCAGAAAAGGTTTTTACTGGTGGTAGGACCTCTATGTCAGTCTGCACAGGTAGGTACCACTACCCTGCCTATTTCTACCGTAAAGCAGTAATGCCTTTCGGTTTGTAGGGTTGGGTAGCCGTTGTAACTATACTGAGAATGGCGCATTTACGTTGTAGATGTCTATGGGCTCCAGTAACCATTTAACACCAGGTGGTCTGTGAGCTCGTCCAACCATCTAAGCAAAAAAAAAGGTGTCATACTCGATCCTGTGGACCGAATGGTAAACAGTCGACGTCGCCCTAAACACGTCATTAAGGGTCCTCCCGATCCATTAACGGTGCATTTAGGTACCTCAAGCGGCGGTCACGGTCCTTGTCGAACCCGTCGCTTGCGCCGAATGGCTCGACGAGTACATTAACCCATAGACACAGCCCACTGAGTTTCTCGCCGGATCTTCTCAGTGAGTCGCGTTTCCGATTCCGGTGGTAGAGAACAATCTGTTTATTAAAAATGCAAATGTTTAGAGATTACTTGGATCCTAACTGGGGATATTAACTTTACGTCGAATACTTCAATGTATTATTATTAAAGTTATCCTTCATATGTATTCATGTATGTATATAGGTATGTATTTCAGATAAGCCACACTCTGCTACTAAATCATACCCTTATATTTTTTACCAAATTGATTAAGTTCTAAGTTAAATAGCCAAAAACTAAAAATATTAAATTTTAATAATTATTCATAAAAAGGGTGTTAGTAAAATATTTAGTTTCTCATTTTATTACTTGTGAATTAAATATATTCGGGTACGTGACCTTAAACAGTACTTATCTTTTAAAAAAAAATACGGCTACAGAGTTCTATGACCTTATCTATATAATAAACCTGATTATTAAAAAAAAAATGAAGCCGTTGATCTCACATTCTTGAAACTGGTTCGAAAAATAAATTACCGAAAAACTCTCGAACGAGGATAGGAAAAAAAAAGGAAGCGGTGGTGGTAACATACCTTTACATTACGAATGTGTAATTTTTTTTATTAAATACAAGCTGACCCGGCAGACTTCGTAGTGCCTCAATCGATAAATAAAAAACCTAAACTTTTGTATAAAATAAACTTAAAACAAACAAAAAGAATCCGTCCGATGTTGTTATTTTTATTTAATTCCGAGTATTTTCATATTTATCTACATTTTAAACCTTCTCTGGACTTCCACAAATAATTTAAGACCAAAATTGGCCAAATCGGTCCAGCCGTTCTCGAGTTTTAGCGAGACTAACGAACAGCAATTCATTTTATATATATATATAGATATAGATTTAATTTTAATAATTTTGGGTGTCGTTTTTGTTTAGGTCATGACGAATATTGGTGAAAAACGCGTAGATATTCTAACGAAGTGGGAGGAGAAGTCTCGGGAGCTCATCGACGCCTTTCTGCTGCTGTTCGGCCCGGACGGGCGCCTCTCTAACATCTGGGAGTCCTCCAAGGGCCGCCTCATGCAGGCGCTCAGCCAGCCGCCCTCGCCGCGGGGCTCGCCGCCGCCCAGCGAGAACGGAGACCACTCGCCCTTGTATAGGTAAATATAACAATATTTGTTAAGAGTCGTCCGCCAATAAATGTCACTAACAGTAGGAATGCGCACGCAATGCAACCCGTTATCGACACTCACAGCCCACCTAGTGTTAAGTGGTTACTGGAGCCCATAGACATCTACAACGTAAATGCGCCACCCACCCTGAGATATAAGTTCTAAGGTCTCACTATAGTTACAACGGCTGCCCTACCCTTCAGACCGAAACACATTACTGCTTCACGGCAGAAATAGATAAGGCGGTGATACCTACCCGCGCGGACTCAGAAGAGGTCCTACCACCAGTAAAGTAGTAAATACGTTGTTTTTTTTTTGACAGAAGTTCGGTGTCTCCTCCCCCAGCGAAGGCGCGGCGTCGGGAGCCGGACTGGGAGACGCACGCAGGTAACTGGGTAATTGTTTTGCTTGTACCTGCAACACGCGCTCTGTGCTATACTATAGAGCGCGCACCAAAAACTACATTGATCTCATTAAATTATTATTTATTTTGCCCGCTTATAAATTGTCTCGAGTATGGAATGGTTTTAAAATAATTAACATTGTTAATAGATACCCATATGGTTAAGTAGTAAGTATTGTGTGGCACTACGTTTTCAACATGACGTTCGAATAGTGTTGTGTGTAGTTCGTAACCACGGATCTGCGTCCCGCAGATGCATCGGGCTCTGAGTGCTCTGGCGACGCCACGACGCCAGCGACGCGCCAGCTGACCGACCTCACGGACGACGGCTCCGACAGCGACGACGACTACCAGGACTCCAGCCCCTACCTGTAGGCGCCGCACTCTCCGACAACACGGATCGTAAATTAACGTATTTTTGTACGTAAACTCGTCCCCGGAACAGCGGCATCTGGTGTCGTGATGCGAGTTTCCGTCAGCCCAAGGAGGCAGTGATATACAGCCTCCGCCACAGACTAGTTCCACCTCGGAGTCGCCTACGCTGTGCAGTATAGTGTGCGTGTGTAACACCTCAATGTGCGAGTGCGGTTGAGTACAATGGAGTGGATGTGTTTAATCCTATTAGTTTATAATTTGTATTTATTGTTTTTAGGACTTTTTTTTAATTTTTTTTCGTTCTCATTGGAAATTGCAGATTTCCTTATATTTTTATTCGCACCTAGTACACGATGTAAATTTTGGTGCAGAAAAAAATATTTCATAGATATTATTTATATAAAATGATACTTTTTAATGGTCGATTAAAAGGTGCTTATGAAATACAAATTTGTTATTTAATATACGTATCAGTATCTCATTCAGTGTGTTTCTTTTTTGACCTAAACCTTTGTTTAAAACAAGTTAACTACATTCTATTACTAAATAAAACTAAATATTGAAAAAAGATATTGGTGTTGGAAAAAATGAAGACTCATAATTTTGATTCAATTGGTTTCAAAAATAATGTCAACAATCTGTACCGCAAGCAAACTCTCTTCTTCATTAAAAGGAATAGTTTCGCTTATACATTATGAAATGCTGAGTGTTGCTGAACTTTCTCTTCCTAACTAGCTATACCTGGTGGTAGAGTCAGCTATCTTAACTTTTTTCGTCCACTTCGCTCTAACTTTGACATCATTGTCAGTAACAATGCATACTCGTTGCGGATTTTATCGCACCTAGTTACGCTGCATATCTACCTCAGCTACTTTTTTTTACTGCCCTTGTAGGCAAACGAGCATACGGCCCACCTGATGGTGAGGGTTACCGTCGCTCATGGACGTCAGCAATGCCAGGGGCAGAGCCAAGCCCCTGTCCACCGTTAAGTACTTTTGGAATTTCTGAAGTCCAAGGGCGACGGTAACCACTCACCATCAAGTGGGCCGTATGCTCGTCTGCCTACAAGGGCAATAAACAAAATATTACTCTCCACAAGCCTCGTTTGAAGAAGGACATGTCATAGCGTTCGGGAAACACTGTGGAGGGGAACTCATTCCAAAGCCGGATGGTACGTTCCAGAAAAGATCTCTGAAAACGTACTGTGGATGAACGCGGTGGCTCCAGGTAGTATGGATGAACTCTACTCCGGTGGCGGGCGGTGCGATTGTAAAAGCGAGATGATGGGATTATTTCAAACAATTTCTCAGATGGTATGCACGTTATTTTGGGCTGCAGCCCATGTTTTTCTGCCATACATAATAATTGACCTTATTACGTTACTGAGTTTGACGCATTTTTTTCCAAAGAACAGTATCTTGAATCTATTGAGTATTTAAAAAAAAATACAATTTGGTTACTATGATGAGTCCTTCGCATGTTAAAGAGAATAATTTCTGCATGTCGCAATTAACTGGATAGGTTAGTAAATCAAAGCAGAAACTTTTAAAACACAAAAATTTTAGTAATGATGAAGTATATTTATATGCCAGGAAATGAGCTTATATGAATCAGAATTTATATCCTGTCAGCCTGCCATTATCGGTCGGCACTCCACGGCAATAACAATAATGTATTTTTAAACAGAGCTAAAGCATTTAAATTTAATGTACCTAACTAAATAATAATAGCAATGTACAATACAAACGGACAGACGTGTCCGTTTCAATACGATTTTTAGAGACCCTCGTACAAGCCTGTGATAGCTATCGGCAATAAGCCTGTTAATCACAGAAACCCCTGAATATAATATGCTTTTTGTCCGCTGTAGTGAATTCGATCTCATTTGCCATGTCCACCTACCTCCTTTGGAACCGTTTCTTAAAGAATTAATTCATTAAGAATAACCCTTATTTCTTCAAAGAAGTTGACAAGCATTAGTTCCTTGCGATTCTGTGGGATTCTACTACCGTTTCGCTGCGATTTTGTACCCCCACTTTTGCATTCAAATCACCCATGACAACATTGTAGTGGGTCTTAGTGGTGAGGTGAAGTGCTTTTGATATGTCAAATATATCCACCACATTATTATCCTAGTGTGTTGAAGTCGGAGCGTAGGTAAGCCTGCATAATCTTGAGGCTATACTTCTCACTCCTAGTCATATTGATTACAAGATATGTTACTCTGTTCGACACATTGGAGATTTCTACAAAGTTGTCTAAGATGACTTTATTACCAAGAACCCACGCCACTTTAGATTAGCTGGTCTGCCTCTCTGTGATATTTATGCTAACATAATTCTAGAGTAACAGTATCCTTCCCCACTCTTCGGATTTCACACGGCCCCCAAATGTGCCACCTTTCGTCCCAATTTCTACTTCGAGTTGACAGGTGCTCGTCAAGCCGCGCGAGCGTACCTATGTTGTACGTCGACAAGGTGAGTCTACGGCAGCCGTAATCCGTAACTTTGGTTCTTCGCACACCCAGTCGTGCTGTCATCGCGACCGCTATCGTGATCATGGGCAGCAAGGCGACCGAGAACTGGGGACCGCGAATCTAGCTTGCCATAATTGGGTTTACCCGTAATCGCCACGATGGGCATGCAGGTTGACGATCGCAGGCTGCTAGTACTCGCGAGGTGCCGTAATTTAATTACCTGTTGTATTTTGGTATCTACAGCTGTTTTCGGTTGACGTGAATACATTCTTTAAGTTATGATAGAATTGTGCACGTCTTTACCTTTTCGCCTTTTACGATACCTGAGTAGGAAAGAGGTCAAGGCTATTCTAGTCTAAGGTCACCGCGCGGCGAATATGCCTATGTTGATTAGAATATTTTCTTTTAAGCCTTACTTACCTGTACTGTTAAAACTATGACCTTGCAACTCATGTCTCAAGGTGAGTGGCGGCATTTATGTTATAGATGTCTATGAGCTCTGGTAACCACTTAACACCAGGTGGGCCGTGAGCTCGTCCAGACATCTAAGCAATAAAAAAAACAGATTTGATTAACCACATCCTGAATCTAGATAAAACCATTTTTTTTTTTCTGTTGTTCACATGCTCATTCTAATACCTATCGTATCATGAGTTAGGTACTTTTCATTGACTGACTCACGTTAGGAGACCTATGCATGATTGAACCAGTTTGGACTCAATACTCACCATTTAATCACTATCAATCTACATTACAAGAAATTCACTACAGATCTATGTGAAACAACAATTTATAGAAAATGATTTAATTCAATATGTTAATATAGGAACATAAAGGATTTCAAATAAGAATATAATTCATACTTAAAAATTAAATTGTATTAAAATAAAAACAGCTCTCTGATCACTTGACTTTGTAACAAAATTAAGTTTAATTCTATTATTTATAGCAAAAAACATTCACTGAAACATACTGATTCAATGTACAGATATTATCCATTCTCACTTTACTTTACCTACACAATTAATCTCGATACCACAGTATATTATTGTAGATCACATGTTTAAAGTTTTTTCAGTACATATTTGTGTCTATTAAATAAATCTCAAAGCTCTGATCTTTCTTTAATACCTTTTTCACCTTTTTCATTATTTAACTCTTCGTAGAGACAATAATCATCAACTCCTTTCAAAGCATGTTTTGTACATAAATATATTTTGAGATCTTCTTTACCTTGATGGTTCCAATACCAGTCTTCGACGGCTATTTCGTTCTCTTCTAAAAGGCTTTCACATTGTGTTTTCATATGGGTAATTTCAGCAGAAGGTTTATCCCACAGTTCCAATGGTATTCCGAGATCCACTTTTACACCTTTATCTACGAGACCGTGAAGGGTCTTAAATGTTTGACTCATTCCTTTGGCAAATCTTGTACTATCGGACCTTTCTTTGTGAATATTGTATTCCAATATTCTATCGCACACACCCTCTAAAGATTCGATAAGCCTTAATTCAGATTTCTGATATTTCGTTTTCTTTTTCGGTTGAACATCGTCGAGGGAGTATCCGATTTCAATAACTTCATGAACTTTGCCGGTCTCTTCGAGTCTGTTCTGCAATTCCGTTGCTAGAATTTTGCAAACTTCACATCTATTGGCGTATTTGACACCGACATCTTCTTCTGATTTAATATCATTGTCGTCACGACAAATAACATTCCTTGATAGAAGACCAAGGATACAAATTAATTTAAGCAAAAACATTGCTTTTTTCAATAACAACAACACCACTTACAAAAAAACTATTTAGTTAATAACTGTATTTATTATCTATGACTCAATGACCTACTTTTTTTTAAAAGTGATTTTACGACCTGGTAACTATGATCTTTAGGTCAAGTCTTATTTTAATTTTAATGAAAACATTTTTTTATATGAAAAATGATACCTAATAAGAAATGAAATGAAATAATTGATTAACATGAAACATGGCATGGCATGAAATAAAAACGAAATGAAATGAGATGAGATGATATGGGATGAAATATTATAATCTCAGTAAAATGGTGGTCATTTACTGAGACTTTACTGAGACAGTGGACTTTTTGGAGGATCCCGAGAAGTTATGTTCAGCGGCTTTGTTTCATTTTACCACATTTGTGCACTTCCACAGACACTAAATAGTTAATAAAACACCGTTATTACACATTTAAACCAGAAGAAACACGAAATAGACAAAATAAAACAAATCACACTTCACTGTTCGCGTTCGCGCCAAGAAAATCTCAGACCTACTCTTTTTTAAAGGGATTTTATGACCTGGTAACAAGGACCTTTAGGTCGTCTTATTTTAATTTATATTGTTATTTTTACGGCGGATTGAAAACGCACTGCAAGGCTATTAAAAAAGATAATTGTAATAATGACAATCCTGCCTGCCGACTAGTGACTTTCCCAGCCAGCACTTACAGGGCATACTTTTTGTTACAGGGTATCCCAAAACTCAATGATAAGCTGGTACCGGACGATAAACCAAAATTTATTAGTTCTGGAGCAAAATAGTGGCTTACTTAAGCGATAATAGATATATTTCAAATAAAGATGAAAATAAACACCTCTGGTCCCTTTTTTAAGTTTTGCTATCACAAATTTTACAATTATGGAGTGATTTTTAACGTCGTAATCTGTTGTGTAAAATAACGTGTTTATTGATCGCAGTCATAAATCAACGTAATATTCAAGGCTAATTTAGTAAAATAAATTGTTTTATTATATTATTAACAGTCTGTAACAACTATACAGAACCCAAGATATTTCATTGGTTCCTGTATATATTTAACATTTTCAATTTTCATTTCATAAATAGATTTTTAACGTCAAATTCAATTTTATAAATTCCAAATTCAAATTTATAAACATCACATTCAGTTTCTATTGGAAGGTGCAAGATTTTTAGAAAATAGATTTTTTAAAATATTCTTTTAAAATTAGCAAAACAAAAAACAAGAACACGCCAAAAATACATGTTAAATGTCTTCAACTCATGTATTTTGTCGATAGTAAGAGAAAATGTTTCATAAAAGTATGTGGTAATGTCAAAAAATCCAACATAACATGCTGTGAAGGTATTGTAGAAACCTTTTATTTGATTTAATTAGTGATAGTCTTTTATTTCAAAAGAAAGACTACTTGCTAACCACTGGGTCCATTCATTTGATACTTTCTTGTCCAAAGTCACTTCTTGAAATACTGCACTGACACTTTTCTCCTGAAATCCTAACTTTTTGAACATTTTAATACTGATCACATTCTGTAATGATATTTTTGCTTCAAATGTTTGTATTTTTATATAATTTATTCCATAAAGTAACATTAATTTAACAGCTTCCCATCCTCTTTTCTTTCCTCTGGCTGATGGTTCAGCTATCATTATTTCTATTTCTCCTATAGCCAACTCTTTGTCAGTTATGAATATATTTGTATCCCCAATCATTGCACCTGAAGAAATCATAAAATGTATTAATAAATGTTTTCTTTAGTGAAAATTAATATATAATTTGTTTTTATGAAACTTATTGACGGGCACATGCACATGAAACATTACACAAAACATGAAATCACTGATCTTGTTAAGCACCAGTATGATTTTATATCACATCACATTTTATTGTGAGATTCCAATAAATATATTATAAAATACTACTGCCCCAATTTCAATATAATTTACTGATAATATTTTGGTTTATTGGCTAATTAGATTAATGAACATAGTATACTAAGTACTAATTTCATTTCTGTATTTATGGCAGTATACCTGTTTCATCAAAGGCTGTATTATTAAATATATCCTTGTCCAAAATGATAAATGTGCATTCTGAAAAAAAGCAATCACATATAATATAGATCAATCACTTAATTAAATATGATGAAGTTTGTCCATAATGCTAAATGATTATTAGTTAGTTTTTCGTGAAGATGTCATATTGTATAAGTTTTAAGGTAAAAATTAAGTAAGTAGTTTTATTTATTTGTAAGTTCAACAAATATCGCCTAGTATGAAACGAAGTTAAAATAATAAATTATGTTGTTAAACATACTATCTTCATCATCATGCCATGTTTTTTGCATTTCGTACTCTTGCTCTAAATTTAATGGTTCTGAAGCTGTTAGCTTTTGTAATTCTTCGGACTTCATCCATTCATGATAGCTGAAAGATTATTTTGAATGGCGTGCATTATATATAATGTATATTAAATATTTTGTACATAATGATTTCTAGAAGAAAATTTGGAAATTTTCTGGAGTTACGTTTTCTATTTGCTAATTACATACACAGGTACATGATGTTTTTTGTAAGGAACCAAAATTATATTTGCTCCTACGATTTTGGTATGACTATTTAATTTCATTGCTATCAATGCAATCTAGTATCTACAATTTTGTCACGCTACCTATTTTCAAACAAAACAAGTTTTTTCACCGTCTGTCACTCAACTCAATGTCAATCATGTCACAATAATTCCATTTTTTCTGGAAAGGCAAAGGTATACTATACTACCTAATCTTTAGTATTTTCTGTTTTAATTATGAAAAATGATACGGAGCGCAATTTAATGAATTTAATGGCATTTAGAAATATTTTGAATTGTTATTGCTTGATAGATCCACTAAACAGGCAAAGGCAAAGCCGTAACTCAGCCTATTCTAAAAAGGGTATGAAATGAAATTAATCTTAGAATAAATTCAATGAGGTGAGAAGATAACCCTGTAAACGTTCTATGAAATTAAATTAACACCGCTCGATGGCCTTTCACAATTATTCTGAGGTTATTTAATTTAATATATTCCAACACTGTATTAAAATTTAATCTCATAACTTGCCTTTTTGTTTTTTTTTTACTGGGCTAGTCTTGGATGTTAGCAATTCCAGGGACAGAGTCAAACAGCTGTTTATCATAGCCAAGCCTTGTTCATATTCGTCATTTATTTTTTGCACTAAACAAGGATCAAGCACAACTTACAAAAATAACATTGTATGTGATATGTTCCCTTTGCTTATCCAATTGATGAATGAGACATTAAAAACAAATTCTTTTGAAACTCTCAAACTGACTCAAACTCTAAGGTTTAAAATTTAAAACAAGTGTACCTAATATTGTTTTAAGTTTGGGATAGTGTTTGTTGTTAAAATGAATCAGTATCACACGGAACGACGCTTGTGCATTTGTTACAGCTTACTCGCCGGCCTCCTCACGATATCAATAGTATGCATTGCAATTCCGTATAATCACTGGCGTGTGTCTTTGGATATGTGTCCTGGGAATTTCTTGGAGAACATTAGTTGTGGTTGTATATTGAATGGGGTCTTTACATCCCAATCCTTCAATGGAGGACACAACTCATACTGTTTATACGCTATATTCGCTCCTATTCCCGTTATAGTTTATGCCATTGTAATGGCATTATTTCATATGTACAGAGTGTGCATAAATAATATTGGTAAATATGAAGATGAAAAAACAACAGAAATGGAGGAAATGTAAGTAATTTTGTTAAGGCAACCTAGTAATTCAAATTTAGTTACAACTAAATAAAACCTGGTCAGTCTTGCACTTGGCAAACAACAAATGTACAAGCCTCATCATGCTAGATTAGGATAGGCTTGTATTCCCCCCTTGTGTCGCTTTTCTCACTACTGAGAGTTGCAACTCTCTTGCGGCATCATTCTCTCCTTTACAATTTTCTTCCATCTGCTGGGATCCTTGACTTCAATGGAGGGCTTAGTGGAACTTGATGTTCAGGCAAGATCGAATTTGATCTGATCATCTGGTAGGACTGGGTAATCTGGGACGTTTTCCCGCTATATTTTCAGTCACCATCAGCTATCTGAGTACTTGGTACTCCAAGCTTGTATTAGACTCGGTTCAAAAAATCACACTCTGTATGTAAAAATAAAAATACTCTGGCAGCATAATTATGGTGAATCATCTACAAACTTGCTCTTAGCTTAAAATTGTTGTCAGTGCAAGTGTGCTAATCTTAAAATTGATTTATAGATTGCAATAAAAAGGAGCACTATCATTAAATCAAGTTTAAAACTAGGATGTCTGAATCATAATAAGAATATTATTCAAATTTTTTATGTGCCACATTTATAGCTTAGCCATATAATACACAAACTATCTATGCCCTATTTGCTGTTATCTGCTTTATCAACTTTCATGACGTGATAAAAAAAACACATTAAGAACTGTATTATACATTGAATGAATCATCACAAAATAAATTTGGAAAATGCAATGTTTATTTATGAATTAATTATCTTATTTCATCTTAAGGATTGGGTCATCCTTCATCGTCATCAAACTTCAGAATCAAGGATGAAGACAAACATCTTCTTATTTAAACTCATAAATTAGTTACTTAGTAACTCATAAATTCTGTGATCAATTAGTTAGTTAGTCAATTAGTCTACTTGTTAATCTCAGTTCTTGGGTATTTCTGAATTGCAATATGTATTTGCTTTTGGAATAACCTTTCACCACATTACGGGTCACCTTTATTAGGATTTTTGATAAATGGTTCAGGATCTATGAGGACTTTTGCAGATTGCTTTTCTGATAACATTTCCAACAAGAATGATGGTGTTGAAAATGTAATTCACTATTTGACCATATCAACCATCAGTGCCACAAATGCAGGAGTTTGATACCATTAATAATGTTGATTTTCTCTTTGATATATTATTTATCTTCGATTCTCTGGTATCTCATCTCTCTAAGAACAAAAATAGACTTTTACTAATAGTCACATAAATGAGTCGTCTATTATCAAAGGCAATCTGTGCATTTGGACAAAAAAATGTTATTGATATGTCAATACAGATTGGTTTGAATATAATCGTCTCCTTCAAAGAATACGGTTCAAAACTGCATTAAATAAAGGTTAATAGTTAACCTGTTATTTATCTAAGATGTCATTCCGAAGAGTTTTGTGACTGCCAATGGAATACAAAGTCAATAATTCGTTTTTCTGATTTACCAATAATTGTCCAAAAGTCAGATTGTCGGCTTTGATAATAGTCGACTCAAACAAAATCCCACACAAAAATCATTATGTCAATATACATATAAAGACAATGACAATTTTAGAAAAAGTTTTGGAACATTTTTAAATCATAGAATAGTCAATAAGAAAGTAAGGTATACTAAATAACTAAATTGTAATTTGATTTATATTATAGCGAAGGAAGATCCATTGTAGTCACATCAAGATCTCAAGTAACAGATTCAAATGACTCTGTCATCTATTGCTGGATACCAACATCATGTCTGGCTGCCATTCTCTGTCTATACAACTTAGTGCATGCTATAATTACAACAGATGGATATTTTAGAACATGCACACAGTACAGAGGTGCATTAGTCAGGGTAAGTAATGCTTATGATATCAGCAATGTTTTATTTGTTGGAATAAACCTATAACTATGTACTAAACTGTTGTGGGTGAGAGAAAAAGTCATTGCTATAAGTAAATACAGACATGGGCATTAACATACTTGTCCTATATATAATTGATTGGCCATTAAAACCACAATGATTGTGTGATTGTTCACACAATTGTCATATATTATTTCGCATCATTTTTTAAAAATTCTTTTATAAAATGATGTGATGATTCTTTTTCTAAAATTCAAACAGTTATTATAGCTTCTTATCCATACCTACAATTAGAGATGAAATCAATTTTTTTGTACCAAACACAAAAGGCGACTTAACATTCAATCAAACAAACTGGCAAACAATCTTTTGCAAGGAAGTCACAAACAAGACCTCAAACGACATGCAATACTTGAAGTGGATCAAAGATTTAGAATTGATATTATTAATGAACAAAGATATTGATGTAACTAGTCAGGTCATAAGTATTGTCACACAGTAAAAACTTTTCTTTTAGAATGCTGGCCACAAAAAAGTTTATTGAATTCGAATTTCGAATTGTTCATGAAAATAAAAATGTATACTTTTAGAATTTTACTCATTTTTAAATATGGAGTGGACGCTTAAAGAAGACCGTGTTGCAGTTATTGCGTTGCATCGTTGCGGTTNTAGAATGCTGGCCACAAAAAAGTTTATTGAATTCGAATTTCGAATTGTTCATGAAAATAAAAATGTATACTTTTAGAATTTTACTCATTTTTAAATATGGAGTGGACGCTTAAAGAAGACCGTGTTGCAGTTATTGCGTTGCATCGTTGCGGTTACGCGCCAATTCAAATTTTTAACATGCTGAAAAATTTTAATATAACCAAAAGATTCGTTTATCGTACCATCAAACGATACAATGAAGACTCTAGTGTAGATGACAGGTCAAGAAGTGGTCGCCCTCGGTCTGTTAGGACTCCAGCAGTGATAAAAGCTGTGAAGGCGCGACTTCAAAGAAATCCCAAACGTAAGCAGAAACTGTTGGCCCTTCAGATGGGGTTAAGCAGAACCACGGTGAAAAGGGTGTTAAATGAAGATTTAAGGCTTCGGGCATATCGAAGAAAAACAGGACATCGTTTGAATGCTCGTCTAATGGACCTGAGACTGCAGAGATGCCGCGCTTTGTTGAAGCGGTACGCGGGAAAAAAATATCGGGAAATTCTTTTTTCGGATGAAAAAATTTTTACCGTAGAAGAGAGCTACAACAAACAAAATGATAAGGTGTACGCACACAGTAGTGAAGAAGCGAGCAAGCGTATTTCGCGTGTCCAACGAGGTCATTTTCCATCCTCGCTGGTATGGTTGGAAGTTTCTTATTGGGGCTTAACAGAGGTACATTTTTGTGAGAAAGGTGTAAAAACGAATGCAGTTGTGTATCAAAATACAGTCCTGAAGAACCTTGTGTAACCTATTTCTCATACCATGTTCAATAACAGGCACTGGGTATTCCGACAAGATTCGGCGCCAGCTCATAGAGCGAAGAGCACACAAGACTGGCTGGCGGCGCGTGAAATCGACTTCATCCGGCACGAAGACTGGCCCTCCTCCAGTCCAGATTTGAATCCGTTAGATTACAAGATATGTTACAAGATATGGCAACACTTGGAGGAAAAGGTGTGCTCAAAGCCTCAGCCCAATTTGGAGTCACTCAAGACATCCTTGATTAAGGCAGCCGCCGATATTGACATGGACCTCGTTCGTGCTGAGATAGACGACTGGCCGCGAAGATTGAAGGCCTGTATTCAAAATCACGGAGGTCATTTTGAATAAACTTTAGTGTCATAAGAATCTATGTTTTGTTACGTTCATTTTGGTATATGAATGGTTACATAATGAATAAACTTGTTTCAATTATTTTACATTAAACATGTGACAGAATTTATGACCTGACTAGGTATATTTGTAGACTTTATCATATTTTGACAATTAACCCTGTTCGCCCACTTTTTGGACTAGCTTATGTACTGATAGTCTATAGATTAATTGTAGATTAATAATAGAGAAAAAACAAACAAGCAATGAATGGAACGAATAAGTCACAGAATCTAACATTATTAGTATATTAAAGCTAAGATTTAAAAGTTTCCTACTCTGCTTGAACTACTGATATAATTTAAACCATTGTGTGTCTTTCCATCCTGTGTCTTTTTTTATGTTATGACTACTATCTGACCACAGCACCAATTCTAAATGTATTTCCACCACTGAGAAGAATATGGAATACACTTAGGGTTAACTTTCAACTCAATTTCAACAACACAGAAACTTTACCTTTATGTAAATGTATGTGATTATTCTTGCAGGATCTAAGACAGAGTGGATCTTCAGCAATAGCTATACATTTTCGTCTCAATTGCCAAGCCATTTTTGACTTTATGGATTACGTACATAACGACTCCCAAAATAGTCGCAGAGGAGATTACATAAATACAGGGGCATCGTTACAACTGGCTCTATTCGCAACTTGGGCATCTGTTGTTTTATGGATAGTAATTGTTGTTTTCACTGCTCTCAGAGCTTACAGAGAGAGGCATGTGTTAACATGTTGCGGCAATTAAATAAGTATAGACTTGCACATTACTGACATGTTTTCAGTGGCCTTATGGCAACATTTTTGTTAGTATTGCATCAGAAACAGTATTGGCAGTTTCTAAGGGATATCAGCAGTTATGCATTCCAGTTTAAGGGTACAATAAAACTATTAAAAATATGAAATCATAAAATTGATATCAATATAATGTACATAAGTGTTGTGGTGTATATGAGCCTATTACCGTGTAACAGCAAGATAGCCAACCTAATAATAATAACACAGATAAAATTACAGAGATTCCTGCCATGTGGTATGTTGTATGAATCAAGATTTTTTCCATTATTGTGCTTCAACCAACAGCCTACAAAGCTTTCCCAATCCGGCATTCCAAGTACGGCTTAAGGCCCGCAAATAGAAATCTTGACATAACTGTAACAGCCTGGCCACGGGACATTCGCCGATACGAATATTCGCGCGGTGCGAACGGCGAAGCGTCTAGCGACTAAAATAAGCGCATAGAAATGTACCTAACAAGCCACGCGCACCGGCGACCGGCGAAGCGACCGGCGAAATGTACCGAGCGAATCGCGCGATGCGGCGGGCGAGCAAAACAAATGCATGAATACGGACGGCGCGAGCCACGGAGTCGAGCGGTAGTCGCGGCGAATAGTGCAGTGATTAAATGAGTTTAGTTGTTTTCGCCGCGAAAAATTAACGCCGAAATTTTTATATTTTTTATTTATTTTTTATTTTATATTTTTAAAGTCGTCGTGGCCTAACGGACGTCCGGTGCAATCGTGTTGAGCGATGCACCGGTGTTCGAATATCAGGCGGGTACCAATTTTTGTAATGAAATACGTACTCAACAACACTCAACGTTCACGATTGATTTCCACGGTGAAGGAATAACATCGTGTGATAAAAATGAAATCTTCAAAATAATAATTTGCGTAATTACTGGTGGTAGGACCTCTTGTGAGTCTACACGGGTGGGTACTACCACCCTGCCTATTTCTGCCGTGAAGTAGTAATGCGTTTCGGTTTGAAGGGTGAGGCAGCCATTATAACTATACTTGAGACCTTAGAACTTATATCTCAAGGTGGGTGGCGCATTTACGTTGTGGATGTCTATGGGCTCCAGTAACCACTTAACACAAGGTGGGCTGTGAGCTCGTCCACCCATCTAAGCAATAAAAAAATAAAATAGCTGAAATACTAGCTAGACCAGCTATTTGGAAGTCTAGCCACCCAAAGTATTTCTCGTACTTCTTGTGGAATTCTCCATCTATAGGTATACTCCGATTCTTATTCAAATCATGTACTTCACAATATTTTCCAAATAATAGGTCCTGAACCAAAAAACTATTAATTTGTAAGCAATATCGAGATAATTTCGATATAGACATTTCGCTGTCGGACTTCCTTACTAGTCGCGGCGGCGAACGTGAGTACCCGTGGCCTGCAAACGGTGCTGCGCGAATGGTCGCCTCGTCCACCGCTTCGCTATTCGCACCGCCGATCCCCGTGGCCAGGCCGTAAGCAAAGATGGCGGGGCTCGTAGACCCCGCTTAAATATATATTTTTGTAAAAGTATACATGAGTCGACTATTATCAAAGCCGGCAATCTGACTTTTGGATAATTATTGGTAAATCAGAAAAACGAATTATTGACTTTGTATTCTATTGGCAGTCACAAAACTCTTCGGAACGACATCTTAGATAAATAACAGGTTAACTATTAACCTTTATTTAATGCAGGTTTTGAACCGTATTCTTTGAAGGAGACGATTATATTNGTATACATGAGTCGACTATTATCAAAGCCGGCAATCTGACTTTTGGATAATGATTGGTAAATCAGAAAAACGAATTATTGACTTTGTATTCTATTGGCAGTCACAAAACTCTTCGGAACGACATCTTAGATAAATAACAGGTTAACTATTAACCTTTATTTAATGCAGGTTTTGAACCGTATTCTTTGAAGGAGACGATTATATTCAAATCAATCTGTATTGACATATCAATAACATTTTTTTGTCCAAATGCACAGATTGCCACCTTTGATAATAGACGACTCACATATCGTAAATAACGATAGAGTACAAATATAATTGGTTGTATTTTTATCTGTTACGTTTCGTGCCTAGTTCATATGGTGTCCGTACTGAGAATATTTGTTATAATGTGTACTATTGTGTACATTGTGTTAACTAGATAGGTAGTTTTCCAATTACAGAGCATAATGCGACTCAGTGACGCACAATGCCGAATTATGCTGAAGTTTAATTGGAACGTGAATTAGTTTTCAAATGCATCAGCAGAGTGCGCTAAGTTAGCACAGTTTTAATTACCATTGATTATTTCTAAGAAACTACGACGAAACGAAAGCCTTACAATTTTTTTTGAACATTAAATAATGCGCTCTTGTGCTGTAATTGGAAAACTACCTACCTATATTGCGTACTTATTTATGAGATGTCTGGTCCGCAAAATATGTTCACTATATGGAGGGTAGAAATAAGGAGCATCAACTTATAAACAGGACAAGTTGAAAAAGCGTCCACCTGTAAAAATTAGCTATTAGCGGCCTTTACACACTCTATCGCGCGTTCTTAGGAGCGTACAGGATTATGCGCGGGAAAGCCTGCACGCTCATTCGCGCGCGATTATATTTTGTAAGTTTTGTTTACGCTACCCGTTCTTTCGCGCGCGATTGCCCGTGTTTGTTTTCCTCAGCGGAATGAGCGGCCGTGTAAAGGCGGGATAGATCGCGCGTATCTGGCGCGTGTTGTAGTGTATGCAATTCACACCGTTTTACTGAAGAAGGCGGGTGTTGCGGTGAAAAATGCAAAGAAGATCACGCGTGGCGCATTATGTTGGGAAAAATTTAATTGCAAAGTACAATTAAAAATAACACTTGTTTGATTGTTAACTGTGACGTTTCAGTTAACAATTAATCCATTTTTAATTGTTCCTGCAATTAAACTCTAATTAAATTTAAATAAAGTAAATAAAAATAATAGAAGATGGAGGAGTAGCCTTTAAGGTACAGGGCAGGGCTGTCACAAGGTTGACTGACGTTCTTACAAAGTCAGCAAGAAGCCGTGGGTTCCAGGCTGCGCTAAATCGTTATTCGTGGGAGTTATTAGGGGAGGCTAGGCCCTAGGGTACGTCGACTCATAAGTGTTATGTCCATTTCAGATATTTCTAAATCCGTAAAAATCTTAAAAAAGTATGGGTCTTCTATTGCACGTAATGGAATCATAGAATTGATAAAATATTTCAAAATATTTTCGTCGAACTGATGTTGGGTTGGCTTATTTTTATCAGATTTCTTTATTTTGCTTAATTTGGTTTTGGCAATATTTTCGCTTTTTTCTTTTTCTCTCTTTCTCTTGGCGTATGATTTGTACTCCTCAATACATTTGCTGTCCATGTTTCCTTTTCAAGTGGCTTAGAAAATTAGATGTACAATTGTTATACCCTTTAAAGGCTTGGCGCGATGACTCAGAGGCGGCGAAATCATCGGCAGTGCTGGTTGATGGTAAGGGGATAAACAATATTTATCGTATTTTAAATCTTTCTTCTTGTTACTATGGCGCCACCTATATTGGCTCCCTTTCAGTGGACACTTTTTAATACACTGATATGGTGCTCCTTACTTCTATCCTCCATGGTCAACTAGCGTTTGGCAGCCTGCTATAGATACTAAACTTATTCTGCCAGCTATCAACATTATGACTTTGTCAATATATTATAGACAAGAACTTTTATTTTAGATAGTTTTCTTTCAACCTTTTTCGTTACAAATATTATCTAGTATAGATCTAAGTATGTTAAATGTTAGTACCATGTAAGCACTGCCATAAAAGTACCTTATTTTACAACGATTTAAAAAAAAAATGGCAAATACAAATAAACTATTGAGCACAATATAGTTTTTAAGTTATTGTAATGGTATATCGGCGCAATTTAGTTAACTAAGATGGTTAGAGTTAACTGTTTTCTCAATGTTAAATTTTATTTATTTTATTTTTATTTATTTATTAGGCACACAATACACATCACAAGCTAAAAGATACATAAAAAACACAAGTAAAAAGAAACAAAATTGGATAATTTTGAAATTGTTGGATAGTTGTTATATATCCAACGCAAGTGATGTGGATGTCTATGGGCTCCAGTAACCACTTAACACCAGGTGGGCTGTGAGCTCGTCCACCCATCTAAGCAATAAAAAAAGTGAACAATTGTTTATGACGATATTCAGGAAAATTAATGAACAAACTATCCCGCTGTTCTACTTTAAATAAGTTATATTATACTAGTTATAAGAGTAACATTTGTCGCGCAACACTTCCGGCTCGAGCAGTCGGACGAGGCGGAGCTCTGTATTGTTATCGTTGTACACTTGAAATGTAATAAATAGAATTCATTGGAAGAGTCAGTATTAATTACTGTCACCATGGAAGGCAATGATAATGATGAAGAGAATGGCGTCAGCGAGGCTGACTTCATCATTTTAAAAACACCATGGAATCAGTTTATCCGTCATAATATATAATATTTAATTATTACATTACGTAGATTATTGAAATCACTGACTGGTATGCCTATCTCTACGACTACGCGTCCATGTGATAGGCCTTAAATGAACTAGTCTTTTATATTTTAAAACATGTTTTATTTTTATGTATCATTCCACCGATGTAATATTTAAAAAAAAATAGTAATAAAAATTGTGACGTCCATTTTTTGTAATAAATAGATTTAAATTTTTTATATTGTTTCAATTTCTTTATAGCTTACCGCCCACGTGGGCCGCAATTTATATTGCGTTATACCTAAATACCTAACGAGATACGATTGGTAATTACAATATTAGTATGTACTTACTGTGAAAGAAATAGAATAAAAACACGACTCCTAATTCTTCTTAAATTTGTTCTTACTCGACTGGCGTGGGGTTGGCACTGCAAACTTGGTAATTCTCGATAACCGAGATTTAGAGACTAATAGCGAAAAAGCTGTAATTTTTCTTACAAAATTGGTCTGATGAGATCGTTTGGTACAAAGCTATATTGAACTACTGCGTTCCTACACCTCCACTAGAAAACCGAGACCTTCATCTCTAGAAAGTAGCAACCCACTGAGTTTCTCACCGGATCTTCTCAGTGGGTCGTGATTCGGAGCAGGTGGTAAATTCGGTGAACCACTGCTTTTGGTAGGACTTTTTTTATTGCCCTTGTAGGTTGACGAGCATACGGCCCACCTGATGGCGAGTGGTTACCGTCGCCCATGGACTTCAGCAATGCCAGGGGTAGAGCCAAGCCGCTGCCTATCGACCTTTAATGGAATCATCAGCTCTGAGCTAAGGTGGAATGGCCCTTAGGGTACCAGTCATTACGTAGAGAATAATAAGTCATATGTCACTTTAAAATAATATGCAAAAAAATAAAACAGATTTTATTCCACAAAATAAATTTATTAACCACACATTTAAAACAATAATTTTTCCTCATGTTTTTATTTTAATGAATAAATGATTTGAACACAACGAGCAGGCATTGGCATGATTTATTCCATATTAAATTATTATGCGATTTAACTTGTGTAGTATAATAAAATTTTAGTAATAAAAAAATAGACTTTTAGTAAAAAACAAACTCAACAATCAGTTAATTTAAAAAATTTGTTAATCTATTTTGTTCTATTTTTAATTAAATATTATTACATTATATAACAACAACACATATTATAACAACAACATTTATTATACCCCGAAAACAATGTTTTTATTCATTTTAATTACGTACTATCATCAATTATGATGTTTTCTACTTTTCGACTTATACATAAATTATTTATTTATATTTAATAGGTAACATTAAATAAAATTAAAAAAAAAATACGTTTGTGAAAACATTTTTGCAATGTCGTAGAAAGAATTAGAGAAAACACCTATTAGAAAAATAAATAATAGTTAAATAAACTAACTAAATAGGTAAGTTTTTATAAAAAATCGAACTAAAAAATTGAAAATAAATTTTAATAGCGTGGATGCTTTTCAGGATATTATCAGAATAACCCTTCTACTCATATCTGTTCAAAATATTTATAACTACTAATACCATGCACCCCACGCTTTTTTTTTTACAATAAAATCATTTTTTCTAACACTTTTTAATTCAAATCTATTAAAATTTATTTTCTATTTTTTAGTTCGATTTTCTATAAAAGCGTACTTTATTGGTTTTTTAAAACTATTATTTATTTTTAATTTTTTAGATGAATTTCAATCTTTCATTATTATTTTTTTTGAATTGTCATCGGTCCTTAATAAGTATACCAAATTCGAGTTAATCTGACGTTTTGAAGGGGGTCAAAATCATGTTCAAATATTCCGTTACAAACATACATACGTCTGAAGCTAATAAAAGCGTATTAAAAAGGAAGAGTGCGTTGTAATAATTTCATCTATCAATATTGTACGCTAGCAAAATAATTAGTACAAGTCATAGACCACCATTGTAAACCATCATCCAGATTTAAGAAGGTTCTAACTCATCACTTAAGAATGTTTTCTAATTTTTTTATAGCTTAAATTAGAAATGAGATCACGGTCTAGTTGGGGTTACCGTTTTTCATTGAATGCGAAGTAGGTACCACCCAACCCACAGAGTTTCTCACCGAATTTTCTTAGTGGGTCGCGATTTTGATCTGGTGGTAGATTCAGCGAAGCTCTTTAAGCCCACTGAGTTTCTCGCCGGATCTTCTCAGTGGGTCGCGTTTCCGATCCGGTGGTAGATTCTGCGAAGCACTGCTCTTGCTAGGGTCAGTGTTAGCAACTCTCCGGTTGAGCCCCGCGAGCTCACCTACAAACGTTAGGGCGAAGCTGAAATAGTCTCTCATGGCTATCAGCATAGGTAGGAAAAAAAAAACTGTTGCTAGGGCAGATGTTAGCAAGTTCTCTCCAGTTGAGCCCTGTGAGCTCATCCACCAGTCATAGAGAAGCCAGAATTTCCCGCGAGGCAATTAGGTAGGCGAAAACCGACCTTCAAACTTAAGGCGAATATGTTAATTGTATAGTAATTATAGGTATTGCGGATTTAACTTTTTGAGACTCATAACTCATGTCTCACAAGATAGGTGGCGACATTTACGTTGTAGATGTCTATGGTCTCCAGTAATCACTTAACACCAGATGGGTCGTGAACTCGTCCACCAACATGAGCAATAATGAAAAATTACATGGTGCCATCGTCGTAATAGTCATAATAGTCGAGAACACGATTTAAGCAAGTAAATGTATTTCATAAGAAAAATTGGTGGCTGCCTGCAGAATTTGTACACAGGCACAGTTGTATAGAGTTCATGTTTTATGACTTTTTAATAATATTTTTGTTGGTATTGCAGATAACATATCATTATTAATATAAAATTGAGCCCTATAAAAATCCTTTCTTTAGATTTTGTACATACAACATTGAACACACTTTTTAAACAGAAAACACTAAATTAAACTGGGTGTAATCCTATTACTTCGTTTAGTTTTCTGTTGTCACGTTATTATTTATTTATAAAAACAATGCGTAAAATTATCACTGAATTAATAACACTAAATTACTAATTAACAAAACCTTAGCTAAAGACTCTTTTCTTTGCAATTTCAACTGAATATAGAAATTAAAGTTCTTGTTCTATAGTTGTCTCGTAGTTAGTCAAATACAAATTAATGTTAACAATTATATGTACAATAAAAAAAAAAATATATATATATACATATATATAATCGCAAAACGATCCAATAATAAGTTTATTAAAATATTCATGTACTATTTAATAATGTAAATATTTAGGTAGTTTGTTAGTGAAAAATTTCTTTCATTATGCACAAAAGTACAGTGGCGAACTTAATGCCTAAGGTATTCTCTACCAGTCGAGCAAGGCTGATGTAGGTGCATTCCATTTTGGGAAATAAGAAAAATAATAATAATTTTATATGCATATACAAACACACACAGTATACATACATAAATATAACACACAACACTACATATTATTATATCATAATAATAATGATAACATATCGACGCTTGAAAGGCAAATGTGACTAAGCGACAATAACTGCTTTGTACATAAATGATAGGCAATAACCGTATTCGATGCGCCAAAAACAAATATTTCTAGGTCTATTAAAATCATTTCAATCCTACAGCTAGATTCGTTAAAATAGAATTTTTTCGGGTATTTCAACTTTAAATTAGTCTACTGTAAAGTTCACGCATTGTCGCTTAGTCACGTTTGCTTTTCAAGCGTCGATATAAAATTTACACATACATATCTCAATATACATTTTCTCACACATGTATAATAATATAATAATATACACATTTATACACAACATAAAAATATAACATATTTATTAGATACGAAGAAGAAAAAATTATAATAGTAAAAATATAGTACGAGTATATTGTGGTGTTAAAACTGAGTTCCTGAATTGTTTCAGACATTCAGCTCTCATTTTGGCATATATTTGGCTTCTTAGTAAGAGTTTCGATGCTGGCACTTCACTGGGTAAAAATACAGGTTTGCAAAGCAAAACCTATTTACCTGTATCACGATGTTGTTTTAGGCAATTTTTTATTGGACGTTTGTTTATGAGGAAGTCACGTTTTATAATAACTATAAGTTATTTTATTTGTGATCAAAGGGGTTAGTATGAAACACTAAGCGGTCTTATGAATAAAAAGATATACATAAAAACATTTTTTTTTTTTTATTTTCTTGGTAAATACCAACAATAATTGGCAATAAATTATTAATTGATTAAGGACGTAGATTTTTTTATGTAAATTTATTATATTTATCATAATTCTTGAATGAGATTCAAATGGCACATAGAAGCAAAACATAAGATATATGTGTTTTGTATTTTCTCCAGCTTATATTTCGACAGGTGCATGGAATAACATTGTAACTCAGTTCTAGCTACATAATATAAAGGGGCGAAAAGCTATTTGGTTAAAGCGACATTTCGTTAATACGCGATGTTTATCTTTGTAATTAAAGGTCCGTTTTATTTTGTATAACAATCCGATGTATTCAATTGAACTTCAATTATGTTGACCACATTCGAATATCTGAAGAAGTTTATTGTCATGATATATTTTCCAAATTTTAAATTTGAAATGACTCTCCTGTAAAGTTGCAAAAATATCTCGCAACGGAAATAGCCTTTCACCTTTGGATATGATTAAACAATGTTAATCCTTGCATGTGTAAATTAGATCTATTGTTATTTATGCACCTTGAACATTATTCTCACACTCAGTTTCCCAATCATCAGGAATCAGGTTGCTTATGTGGTCGTAAAATTGTTTATAACTACATGGATCTTCGCAGAATGGCAGCTTGAGCTCCATCGGCATCTCTGTTTTAGTATTGTTACGATAGAAAGCCTGAAAGATAAATGAATTGTTATTGTGTTGTGCTTTTAATAGTTACTAGACGATGACCGAGCATTGCTCGGTTTTTTTTTTATAAATTGTGTTTTTTAGAAATTATATTTAAATACGAATTACATATTGATAAAATGATGAAATATTCCAAGATCGTTTAGGCATTTTGAAGTGAACACGTGAGTTAAAAAGACACAAATAATGTATATAAGCAATTCATTTTCTTGGTCTAACTTTAATCCAAACACTCATTCGGGTGGCTTAACAACGCCTACTGCTGAAATAGCTTTAATGTTATGGTGTCTTTAAAACAGTTAGGTAGTTGCTTTCAATTATGAAAAATAGTATTATTATTCGCTAATAGATGTCGGGAAGAGTCATAAAGTTGATTATTGAAGACACGAATAAAACATTTTCTGAAAATAAATCGGAGCTAGATCGATTTATCGGCCCCGAAATCCCCTGTATACTAAATTTTCTACTAAACTAAAAAAAAAAAAAATTATAAAAGGTATAAGATAAGTGTTTCATAACTTGGCAAACGCGTAAGCTCAAAGCATGGGCGCGTGAGTGACTTTATGAGCCTCAAGTTAAAATTAAAAAAAAAACCTACCTAATTAACAAAACCCGTTTGGTTTTATGATTGATAGACTTTAGTATTTTCATTCAATAACATACTAAAATTAGTTAACTACTTGTGAACGGGGTTTAAAAATCGTTTTCGTTGCCTGACCTAAAATAGGAGGCTTTTTGTGCTGCGTGTTATAATCTATATTGAAACCTAGTATAGCGCATACTAGTATTTTCCTCCCGACCTATTATTAGTAACTTCAAAGTGTTGTACTAGCTTCACGGAATATAGGCGAGCTTACAAGGGTCAGCCTGAGAGAATTTCCTAACACTAGCCCTAGTAAAAGCAATGTCGATGAATCTACCACCGGAACGGAATCGCGACCTGTTGATGTCACCTGACAAGAAAAACGAGATTGTGTCTTAAAAGTTAAGTTGCACGTCGAACTCTTTCATCCTATGAGTTCGATATTAACAGTGACCAAGGCCAGGAGTGCCTATAACCACCGAGATTGGATCGGAAGGATCCGAAATGACGTGTTTAGGGCGATGACGGCTGTGTGTTGCAGTCATCTGGATTCGGTACGCGTGATCGTGTCGCGCCGATTTTTGGAGAAGCTTTCCGACGCTGTTTTCTTAGCATACTAGTAGATATTGAAACGTCTATCTCTATCGATATCGGTTTTGTTATAAACTGACCTTAACGAAGAAGAGATTCTGTTCGATGTCCTCGTGTAGTTCGAGTACGAGGCTGGCTCCGTACTCCGGCTCCAGCAGCTCGCCGAAGCCGAGCGCCCTCCACAGGGCGACCACGGTCACGTCGTGCCCCGAGTACATCAGCAGCAACCGTTCCGACCCAGAGCTTGGATTAAACGTATTGTTCATGTTCTCACGGATCTCGTTGAGCATCGGACCTGTTTTGTAAAAAAATTTTTATGCAAGCCATAAAACCTCATTGGACATTTTATACATTTGTATAATTTTTTATATATTTTTTATTGCTTACATGGGTGGCCGAGCTCGCAGCCCACATGATGTTAAGTGGTTACTGGAGCCCATTGAAATCTACAACGTAAATGCGCCACCTTCTTGGAGATATAAGTTCTAAGGTCTCAAATATAGTTACACACTATTATTATTTCAGTTAGAAGTGCTCACTATTATTTTTTCAGTTATATACAAAAGTCTTTGAGAAATAATACCTATTTGAAGCCGTTGCATGGACTCGTTGTAAGAAAGCAAAGCTAAACTCAGCATGAAGGGTAGTCTCATTTTGTGAGGAAACAAATTTTTTGTCCATTCCGGAAGTTTGAGGCCAGCTTCCTGTTCCGTGGCCAAGGTGCTGTACAAGTAGTCGACGTCGATAACACTGCGGACCGTCTGGTTCGTGTATTTCGATAAATTCTCGAATACCTCATTGAATTTCGGATCGGAATTTTTCTCAGCTAGCTGCTCCGCGTACATGGCTTTCCATTTCGCACAAGGCTTCGTGCCTGCCACTATCTAAAATAAATTCAACGTATTATCACACACCACGATATACTATGTGAACTTTAATTAAATATCAGTTAAATCAGAATATGGTAATAATTTGGATTTAACTGAAATATTTGACTTGGTTATTAGGAATAGTAAAAATGGAGGCAATTACTTAAGATTCGCAGAGACCAGTTAAGTCCATATTCTCTGCTAGTAACATGAATAAATCAAGGAAATGTCATTAATGAAGATGGCGTAAATTTTGGCAGGAATAGGTTATATTACTTTTTTTTAAACTTTTAAACATTGAATGCTATGGATCAATTACAGTGGATTTATTATTAATATCAAGTAATAGGTGCATGTTAGTAACTTGCAATTTCAATGGATTGCGCGAATCATCCTAGCAATTTATGGACAGCGATCAAGGCTAGTTCAAGTAAGAGTTGGCTGGTAGAGCATTTATTACAAGTACTTACTCGTTGTAATAAATCTATATATATAAATATGAATTGCTGTTCGTTAGTCTTACTAAAACTCGAGAACGGCTGTACCGATTTGGCTAATTTTCGTCTTGAATTATTTGTGAAAGTCCAGAGAAGGTTTAAAAGGTAGATAAATATGAAAAAAAATCGGAATTAAATAAAAATAACAATTTTGTTTTTCTTTTGATTTGTACCCCGTCGGACGGATTCCTTTTGTTTGTTTTAAGTTTATATAATATTGTACAAAAGTTTAAGTCTTTTATTCATCGATTGAGGCACTACGAAGTCTGCCGGGTCAGCTAGTTTGAATTAAATTTTAGTTATTGTTTTATTAATTTCTCGGATTATTCTAGACTTACTGATTATAATTGTCTACTGTGATCAGACGGGTCAAGAGCTGAAGTAAAAGAAATAGAAACTCTTCTCTCTTACTAACTGAATATAACTTACATTGTCAAGAAGTCGAGGCAGTGAGTGGACCGGTATTGGTTGCCATGGCAACTCCGCATGCCAAGTTTGCCGTTGCGACGGAGGGAATAGTCCCGCCAGGAACGTGTACGCACTCATCATGCAACGAGACTTGTCGCTGCTCTGTACGTACACGTTTTTCTCATAATAGTCCTCGGGTACGTAGTTGGCATAATAGCTGCGGTATTTCTTTCCTAATTCGTACAATTGCATCTTTCCCACCTGTTGAATTGAATAACGTTTTCAAATTCCGAATTGTATAGAAAATAGTTCACTTCCTCCGCCCTAACAAAGTATATATTATATTGATCATGCTTGGAACAGGCAAAGGGTTCTTGTCACCGGTGACCGAATGTGTCATGCAATCCAGATTAAGAGTACCCTAGCTAGTGTAGGAAAAATGTCAAATATGGATTGAAAAAAAAAAGTGTGGAATATTGAAATCAATAAAAACTATGAATTTATGAATATTTAGTTACATTTTATTAGTGGTGATATCTTGTGAGTCTGCGCAGGTAGGTACCACCGCCCTGCCTATTTCTCTCATGAAGCAGTAACGCATTTCAGTTTGAATAGTGGGGCAGCTGTTGTACTATAAAAACTGAGACCTTAGAACTCATGTCTCCAGGTGGGTGCTATTTACATTGTTGATGCCTATGGGCTCCAGTAACCACTTAACGCTATAAGGGCTGTGAGTCATACCCATCTAAGCAATAATACATTAAATAAAAAATTAAAAATAAACTAATTCAATATCCAATTTGTGGTATTGTGATTTATATAAAAATCAGTATTTTTTACTTTAATTACTATAATCAGAATATCCAGTATTTTTACATAGTCTTCAATTAATAATTACATACTATATAATATAATGGAATAGAAATATGTATGTATATATTTCTATATAATACTGAATATATATGTGCAATAATATATATGGAACCATACCATATAAAAATCATTCAACCAATCAATAAAAATTAAAGTTATTTATTCAACTTGGCCTTCACATCCTTTCACATCTTGTTAAGAGTGTTCATGGTCATCATTCAGTATCATTGCTGTGGGCAGACGTTATACGCCTCACGAGCTATCACCACTTCTCCCGGTTAGTGGTGAGCCTGATACACTCATGCCAACACCCGCCAACTGCCGACTTGATTTGGTCAGTCCATCACATGGGCAGCATGGCTTTCACAAGCACTTTTAAATAATCATGGTTTATCCATGATTAGGTGTAGTTTGATAGACCATTGTAGAATGAAGAGCCTCTGAGAAGAATCAGTTAGCAGCTCACAACTTGCTAAAATTTATTGTGAAAATGCAATTTTCATTACTAACTCTGACGTTTACTTAATATTGAATTATGGAAACACAATTGAGATTCATTCATGCTCATGTTTATAGAGTTGCAGCATTGATAGTGCCTGGGAACGCTATTAATTGCTTACTGTACTATAGCTAGTCTGTCCATCTATGATAATATAAAATTATATAAATATTAGACTTTAATGTAATACCTACATTTGTAAGACTACCATATCCATCGGGCCACTGGTAGTTCCTGTAGGGATCACTTCTATATGTTGAAACCGGAGTTCGGGCACCATGACGAAACAACTAAAACATTGAAATAATATTAATTCTATCTGTTTATTAAAAAGATCCTGATATGAGTTGCTGTCAATTCCAAGCTAATGCTACCGCCCCATATTTCATATATAGTAATGGTATAGTTATAGTATCCAATCTTACTCAATAACTTAATCCTTTTAAATATAACTACATATCTTGTTTTGCTGATTCTAAGTGAACAATTTTCAGCTATTCTAAACTACAAGCTGGATAAATACAATTATTGAAACCACTAGGCAGACAATGATTAAGAAAACTAAGAGTGTGATAATTTCAACAAGCAAAATAAAATAAACCTGGAAAAACTTTAATCACAGAGTATAATTGCTCAAATTCAAAATCATTTATTTTATTTTTATTGCTCTTGTTGACAGACGAGCATACGGCCCACCTGATGGTGAGTGGTTGCCGTCGCCCATGGACTTCAGCAATACCAGGGGCAGGGTCAAGCCGCTGCCTACCGCTTAATACTCTCCACAAGCCTCTTTTGAAGAAGGACATGTCATAGCGCTCGGGAAACGCTGTGGAGGGAAGCTCATTCCATACCCGGATGGTACGTGGCAAAAAATACCTCTGGAAACGCACTGTGGATGACCGCAGTGACTCCAGGTAGTATGGATGAACTCTACTCCGGTGGCGGTCGGTGCGATGGTAAAAACGAGATGCCGGTATCAGGAGCAATCTCGAACAATTCCTCAGAGCACTCCCCATGGAACATACGGTACAAAATACAGAGGGAACCGAAGTCCCTCCGCAGACCCAGAGGTTCCAAACAGAGTTCCAGAGGTTCAACTTATATGTCAGCATAACACACTTGTTGAATGTCAAAATATAAATAAAAATGTTAGCTCTACTACCGGTTCCAAAAAGGGCCACAGTCTTGAGAAGAACCGGCGAAACAAACTCAGCGGGTATTTTTTTTTTGTTTTTTCTCAAACATTTTCTTCTTTTTTAAATAAGTAAAAATATTCACAACAAATAAAAAAACAAAGTCAAAAAATATAATAAAAAAATAATCATAATGAAAAATGAAAATGAAAAGGCTTGGAGCGAACGCCTCATTCCCACATAGTGCCATCTAGTAAATAATCCTTAACTTTATAATATGCCTTGTTGCACAAACGTTCCTTGACAGTTTTCTTAAATCTATGAACAGGTAGTAATTGAACGTTTTGTGGGATCTTGTTGAAAAGTTGTACACCCAGCCCCCTAGAAGAGTTGCTTATTTTCTTAATTTGAGCTGCCGGCAACGCAAGGCTTTGTTTGTTCCTAGTGTTCACATTATGCAAATCGCAGACTCTGGGGAATTCCTCAATGTTTTTACGCACGTACAATAAATTTTCAAAAATGTGTTGGGATGCTAAAGTTAGAATTTTGATTTCCTTAAGCTTGTCCCTCAAGGATTCCCTCGGGTGCATATTATAAATAGCACTAATAGCCCTCTTCTGCAGGATGAAAATCGTTTCGACATTGGCAGTATTGCCCCATAGCAAAATGCAGTAGGACATAACACTATGAAAATAACTGAAATGAACCAGACGTGCCGTAACTTCATTAGTATACGTTCGTCTTTTTTTACCGCAAACGCTGCAGAACTAAGTCTACTCGCTAACTTGCATATGGAGGACCCCAACTGCAGCTTGGAATCAACTGTTATATCAAGAAAAACTGTCGAATCCACAAGCTCCAGTGTCTCTCTACTTACAGTAATATTAATGTCTACTTGTCTAACATTAGGTGTGGTAAATTTTATACATTTTGTTTTTTTGTTATTTAATTTTAATAACAGATTATTAACACTAAAATAATGTACCACGCGCGAGATAGCATCATTCACATCGTCATAATCTTTCAATTGTCGTTTAATTTTAAACAATAAGGATGTATCGTCAGCGAATAATACGACCTCGTGACGGGTTTTAATAAACTTTGGTAAATCATTGATATACACAAGAAATAGGAAGGGACCCAATATGGAGCCCTGAGGATTACCCACAAATAATTAAGACACCGGAAGATCTCTTTCCTTTAACGTCTAGCTTTTGGACTCTTCCGGATAAATAAGATTTAATAAGTTCTAATGAAACGCCTCTAATACCATTATGGTGTAATTTCCTCAACAATGTATAATGTTCAACACAATCAAAAGCTTTAGATAAGTCGCAGAATACCCCAAGGGCATCATGCGATTCCTCCCAAGCCTGAAAAATAGGTATTTTTAATAAGATCTACACCTGCATCAATAGTTGAATGACCTCTAGTGAATCCATATTGTTTGTTATGAAGCAGGTTATTGGAATTGAAATGGTTCAAAAGTTGTTCCAAAATAATTTTAAAAAAATTTTTACTCAATGTAGGTAGTACTGAAATGGGCCTAAAGTTAGATGGGTCAAAAGTACTACCAGATTTAAACAATGGTTTTATTTTACTATATTTCATTAGATCAGGAAACACATCACAATCAATACAGTCATTAAATATTGTAGCTAGGTAAGGTGCGATTATATCGTCGCCGGGACGCCTCCCTGGGACCTGGAAGCGGAGGCGCTCGCTGCGGATTACGCGTGGCGATGTGATCTCCGTTCCAGGGGGGAGCCGCGTCCCGGCGCGGCGGAAGTTTGAGCGCGGAAGCTTCAACCTCGGCGTGCCGTGCTCGAGGAGTGGTCTCGCCGCCTGGCGGACTCCGCCTACGGGCGATTGACCGTCGAGGCGATCCGCCCGGTCCTCTCGGACTGGGTGAATCGCGACCGAGGACGTCTCACCTTCCGAGCGACGCAGGTGCTCACGGGACACTGCTGTTACGGTCGCTACCTGCACCTCGTCGCCCGGAGGGAGCCGACGCCGAAGTGCCACCACTGCAGTGGCTGCAACGAGGACACGGCGGAGCACACGCTCCCGTACTGCCCCGCTTTCGCGGAGCAGCGCCACGTCTTCGTTGCAAAAATAGGACCGGACTTGTCGCTTCCGACCGTCGTGGCTGCGACGCTCGGCAGCGATGAGTCCTGGCAGGCGATGCTCGACTTCTGCGAGTCCACCATCTCACAGAAGGAGGCGGCGGAACGGGAGAGGGAGAACTCTTCCTCCCTCTCGGCGCACGTGCCGCCGCCGTCGAGCCGGGGGTCGGAGGAGGATGTTTGTCCAGCTCCGGCCCCTATGAGGAGGCAGTCTCCTCCCTGTGATAGTCACGGGGCGACCTAAAGGGTTGAGACTGCGCCGCACGCTACCGTCACTCTAGCGCGCTGGTACCAGGAGGACGGCACGACGCGTCGGCGGCTGCGGACTGCGAGGCGGTCCGCATTTTCGTCGTTGCTGTCGTTGCCGAACATGTGGAAGAGCAACCCGGTCGGCGGTGTATCGCGTTCCGACTCGGCAGGCTGGTTCTGGCCCAGCGGGGTATCCCGGAACACCAGCGGCATCGCCCGGGCCGCCTGGTAGGGCCGCCGTACCGCGGAGACCGACGCCGTTGGTCGTCGACTATCGCCTCGACGATCCGTCGGTCGGGCGTCCTCGGGGTGGCGCCGCGTGTCTGGTTGTAGTGTTGACCGCGGGAACCCCCCTACTCTGACCGGGTTTTGACCCCGGACGGAGATCGGACGCCGGGTGTAAGAGTGCAGGGGAGTCGTTTAGTGGGTGGATCCTAAATTCCTTGGGCCCGCGGTCTGCTCTCAACACCTGCAGATCGTTGAGTCTCACATACCCCGTACATCCCCTAGGCGCGAGGACTTCGTAGGAGGTTCGGCCCTCGGCCCGAAAAAAAAAAAAGGGTGCAATTATATCAATAATGGATTTTCTAACCTTAACTGAAATTCCCCATTAATCACCAGTTTTCTTAATATTAATGAGCTTGAAATTATCAATTATGTCCTTTATATCAATATTTGTGAACTTAAAGTTAACACTACATTTATCAACATGATCTTGCAGTAATGATTCGGCAACAGTAGGAGATAAAATTAAAGATTTTGTAGTAGAAGCTGGGATATTAGCAAAGTAGCACTCAAAGGCATTGGCCACTTCTTGATGAGAACTTGATGCTAAATATATAACAACATTAAGAACATCGCTCTATCTAGAAAGGACACTCTCTCAGTGGAACATCTTTTCTATTTGATCGGAAATTATACTAACCATCCTATGTGTTTTGCTATGCCGTATTGTACATATGCTTGTCTGTCTGTATGCAACGCAAAAAAGAGTAGTGCATGGGATTTTTCCACTTACGATAATAACCAAACGAAGAGTTTTAGATTCATAAGGTAATGTTTCGCTCAAAACGCAGTATCCAAGGAGACAGCTCAGTACCGCCAAGCCCAGCACTACTACTGCAGTTGTGGTCGACCTCTTTGGAATCCGATGACATTTATTCTGCTGAGTGGTGGACGGTCTTCTCCATGAGTTATCATCATTATCATATTCCATTTGTTCTGAAATGAATAGTTAATTTTTCATTGTTGATAATTTATTGAGATTCTTCAATTTACAATATAAAAAATATTGTAACAGAGATTAAAACGTTTGGACAGCGAAACATGTAACTATTTTATTCACAATTTGAAGCAGAAAACGGTAACTTTAACTTATCTTTTCTAATTTTACCGTTAATATTACAGTTTTAAAATTATTCGGTGGGAATATTTTCGGAACATGGTCATTATGGCCTAAAGGATAAGATGCTGGGTGTATTTATATCGAATAATGATTGTTAGCAGTGTTACCCTACACACATCTAAAAATTTGTCATGATTTTCGGTTTGAAGTGTGGAGGAGCCACTATACTAAACAATTAAGACATTGACCTCATGTCTCAAGGTAAGTAGTATTCACAATGTGAATTCCAGGCTCTAATACATAACACTAGGTGAACTGTGAATTAATTTCCCTGTCAACAAAATAAATAAATAGCCAGACTCGGTTCAGCTATTTCAGAGATTAGCCCGAAAAGAAACAAAAACATGTGCATAGTTATTCTCAACCTAGCGGAATTACTTTGAGGACCTTAAATTTCGAAGCAATAAAGCAAACTTATCAATAATACAAATTTGTGTAATTTTTTATAATGTAGAGTAATTTCTTAAAATAAATAATACATACTAGATGTTGCTTCTTAAATGTTAAACATAGATAATACAACTAATTATAAGATTAAAACATGGTTATCACAATTTAATGTTTAATTTAATTAAAATGAATGAGTTTCAGTTTATATTAACATTAATAGTAGTAATTTTATTTTTCCAAATGGAAAGGTAAAGGTATCACACCATACAGCCTAATCTTTTATCTATACATGTAACCTCTATACGATTAATCCTAAAAGAGGTTAATATGTTATTTATAATATTCTTCTTTAAATGACACAAATAGAATTTCGATTATTAAGAAACATTAGAATATTAGACATATAAAGAGCATTTTTGCAATATTAAAATATAAAAAGCTATAAAAATAATGGTGAAGCAATAGCTTTAAATGTTGTTTCTCTTTATAAGAGCTCTAGTTTTACAAAGCTTAACTGTATTTTGATTTAAATAAATAAATACATTATATACATATAAATAAAATTGGGGTGTCTGTTTGAAATATTGAAATAGCCGCTTTTTACTACATGCATATGAATATATATACGGTACATACACCAAAGTAAATTTTTTTACAATTTTTGTCCGTCTGTCTGTTTGTTCCGGCTAATCTCTGGACAAGGCTGGACCGGTTTTGACGAGACTTTCACTGATAGGTAGCTGATGATATAAGGAGTAACTTAGGCTACTTTTTTTAAGACTAGCTTCGCCCCGCGACGTTACCCGTGGTACGACAATAATCGCGGGTAGCATCGCGGGACTCGGCTCATTAAGTAATCAAGGACCTTATTATATCTTATTTTACCAAATCTTACCTTTTAGTATTTGAACGCTAAGAGCACATTTTAGTAATAATCACTTGAATGACATAGTTATTATCTATAATGCTCATAGAATTTCAACCGTAAACTAAAACGTCCCTCCCGTGATCGGTAAGTGGCAAAGCGTGAGTTCGCGAACGACTTCTACAAAGAAGTAACAATTTGGTGTTGTTTTTATTTTGTCTACCCTCTGCTAGTAGCCTCAAGGGATTATTCTATTTTCACTGAATGTGTAGGCGAGCTCAGGGGGCTCAATCTGGGAGGCTTTGCTAACATCTGCCCTAGCATGGGTAGTGCTTCGCTTAATCTGCCACCGGATAGAAATCGCGACTCGTTGAGAAGATTGGTTAAGAAACCCAGCACTACTCAGTAGGTTGTACATATCTGTGGGTTAAGTTGCACGTCAAACTCTTCGAACAACCCTTTATCGAATGTCGGATTAGACGGATTCGCCGAGAACGGTAGCCAGTGCTTGGAATGCCTAAAAAAAACGAGCTGATCCGGAGGATCCAAAATTAAAAGCTTAGGGCGACGGTGACTATATGGTTGTCCGACTGGATCGGAAACGTAATTAGCATTGTGTAACTGTAGGTGCTTATTAACTCCATGGTGTAACTACATTAATCCGGAGAAAATAATAAAATGACGGATTTACAGGTGTCGCATTTTATGAAAAAGAAACGTGTAAAATTTATAAGTTATCAGTACTACTTATAGGAAAGCGCAAGCAGATTTAGTATGTTGTTAACTTATGATTTGAATAATTTTTTGTGATAAAGGTTTTCCACAAATTTAAAAAATAGTATTTTTAGACAAAAAATTATATAATATCTGTGATAATTGTTAATCTGTGCTCTGTTTTAGAGGGGTTTTCAAATAATTTGGAACTTTTAATGTGTGCTTGTTAAGTTATTAGGTACTTTCATATTACATAAATGTTATTTGATTACGCGGTAAGCATCGTACCATTAAAGTCTAAATTAATATTAATAATTCTGTATAGCAAGGTACCGCATATAAGAATTGAAAACAGTCTTGGTAAAAAGGGGAGCGGCGGCATCGTATTATTCTACAGATACCGAGTACCGTTACGGATATAAACGGCATACCTACCTGAGATCGTAGCTGTTTGGAACTTGATATTCTTGATAAATATATTTTATCCTTTACTCAACAACCACGTCAGCGCGAGAGTGTAGTTTTGTTGCTTCATAGCAGCCAGTTTTACAGAATTAGCGAAAGTTGTCGTTTTATTTATTTAAAATGCCTTTATTTAGTGGACGATGTTTAAGCACAGTAAAGTTGGTCGGTAAAACTGCACTGATCACTGGCTGCAACACCGGAATAGGGAAGGAAACCGCTCTGGATTTTTACAAAAGAGGTGGGTGGGATTTCAATTTCCTTAATTGTTGTTTTCTATGAATCAATTATAAGATTAGTTAAATTTCCCTAGGTACCTATATGAAATTAAAATGAAATTATATTTTCACTTTTAGGAGTTTTGAGCCCATTTACCTAAAATGGTCTCATTACTCCCCTGATTCCACAAGCTGAATGCCACCTTTTTTATTTTTTTTTATTTCCCTTGTAGGCAGACGAGCATACGGCCCACCTGATGGTGAGTGGTTACCGTCGCCCATGGACTTCAGCAATGCCAGGGGCAGAGCCGAGCCGCTGCCTACAAACTTAAAACAGACTAGTCATTAAAAAAATACTGAATTGGATTCGAAGTGTCTATATCGTATTGAATTGAGATTTCATCAAAAGTATATATATACTCATATATACTCATAACATAAGGAGTCCAGGTCACTTATCAAAGTCTTATATAATATATTACATTTAATTGCAAATAGAATGGACCTGTTACACATGAATTCCTTTATAGAGTTAATTTGAATTGAGTTAAAAATATATTAAAAAATTGTCCAGGTGCTCGTGTTATTATGGCATGTCGCAGCTTAGAAAGAGCAGAAGAAGCTAAAGCTGACATTGAAAAGTCCTGTAATAATATAAATGAAACTGGGCATCTGGTAATAGCCAAGTGTGATCTCACATCCTTAAAGTCTGTACGAGAATTTGCACAAAACATTTTGGATACCGAACCACAAATCAATATCCTTGTTAACAATGCCGGAGTGATGATGTGTCCCAAGGGAGAAACTGAAGATGGTTTCGAAATACAGTTTGCTACAAACCATTTAGCTCATTTTCTTTTAACACTGTTGCTTTTACCTAGAATTCGAAACAGTAAACCGGCTAGGGTTGTAACTGTATCCTCCAGAGCTCATATTCGTAAGTACACTTCATGTATATTTCATCAAAATGACACCCATCTTATTATTCCCTTGAATAAAACATTGTGTCAGTAAAATACAGATGCAACTCTTGAGATAAACATCAAAGCAAGGGATGCATAGGATAATGTTTATTTTTTTATTTTTTTTATTTTTTTTACCTTGAATATTAATAGCTTTATGCTTAAAGAATTTTGAAATTGACTTACTTAATTATAGTAATGCATAATAAAATACTATTTCAATAGGATATGGCATCAATTTTGATGATTTGAATTACAAAAATCGACCATATGTTCCTGCTGAAGGGTATTCCCAAAGCAAGATTGCCAATATTTTATTCTCTATGGAACTGGCTAAGAAGTTGAAAGCAAGTATTTTTTATATAATTTTATTCTTTTTTTTATTAACGCATTATAAATTTTAATAGAACAACAATAAGCTGTTCCAATTTGAAAACTGGTATAGCAGTACCATTATGCAATGCATTAATACCATTATGCAATAATAAAAGTCAGACTTTTTTTATATAAACACTATGATTTAAACTATAACCGTAAACACATTTTACTGTAGGAACGGCGCCTAATAAGCCCGTAAGGGTAACTGCCTATTTCTGCCTTGAAGCAGTAACGCGTTTCGGTTTTAAGGGTGGGGCAGACGTTTTACTATAAAGCTAAGGCTTAGAACTCATGTCTCAGGGCGGGTGGTAGCTTTTCAGTAGCTCTGTTAACTACTTAACACCAGGTGGGCTATGAGCTCGTCCAGTTATTTAAACAATAAAATAAATACCAGATTTATTAGTTCCAGTAACGGACACTATCAAATTAATATCCATTGTGGCCCAAGTGATAGTAAAAATTTTGATAGAATATTGACTTTTTAAACTTTCCAGGAGTATGACATTGAAGGAGTAAACACCTACAGTCTTCATCCAGGTGTGATAAAAACTGAATTAGGTCGTCACCTAAATGCTACCCTGTTCAGAGGTGCAAGATCTCTAATTGGCTTCTTTTTGTCTCCATTTATGAAGTCCCCACAATTAGGAGCACAAACTACAATATACTGTGCGATTGATGAAAAATGTGCAAACGAAACTGGACTATATTATAGGTAAAAAGGTTTCCTTATCAGTTCTTATCCTTAAGATATGTTTACAAAAACGTTCCACCTTTTTTTCTTTAAAGCTGTTCTGTTTCTTTTCGATATTCCTTACTTGGTAAAGTTAAACAGTTATTACTTAAAATAACTAAAAAAAAACTAAAAAATATTTAAAAAAAGACCTTAAAGCCGATCCTGAAACATAAAGTGCGCGCCATTGCATACGTCGTAGGCTATTAAAAATGTAGTCTTATATAATAGAAACCTTGTGAATAGTTAACCATTTATTATCAATTACTACTCTACCATTACGACCATTTATTATCAATTACTACGACCATTTAATATCAATTACTACTCTAACGGAAACGGAAAACAATGTTCATTTATTATAATAAATTAAATGTCAGACCTGTCGTTTTACTAAGTTCGCCTTTAGTAAAACCTCATTGTAACGCAAAGCAAACTGACAGATGTCGCTTGGGATCGTAGAACGCGCGCGCTAGTTGTCTTGACTTTGCATTACATTGCTTGCTATTTTTTTGTAAAAATACTTTTTTGGATGCAATTTTATTAATGGTGTCATTCAATTAGCATCACCATTCCTTATTACTGGGTATAGTTTCAATGCATCCTGGCTGACTTAGCGGTAGCCACCGGGACCGGGGATAATAATAATTGTTGGTACCTTGTGGCGAGCCCGAGCGCGGCCCTGCACTGAGTACGGCCCTGCGCTGGATCATCTAGAATATTCGACGGCATTCGTAAATGCTTTCGTTCGATTGAGTTCGAGGCAGACATACGCTGGGTCCTCTATTAACATAATCGGTATTAGATCACTTTTTAATTAAATACAAAATTGTAGTTAATTGGTGGTACCATTTCACTACAACGAAACCACAACCTTATTAATATTAGCAAAATAGTATATTTGATACTTTACATGGAAGATATGTGATGAGTTAATACAAAAAAATAATAATTTCAGTGACTGCGCTGTAACTAATCCTGCTAAAGTTATAAACGACGAGAATGCACAAAAGCTCTGGGAGATTTCATGTGAATTAGTAGGCCTCGGAGACTACAACCCGTTTACTGCCGAAGACCTCACAAATCTCAAAAATATATCGTAGATATAAATCGTACATATACGAATTAATTTTAAACATAATAAAAACATGTTTTCTATGAATCTAGTTGTAATAATTATTGTAAGTGTAGAAATTGTTCATAAAAAAGTCTTCCAAACAGAAATCGGTCTGTATTGTATGCGTGAATTCAAAGGCTTAGAATTTTGTTATACTACGAAAACATACCTAAGTGATTTTTTCTATTACATTTACAATTAAACTTTTCTTTTTCACAAGTTGCTGTTTTAATAGTTACCTTCCCCTGTAGTGTTTGGTATATAGTTTTTAAATATGCAATTATTTTAATATAATCATGTGCAAAAGTGAAAGCAGCACGACACTGGAGCTACGTGAAAATAATGACGAGTATTATCGTATACTTGCCAGATCCAAAGTTACCCATTACACCAACTGCGTTACCGCGCTGGATAGCAATGGACAGCCCCTGCGCCAGGAACGAGCCGGAGCGGGGGTCAAAACCTCTCTCCTTCAGTCTCCGGCTTACGTCGACAAAAAAATTTTTCGCTTCTGCGTCCCAACAACCAGACGTCTCAAAAGCCAACGGCACAAAATTATCGATAAGGGGCGCGTATTTTTCCCTTTTGGGCGTGCCGGCCGTTGGAGTTGTGCGACTTAGATGACTGGCAGCAAAAGTGTCTACGCAAGTTGCATCCCAGATGAGACACCTCCCTCTCTGCCAGGGCGCCAAAGTAAGCAATAAGCGAACAGAGTAGGTACTATAAGGTGTTTTTTATCCGTAAAATCTTCACAGTTTCCCGTGACAACTGAAAATGTTTTCATAATCGTAAAACTTTAACAGCTTACACGGATTGACATCACGAAAAAATGTCGTAAGCGAGATTCAGGCATCTGTCAAATATCTTGTGTTCTGTTCTGTGATGGCTACCGCCACACGTACAGAGTTATATGGACAACACATTGTGTAACTCAAAGGCAGTCTCATCTATTATACTTACATAACGGATCATGTCACGTGTTTTGTATGCATGTTATGAAAACACCAATTTTTAAAAGTCGCTCTATCGCGGTTCTCTAGGGGAAACTGCTTGGTCCTTGTATTTTAAAAGCGCAGCGACATTGAAGGCATCGCCCATACATGTTGCATCAGCCATTACTGACGTCCGTAAACGGCCGTAACCATTCACCATCCGGTGGGCCGTATAATCTTCTGCCAAAAAGGGGTATTAAAAAAAACCTTATTGCAATGCATCAATGATGCCGCGCGGCGCGCTACCAGCACTCTAGCGTGCTGCCAAGGAGATACGAAAGAACAACCGGTTGACGGTGTATTGCGTCCCGACCCGGCAGGCTGGTTCTGGTCCATCGGGGTATTCCGGGACACCAGCGGCACCGTCTGGGCGGCCTGACGGGTTGCCGTACGGCCGACGTTTCAGAGCCTATTCGCCTCGAAGGCTCCGTCGGCTGGGCGTCTATGGGGTGAGCCGCGCTGTCTGGTTGCAGTATTGACCGCGGTAGCCCCCCTACCTCATCCGGTTTTGACCTCGGAGAGGATCGGACGCATGGGCGAAGAGTGCAGTGGAGTCGTTTAGTGGGTGGGCCCTAAAATTCCTTGGGCCCGCGGTCTGCTCCCAACACCTTGCAGATCGTCAAGTCCCGCGTACCCCGCGCGCTCCCTCGGCGCGGGGAGCCGGTAGGAGGTTCGGGCCCTGGCCCGAAAAAAAAAGCAGAAAAATGCATCAATGACGATACGAATACTATTCTTGACGGTGCACTTTCGATCAATTTCGGCAGCTTTTTTTTTTTTTTTTTTTTTNTTGTACGGATAGCACGTGGGGGTCGGGGGGTTGAATATCTCGAATGTGAGGTCGTCTATGAACGCGTCGAGACGCCTACCGTTCACATTCGTGCGATGGCAGTTCCACCTAGTGTGGTGGCAATTTAAATCGCCTGCCAGAATGACCGCGTCCCCCATACCGAGCAGTGTCTCGAGGTCACTGCTCAGGAGGGGTTTGTCAGGAGGGAGTTTCGGCAGCAACAGAAGCGTTAGCAAAGACGGACCGAGGTGGTTTGTTGCTATTTGTGTTTCATAACCGTCTTCTGTATAGCTCTCTGGGCACATAATCACTCCGGCATTATTAACGAGGATCTGAATTTTTTCAGGACTATCAAGGATGGCATCAGCAAAATGTTACACCAATTTAAAGCTACAAGTATCTAAATGTTTGACAGCTAGAGATCTTGAACGATTTTTATCGTCTTTTGATGTTTTGATGTTGAGGATTTAGCCTTTTCTCCTGCGTTAGTATTTCGACAAGCCATTATGACAAGTGCACCTGTTGATTTTAAAATAATCTAACTATAATGAATTAAGTAAAATATATAGTAAAGCATACGTTAAATCATTAAGTAAGATGTTCCTCTTGGCACTGTGAAATCGAATCTGTTGTCGATATCAATGTCGATTGGCGATTTCGAGTGACCTCTCGTAACCGGAAATATTCTTCGTATCCTTCCTTTTTCTTTTTTTTGCGATCTGCTCCCAACATCTGCAGACCATCAAGTCTCCCATACATCCCGCGTATCCCCTGAACGCGGATACCTGTAATATTTCGTCGTAACGTAACGTTACGTCAGTCGCCAGCTTAACATATTCTTCGTTAATAGCATTAAGAATACCGGTAAGCTATGCCTGGTCAATCAGTTTTAAATAGAGTTTCACCTGTGCTGTGTGCTCTAGATAAAGTTGACGGTTAAATCAGACGTTGTATGTTAAATCGATGTGAGCCCACAATAGACACCTACCACCATCCAGCACGTTACTAGGTCTAAGTTTCAACTGTTTAGTATACTACTTACTATACTACTTACTTCAACTGTTTACTATCACCTTTCCCAACATCAGCACTACCCTCTACCTAGCTCTACCTCTACCTCTACCATCTGCAGAGTAACCGAAAACAGGACGAGATGACACAACATCGTGAGGATGAAAGTCATTGATGGAGGTGGTCACAACGTTCAAACATGGAACCATTGGAGGAGGATAGTTTAACTATAGGTACATATTATACGTCATACTATACACAGTACGCTAGAGACTCAGATCTTATATCCCATGGTAGAATAATCTCGTATTAATGTATGTTTACAGGCTCCTTTAATCCTTTAACAGCGGGTGGGTCGTAAGCTTCTTCATTTTTCGATTTCTTAAAAAATATATTTCCCCTTGAACACGTGTAGATATTTTAATACTCCAGTGTACCTATAGTAGCACGTGAAACGTTGAAGTCTAATCCTATTAGTGCGGACGGAAGGGATTCGCATTATATATACTTGTATGTGCTTTATAAATAAGACAAATGGTTATTATCTATGTTACGGTTCGTACGTTTATTGTTTTTTGTGGACCTATAAATAATTTCAAATAATAGTGAATTTATTCTATCTCAGTTGGTTGGAAAACACAAGTTGGTACCACAAGCTATTATAAGAATATTATCAAATCTATTGAAAATTTAGGTTAAAAAGAAATAGTGTAAAATGGATTTTTTGAGCGGTTGGTGTAAAAGCAAACGCAGCTTACAAGGCTGTACAGCAATAGTTACGGGAAGCAATTCGGGCATTGGCCTAGAAACTGTGAAAGATCTCTTTTTAAGAGGTAAGAAGATAGTATAGAAGATAGCATGTGTGCTCTTGGAAAATGGTTTACAATTATGCGATGCGATGCGCAGTCGGTAGGTATTTGGAGATGTGATTTAATTGAGAAAACACAGCCCGATTCATAGAATACAAAACTCGTGATTGACGTGATGTTCTCCAAATCCAAGTCCTCTCCTGCGAAAGGGTTCCTTAATGGTTTTTCAGCGGCGAACGGGAGGCGAGCATTTTATAACGTTAGTTGCTAGTTAGGATGTGGTGCGAGGGCGGTGAAAAAAAGTGAGTTTAATTTGAATTTTAATATTTTTTGTTAATTTTGCGTGTTTTGCGTAACGAAACGGAAGGAGCGTGCGTGAGTTTCAACTTTAAAATTTTGTTCTTTAATAAATTCTTACGCTTTCGAGGAGGTTTCACGGAACCGCTACGAAGCGGCTTAGCAAGCATCTAAACTTTAAATACATAATTGTGTTGAAGATAAGTAGGCGCCTGTCCAACAGTGGAAGGTAGGCAGAACATAGTCCGAGATATATGGCCCAGTTACCAAATTAATTATAACAAAAGATAGTATGATATTGGAATTGATATAATATTATTAATTGCATTCGTAGATATCATAACATGAATGACGTCACTAACCACTTTGGTTTCAGGAGCACGAGTGATTATGGCCTGTCGCGACCTCACAAAAGCAGAAATAGCAAAATCGCTAATCGAAAAAGAAACTGAGTGTGAAAAAGAAAAGGGCTCGATAATAGTCGAACACCTTGATCTTTGCAGTTTACAGTCAGTTCGTGAATTTGTCGCTAGAATACTTGGCAGTGAAGCCACAATACAAATAAATACTTATCAACAATGCTGGCGTGATGATGTGTCCTGAATCTAAAACGAAAGATGGCTTCGAAACTCACATAGGTTCGAATCACTTTGCACCCGCACTTTTGACTCTGCTCCTACTACCAAGACTTATACAAGACGGACCTTCTCGAATCGTATTCGTCTCATCGATGTTACACGAAAGTAAGTTAGTCTATTATTTACGAGTTTTCATGGTAAAGAAAATAGATAGTAAAAAATTCACGCATTTATCAATATCAGCCAACAGAAGCCGACAGTGACATCCCCCAAAGTTCGCAATAATGACCGGTCTTGCGCTGCCCTCAACCAGTTCGTTCCCGTCATCTTCGACCGGTCTACCTTTTAGGAGGCCTTACCATGCTGCGTTTTCCGATGCGCGATAGAGAAATTCTTGTCCCTAACGACCAACGACCACTTCAACCTCACAGTCCTTCGGGCTTTCTCGAGCGTCATAGTTCTTTTGAGTATCTCCATTATTCCTGATTAGGCAGGTAAACGCCAAGCATAGACCTATCTATTGACCTCTTTCTGGTTATAAGGCTCAAAGTCACTCGTGGTCCAAGAGCAAGATCACGTTGTCACAACATATACTGGTCAAAGATTTACGTCTACGAGTGAGACACGGTGTTATTGGGATGAAATTTTTCTGCACAGCATTGTGAACGCCGTCCATTCGAGTTAGATTGGTCGATTAAATTAGTTTATGCTCCAGGTATACTACCGTAAGACATACTGGGCTGCAATTTCGGGCGTAGAGCTTCCAATCTTTACTGCAGTGGGCGCTATATGGGTAATCGACATATTTTTCGACGTGTTTCGTTGCCTGCGAGTACGAACCACAATATGCATGATGACAGTAGTCAAGTATCGCCAAAATATTAAATTGATCTAAAGAAACAGGATTCAAGGATTTTGAAAAAAATATTTATTTTCATATTAATGACGAGATTGATGATTTATTTATTAAAATATATCTACAAAATACAACAATCAGCCATGATAGCTTAAACACCAATCAGAGTGAATTACGTCACGCCTTAATAAACGTCATCTTGTTTCGTTTGAGCTTACGCGCGATCACTGCAATTTTAATAAAAAAACTATTGTTTTCGCTTTACCTGTCGTTAAAATACTTTTTATAATCGTAGTTTACCATTTCCACAACAGAAGTTCCACAAAAGTCATCAGCAAGCTCTCTAAATGCGTTATTTAATCAATTTTCTTTACACATTGTTAGCAGGAATATTAGTATGTTTTTCTATTAAATCAATTAAATTAAATTATTATTTATTATTAAATTATTAGAATTATTAGAAACAAATAAAATGCAGGACTTAATAACATACCTAGGTAAATACAATCTGCACTTCTTTTTACAAACAATAAATCAAACAAAGTTGACAAAGTATTTAGTAGATATTTTATAATTTACTTTTTCCATAATAAATGCTTAGCGGGTTAAAATATTAGGTATGTATGATAACAGACAATGATTTTAATGGTTATTGCCTGAATTGATAAATTATGGTAAATAGTAAATTACATTGATCTTTTCTGTTATCTATAATAATCTTAGCTGTTCGTTTTTTTCTATCTATCTGGCATTCAAATTTTGTGAGAATACAGCCTGGTTTCATGCGAACCTGCGACACCAAACCCATTGTCCATAATAATTGACCATATCATGTGGTAACTGGAAAATGAATAAAGCAGTCATTAAAATAAATATTACTGGTTATTCAAGAGATAGATTGTAATCTCAGAAAATATTGAACTTATGAAATTTTAGACCTCAATTAAGGTAAATTTTAGTCCTCAACTAAGGTCACACATCATTGTAGGATTTACGAAATATGTACAAACTTGGAACAAATTGGAAAACTACCATTAAGTAATGGTTAATTACAGAGCATAATGCGACTCAGTGACGCACAATGCCGAACTATGCTGAAGCTTAGTTGAGCATTATGCCGCGTAATGCGCTCTTGTGCTGTAATTGGAAAACGGCCATTAGATGCTTGTTTAATAAATCGGCAGCATAATTCGGCATTGTGCGTCACTGAGTCGCATGATGCTCTGTAATTGGAAAACTACCATTAAGTAATGGTTAATTACAGAGCATAATGCGACTCAGTGACGCGCAATGCCGAATTATGCTGAAGCTTAGTTGAGCATTATGCCGCATAATGCGCTCTTGTGCTGTAATTGGAAAACGGCCATAGTTTACTATTGACGTACTGAAGTTTACTAATCTGTATTTTCTACAGAAATATGATATATTTTTGATATAATAGATACTCCTGAATGTCATAGAATAGATATTGAAAATTAGTCATCATGCCTATTGTTAGATAATTTTATTACAGAATATAACTTCGACGTGGATGATTTTAACTTTGAGTCGAGACCGTACGATGCTTACGAAGCGTATTGCCGGAGTAAAGCTGCGAACGTTCTGTTTGCCAAGGCACTAGCTCTCAAGTTAAAGGTAATTAATTAATTTACTAATCTTTTATATCTCGATTTTATATATTTTATACCTTTTTCTAGTTTTTCTACAATCTCACAGCCTATCTATGATTAATTGGTTACCGAAACTCATATACATTAAAATATGAATGCCACTATCAACGTTAAGACACGAGCAGGAAATTTCAATTGTACCCCAGAAATCTTAATTATATCTACTGAATAATCCATAATATGATAGAATTAGATTCAATCCATCTACATCGCAAAAGGAGTATCTGTGTCAATCATTGTCAATTTGAATCCATCGGACGGTTAGATGTGCGTACGTGTGAGTGATGTTTCGTTTATTATAAATAAATAATAATAAATAAATAACTGGGAATTAATGAAGCACGTTAATCGGGCCCCAAATTAGGATTCCCTGTGCTATGGGTACCAGAAAATGACATTCATACTTATATACGTTTAATATATACACATATGTAGACAATAAACACCTACACGAAGACCAAAAAAATCTGTTTATCACAAGAATGTTTAATCTGGGAATCGAACCCACGACCATCGGCGCAACAGTCAAGGTCGCTAACCACTGCACTACCGAGTCGCCGATAAATTGCATATTATGTACATTTTTTTTTAAGCTGTAGTATCAATATATTATATAACAATTGTGTAGGTAAAGCTACTTATAAATAGAAAATCTGTGTTAGGTCACCGCCAGTTGGCAGCGTTCCCAAAAGGCTGGCAGCATTTCCACGCTGGATAGCAATGCTAATTATTTGTGCAAAATACGTACCGACCTTCTGGTCTCCCGAGGCCTCAAATAGTTTTTTTTTAAAGACCTTAAAAAAAACTATTTGTGGCGTCCTTAAAAAGCTTTTAGCAGATGGACCCCAGAGGCCCAAAGCTTCTACCCCAAATGGAACAAAAATGAAATATTTTCATATTTCCGCCGTTTGAGGCCTTTAGCCGTTGAAGCAGCGCTGCCAGCGTTAAAATTAGTCGCAGGAAGATGTGTCGATGACATGGTATCTACACAAGTCGCGTCCCAAACGAGCGACCGACCCATTCTTAAAATTACAGGAACACAATATTAACAATGTAACTACGTACAGCTTACATCCGGGTGTGATCAGCACGGGAATCGGTCGACATTTAAACACAGCCATGTGGACTGGAGCTTCGTGGCTCTTCAACAACGTTTTGTACTGGTTCATAAAGTCACCTCGGTGCGGTGCTCAGACCAGTATCTATTGTGCCGTCGACGAGGATTGTGCCAACGAAAGTGGGTTTTATTACAGGTACTATGATCGTAAGTTTTGAATAGCCTGATCTTAACTATCTATCTAAGACCTAAGTAACAGAATCTTTCAACATCATTCTCACATTTCAATTTCAAGACGTCCGATTAATTTGAAAATATGAGTCAGGATCAACAGGATAAGTGAATTTTTGTGTTATTTTCATTAATTTCATATACTTATTTATTAGGGGTAGTTTAAGTTTGGCATGCTGTGATTTTTTAGAACGGTTGCCGAATCTATGATCAGAGCCCTCTTTTTTCCTACCTTTTCTAGAAACTTCGAGGGGTTATTCTAGATTCACCGAACTAGTAAGTGAGCTCACGGGGCTCAAACCTGAAGACGTTGCTAACACTAACCCTAGCAAGGGCAGTGCTTCGCAGAATCTACCACCGGATCGGAAACGGGACCCACTGAGAAGATCCGGCGAGAAACTCAGTGGGCTGTGTTCGTGGGTTAATTTACTCGCCGAGCCCTTCGTCGAAAGCGACGGGTTCGACGAGAACGATGACCGGTGCTTGGAGTACCTAAAAACACCGTTAATAGATCGGGAGGATCCGAAATGGCGTGTAGAAGAATAGCGGAGTTTGTGGGATTGCCGTAGCCACCCACTAAGCTGTTTTTCTGCACTCTCTCCGAACGTCCGATCTCCGCTTGAGACAGAGCTAGGAAGAGATAGGAAGGCCAATGCGGTCAATACTACAACTACTACTCCAAGAACCCTCGCCGGCCACGCAGTGACGCTGGTATTCCGGATTACTTATTCAAAATTAAGTGTGCATGCTCAGCCTATCGGTTAAGTAGTTGTTACAATCAACTACTTAACCGATTACAACTACAACGCAATCAATATAGGTAATAGCAACATTTTCTTCGAAGATATAAGTACACATGTTTACAAGATTACTGGTTTTGTTTAAAAATCTATTACTGAAACTAAAATAGTTTGTTACTTACAGTGATTGTACGAGAAAAACTCCCTCAAAACAATGTCGAAGTGATGAAGAAGCTTCTAAAGCATGGGCATTAACTATTGAAGTTCTCGGAAATTATCTGAAAAATCATCAACTTTCTTTTGTGCGATCTTCCATCTAACCAAAATATAAATCTTTGCATTTCTTTATTTTGTATGTTGTATACATATTTTGTTGGCAAAAATAGATAATGAAAATTATCGCTAAATACCAAACATTCATGTATTCGAATGTTTCACTGTTATAGCGAGACAAGGTATTAAAAATAAATTAAAAATGGTGGCAGCAAAGACTGTATTTTTATTTTTTGTCGCCACGAATAGTGTACAGACAGTAGAGCTATTATAGAATATCTTCAAAAAGACCGTCTGCAGAATTCATTTGTGCTTGGCTCTGCAGTGCAGGCTTCGCCTTTTTTACTCTTTGTCGTAACGCCTGCTTGGAGACCGTTGCATTGAGGGGTTTTTCGCAAAAAAACATGGCCGGCACGTTACAGTCACCGGTGGTCAGAAGACCATTTCGTCGAACACCACCGCAGCGTTGGGGTACGGATTTGTCATTTTGGGAGCACTTGACATCCCAATCGGAGTAGCCTACGTCTTCGATTTTCTGATCTTTAAGAAAAAAAAAACCATTGACTGTAAGCATCTTATTAGACTTCATTACGTAATGGTGGTAGGTCCTCTTGTGTGTCCGCACGGGTAGGTACGACCACCGTGCCTATCTCTGCCGTGAAGTAGTAATGCGTTTCGATTTGAAGGGTGGAGCAGCCGTTGTAACTATACTGAGACCTTAGAACTTATATCTCAAGGTGGGTGTCGCATTTACGTTGTAGATGCCTATGTGCTCCGATAACCACTTAACACCAGGTGGGCTGTGAGCTCGTCCACTCATATAAGCAATAAAAATAGAAAAACGTAAGCAGTGCACAGAAATAGTAATTATACTAATAATTATTAATTAATAGGCAGACCAATTAGATAAACCAATTAATTGGGTTTCCTTTTCGTTTGTCTTAATGACGACGAGCCCCAGTGCCACCAATCGAATCGTTGGAAATAGTTTCAAACAAAAGCAAGACAAAACAGTATCTTTTTCTTTAGTTTGTCAACCGAACCGATTTCTTTTTTTGTAACTATTGTAAGAGGTGTATTCTTTTTATTAAAAACTTTTTCGAAACAGCTTTTTGAAAAACAAAAAAACAAAAAACAAAAATGAATTTAAAAAAAAGCTTATTCGAATTTTGACCATTAGGCGAATACTGACTAAAAACCATCATAATCCATACTAATACTAATTAATAGGTAATGTACAATCTGAAGACATTCATAAAGTGACGTCTTCTAAAAATCAATGAAAAAAAATTAAGGCAGCTTACCATGTATGGTTTTAAAATTATGCATTTGAAATAGGTCGCTGAAGCCCAAAAAAGCAAACTCGTTATCCGGAACTCTCCTTTCAGGCGTTTCTTTAAACAAATCCCTCACATATTTGGCTTCATTGCGATCGTTAACTATAAGCAGATGTCCACCGGAAGCCAAACATGTCATGTAGGCTTGATACCATGTTTGCGGTTCCGTATGCATATAGAAACAAATATTTTTCGAGCCCAGTTTCCATCCTATATTTTAGAAGTACACAACAATCATAACTTCAGTATAATTGTGATGTCATTGCTAGTTGTAAAAGAAGTTTGATGAATAGGTGATTATAGTTCTTATCTAACTCCAATTCCTATCCTGGGTACTAGTTTTAATGTGAATTGTAAACCTGTATCTACGCGTTATTACAACCCTGCCTTTATTTTTATTAGTTACGGTGTTATTCCTTCACCGTTGAAGTCAATCGTGAACATTTGTTGAGTACGTATTTCGTTTAGAAAAATTGGTAGCCGCCAGCGGGATTCGAACACCGATGCATCGCAAGATACGAATGCACCGAACGTTTTATCTTTTAGGCCACGACGACCTAATACATAATTGGATCTTATTATTTAGATTTCTGGAGCTAGTTTAAGGTATATCTACAATCACACTCACGTTTATCGAACGATTTGCATTCTTTATTATAAGTTATTTTTTCCGCTTTTGTCTTGCAGATGAACGGTAATGGCTGTGTACATGGGTTCACGAAAAAGCGACCGCTCCGTTGCATTGCTAAACATCGACCACCGTTGGGTCTCGGCTCATTTCTCTCCCAAAGTAAATTCAAAATGGTGTCTTGCATGAGTTTTCCTAAAAAATTACATCGATAGCAACATTACATTCATAATTTTTTTTTAAACTGTTTTATGATTTTGGTTTACTCTAATTAATAAGATAAAAACAAGTCGTTAAGCAATAGCTTATCGATTAAAATAATGATGCGACTATTCTAGTCTTTCTTTTATACCTAATAGACGTTTGTTTTTAGATACATTTTTAGAAGGGAATGGTCAATTCCTTTTTAATTATCATTTAAAACAAATCAGACTACGCCCATTACATTGCTCATATTCATTCCAGAGACATAACCCAATGTGTATCTCGCGGAATCTTCTCAGTGGGTCGCGATTCCCATCCGATAGTAGATTCAGCAAAGCACTGGTTTTGCTATGGTTAGTATTAGCAAGTCCTTCCAGGTTGAACCCTATGAGCTCATCTACCAAACCGTGCGGAATAGCCACTCAAGGCTACCTGCGATACTTACCGAAGTACCACCATTCTGACAATTTATGTCACGAAACAGTCGTGCATTACGGTTTGAAGGGTCTAACAGCTGTAAGAGAATACTAGGTGCATGGTGGCATTCATGTCATGATGACTATCGGTATTGGTACGCAGATCAGGTGCATCTTGAGCTCGTACTCCCACATAAGTAATAACAAAAAAGTTAAATAATGACATATCTTCGTTAGGACTATCAAGGTTCTGGATTGCAGCAAGAAGGGAAGCAATCACGTACTATAGAACGAAATAATGACCTTTCAAAGTTACGTATGTCCTTTCCGAATACAAGTCATGTATTCCTACATAAACCCCGTTGTATTTGCTAAGTACGGCTGTGATTAGCACCGGCATTGCGTCCGCCTCGTCTAACGATTCAGGTATCATTAACTCGGAGCCTTCTGCTTCGCATCGTATCTTGGCATCGGGCCACGTCGCCGCAGTATTGTGGAGTTTATAAAACGTCTTAAAAGCCTTCTCGTAGATATAATCTTTTCGGTATGCAGGACGTTCAGTTTCTAAAAATATTTATGGAATAGATATTTTATACTTATTACTTAATAAAATAATCGACTAGTCGGATATGGATTTTCGATTGTAGAAAACTCGAGTTATTAATGTCTATGTTCATTCATGAATGCCTACTGTATTATTTTTTTACCAGATAAAATGAACGAGCTTCTAAGAACATTTTCAATTAGGCGTCACCCTCGACAGAGGGATGACATTCCGCCCCCACATAAAGACCGTACGCGACCGTGCCGCCTTCATTCTAGGACGTCTCTACCCGATGATATGCAAGCGAAGTAAATTGTCCCTTAAAAATAAGGTGACACTCTACAAAACTTGCATTCGCCCCGTCATGACCTATGCAAGCGTAGTGTTTGCTCATGCGGCCCGCACTAACTTAAAATCATTCCAAGTTATTCAATCTCGTTTTTGCAGGATAGCCGTCGGAGCTCCGTGGTTCGTCAGAAACGTCGACCTCCATTACGACCTGGACTTAGAGTCCATCAATAAGTATCTTCAGTCGGCGTCGATGCGCCACTTCGGTAAAGCGGCACGACACGAGAACCCTCTTATCATGGCCGCCGGTAACTACATTCCCGATCCTGCGGACAGAATGGAAAGCAGTCGACGTCGCCCCAAACACGTCATTTTGGATCCTCCCGATCCACTAACGGTGCTTTTAGGTACCTCAAGCACCGGTCATCGTTCTCGTCGAACCCGTCGCTTGCGACGAAGGGCTCGACGAGTAAATTAACCCTCAGACACAGCCCACTGAGTTTCTCGCCGGATCTTCTCAGTGGGTCGCGTTTCCGATCCGGTGGTAGATTCTGCGAAACACGGCTCTTGCTAGGGTTCGTGTTAGCAACGTCATTAGGCTTGAGCCCCGTGAGCTCACCTACTAGTTAAGGCGACGCTGATATAGCCTCTAAAAACTAAAACTAAGATAAGTTTTAAATTTTATGCATTTAATGAGTTTTTTATATGAGTTGCTATACCTATTATTGCATGATTATTAATTAGTGAATATCTATATTTTTACTGAATATTTGTACGTTGATGTTATACTTTCTTTATTCATATGAAGTGTTTCTGATTAGGTATATGACCACCACTGTAGGTATATCGATACCATGCACTGAAGTAATAAGTCTATGATACCATGGGTGTATATTTTGATTGATAGTTATAAAAAATACTTATAATTAAAATTTACTGGCTACTAAATGCCAATTTCGAACGTACCGACTTAATATTATATAGAGCCACAGTTTCATACTTCTTGTTACTTGATTACTCATCCGTAGGTAAAAAAACCATTGAAAATGTTCATATCAACGCCTTGTAAAATTTATGTTTGCCAGCACGTAAGTGTATATAGTTGTTGAGAATAATCTAATTACTAAATCAAACAGCCTAATACTATGGAATTGCATATCAGATTATGGATTAACAATGCCTTACCGACATTACAAACAAAAAGTAGCACTAGAATCTTAAACATTATGAAAACTTCATTTTTTTTTCGTAAACCGAACTACATGGTCAGTAGTTTTCAACAGGCAACACACGTCATTGTAAAAACGTTCAAATGGGCACTTCGAAAAGAATAAAAAGTATAGATGCCTACAAAAAAAAAACATTGGTAGGTACATATGTAAATCAATCAAAAAATCAATTATTTTGGACCATTAAAATCTTCGAGTTCGTAGATAAGCTTATAAAGAGAAACAAATGTTTCTTAAAAGAGAAACAATACATCAAAATCTCATTTTATTTTGTTTAATTTAATTCCGTATTCACCGCCCGCTGGGAGCTCACAGACATCACAACGTAACTACTCACCTTAAGACATGGGTCGTAGTCTCAATTGAATTATATAACAAGTATTCCGCCGTTCAAACTGGATCATTTTTTTTCTACCTATTCTAGTAACCTCGAGGGATTATTCTAGATTCACCGAGCTAGTAGGCGAGCTCATGGGGCTCAAGCCGGGAGTGTTGCTAACACTGGCCCTAGCAAGAGCTGTGGTTCGCAGAATCTACCACGGGATCGGAAAACCCTCTGAAAAAATCCGGCGAGAAACTCAATGGGCTGTGTCTATGGGTTAATTTACTCATCGAGCCCTTCGTCGCAAGCGGGTTAGGCGAGGACGGTGACCAGTGCTTGAGGTACCTAAAAGCACCGTTAATGGTTCGTGAGGATCCGTAATGACGTGTTTAGGGCGACTTCGACTGTTTACCATTTGGTCCACCGGATCAATGCCTGCCTGATATGCCTGCTTCGTTGTATAAATAGGCAGGACGGCGGTACCTACCCGTGCGGGCTTACATTACGCGCCATCACCTATAAATGTTGTTTTGCGATCGGAATATGCTGTTAAAATGCTCAGTGTCTAGCTATATTTGTTCTTATTTTGTTTGTGCATATTTCTGGCTGGTTTAATGCGATATTTCTTAGACAAATAAGTAATAAACCAATCTTACCATTACTGAGTCATGATTGTTAACGAAAAAGAAGGTAGTGAAAGCATTTTTTGGAACGGAGTTGCGTATCAAACGGGGTTAGACCGAAAAAGTCTAACAATTAAAAACTACACCAAAAATACATCTTTTTGCAGTGATTTTAAGGACATTCCCGATCACTAAGGAAACCATTTTTTTCGATTGATTCAAAATTATTTTATATATTTTTAATAAATAATAATGAGATACATTCGTTTTTTCACTAATATACCAGAAATTTATTTCCATTACCAATTTATTCGCATTTATTCACATTTTATGATTCGTTTAATTGTTAAATACTGATTTTTTTTAAACCTTAATACAAACACAAAAAAGTTATAACAAAAGGAACTTCGCTCCTACCGGGTTTCCACTCTTTTTTTTATTCATAAAACACTGAAGTAAGGAGTAGACATTTTATTTCTTATTTATTTACATCATATATAATAATAAGACAATAACATTTAAATAAATGCTCTTGTAACATTCAAGCAAAGCGTTTCTTTTAAAGCGGTTCTACAGCACGGTGCTTTAAACGAGTGAACTTATTATTTAATACAATTTATAAAAAGTGTCAAATACGTTTGTTCTTCATTTTCGCAACTGATAATTACACGCGACATTACCCTTAAATGGACGATTTTTGTTTCGCGTTTTAAAAAAATATATTTGTGTAATGGACATGTATTACTGTCTAGGAAAAATGAGTAAAAAAATCTAGACATGAATTTACTATACTTTTTTTCAAAATTCGTTCAGAAATAAGAACTAGTTGTCAAAATTAACAAAAAATTAAAAGAAGGTCAATTTTATCTGTGATGTATGTTGTTTAAAAACAACATTGTCCATTTAAGGGTTAAAGTTATTTTAGACACAAAACGAATCAACAGTACCAGCACCCAAGAGGCTGTCAGTCCTTTGTCTATGAAAAAAAATATGTAATTTCAATAAATAATATTTAAAAAAAAACAGAAAAATTTAATAAATTAAAATCGCTAAAGAAATACAGATTACAACAAAATAGTCCATATTTTTTTTTTATTATTATGAAGGAAGGAGTACTGGAGACCCGAAGGCCTTTACAGTTTCACCAGGAGAGGTGGGCTACAAAGGCTAGGCCTGAAGGGTTGAGATTTGCCAACAGCTGCCCGAGCGCCCCATAAGTGCTAACTTAACATCTCAAGGGACAGCTGCTTCGCGAATGCATCTACTACGGAATCGCGACCCGCTGAGGAAAATCGGCATGATACTCAGCGGGCTAATGTATGGATTAGGTTGCACGTCTAGCTCTTCGTCGAGTTCGACGAGTACGGTTATCTGAGTCCCTAAGCCTGCCCCTAGTGTTAGAGCTGAAGGCGTCTAATGCAAGAGCTATTGGATCTGATACATCCGTAAGGACGTGTCTAGGGGGACGACGGTGACTTGCTCTGTCCATATGTTGTCCGTGACCACAATAAATATTAATCTAAGCCATTGATCGAAACTCATCAATGTTATTATTATTATAAGATTTAGATGTGAAAAAGCACCAAAGGGGGCGAAACGAGGTTTAAAGACTATTTTTTTACCTTTTAACCAATTCAAGTGCAATTCTCACTCGCGAAGCTACAATGAAATTATATAAAACACGAAAAATGAATACAAAACTTTTTTTTCGTAATCCGATAAAATGGAATGAACTCAGGTTGTGTATTGTAGGTACGGTACGAAGGGACTAACTTTGCCGGAATAATCTGTCATTAAAGGAATGGGTAAGACTATTTATTTTTATAGGATTCTAATGGCAAGCACGTGTTGTTCTTATCTTGGAATTACTAAACCTCACACTCGTTGTATTAAAAACACGATCTGTCAGCCCTGTTGTAATTTATTTTCTAGCTTGACCTTCAAACTAGATTACATCGGCTTGAATGTATATGTTGAAGTTTTAGTTGGATTGTAATAAATTTATCATTATTAGTCGCGTTTACGGTATACTATTTACTGGGAATATAAAAATGTATGCAAATAAAATTAATAATAAAATTTAAAGGAAGGAATTTTAAATGACTTTTAAGCGAAATATTGAAAAACGATTTTTTGTTGTTGATAATACCATTAGGGTTGACTGAAGTAAACTATACAGCCCTACGTTAAATTTGGGCGTCACATGTATACTTTGGATGACAATGATAATTTGTGTTATAATATAACATACGGGAACAATAGAGCAGAACGTACGATTTCACTACACATTGTAAATGAATTAACATTTTATATAATACTAGCTGACCCGGCAGACTTCGTGGTGCCTCAATCGATAAATAAAAGACGAAAAGAATCCGTCCGATGGGGGACACACCAAAGGACAGAAACAAACAAAATTGTTATTTTTATTTAATTCCGAGCATTTTCATATTTATATACCTTTTAAACCTTCTCTGGACTTCCACAAATACTTTAAGACCAAAGTTAGCCAAATCGGTCCAGCCGTTCTCGAGTTTTAGCGAGACTAACGAACAGCAATTCATTTTTATCTATATAGATAGAAGATAGTTGGAGTAAGTTTTGATCATAGAGGATAGAACTAAGGAGCACCATCTTGTATAGGTAGACAAGTTGAAATGGTATGAATATAGCAGTTTTAAACAAACTGAAGTGTGCTGGGTTGCAGCGAAGGCTATGTTCCGATGTACACTGCGAGCACTGTTCAGTGCTCTTACTGGGGAGAAGTTAGTCCCGTTAAGGACTGACAGTACACACTCGCAGCATCTTAGGGATCCGTGAACACTACAGGTGTTTTGAAGGCAAGAGGCTCTCGGTGATTTGATCATGTGATCGCTTTTACCGTGCTTAACCTCATTTCAATAACTCGGTTGTTAAGTTATTATACATTAAATTGCTGCAAAAACAATATTTTCTTTTAACAATAAATAAACTTACTTTTATCATGCGATTAATTCAATTGACAATAAGTTGAATATTTAATTTTTAAATATAACTCAATTTAAACAATATTTTTTGTTGAAGGGAAAACAACGCCAAAAACATTGTTAATAGTCTAACGTACTGTACGCTTAGTGCAAGTTTCTTAACTTTCTCGATAGCGTAAAAGTTAAGCCAATTTTGTATGCAGTTGGAACAGCGCCCCTAGCGGCAAACGTACGCAAACGATCCCACTCCATACAAATATGAGCTAACTTTTACGCTATCGAGAACGTTAAAAAACTCGCACTAAACACACTGCGTTCCGTTTCAAACGGCGACCAGTATAGCTAGCTTTTGAAAGGAGCGGCTTCGCAGTATACTACATTGACGTCACAGCTTACATTAGCATATTACATTAGCATCTTAGTGCATATCGGAACACAGCCGAAGTGTTTCACGGGCTGTTTTTTAAATCTTTCCACTTGCTACTATAGCGCCACCTACATTGGCTCAGTTTCCGCGGACACACTTTAATATGCTGAGATGTTGCTCCTTACCTCTACTCTTCAGTTTTGATGTAAATTCCAATAAATTTATAATCTGTATAAATTTTAATTATCTATCAATGCTTAATAATTAATAAATTTTAGGCCAATTCTGTTGAACTTATTTAAATTTGTAAGCAATTTGTAGCACATATTCGACTCTTGACATTTTCAAATAAACATAATAATATAGTACCTACATATACATACATAAACCGAATCTTTTAATATTAAATAACAGATTTTAACATAGTCTTTGAACGAAAATAAAATTTCCTTGATTACACGAGTAATACAATATGACTAGGTGTATAGCATTTTCCTAAATATTTCATACGAAGCATTTATGATGCCCCAGCTTAGAAAAGCCCGGGAAATATTGAGTAACGCACCATGGTAGAAATTAGCAAACTTCGCGCCTCGTTTCCGTAAAATATATCCGAATTCATACGAAAGCGTTCTGTGCGGACCTCCGAGCTCGCATTGCATTGCTATTTTTATAACATTCAGAGGATAGAATAATGTGCTCAATAAAGCACCTATCGATGCCCCGGCAAGGAAATCTTGTAAACTCTTATATAATATCTTGTCTTGTTGAGGAAGACGCTCCTTTACTTCGTCACGAATTATGAAGAACATAGCGTTCGAAGGACCATTACGTAGTAATATAGGAACTAGCCCTCGATAGAACTCTTTGATGCCGTAATGTTTAGCTATGTGCTTCGTTGCGTGTGCCGTATTCGTAAATTCTTTATGATACTTTGGATGTATTAACAATGTTTGTATTCTCTCGAACGGCATTAGGGTAGCTTCGAAGCATCCTGCAACTATTCCTGCTACACTTTTAGCAACGTAGGGGTTAACTTTGTAATCGAGTAGTGGATGTAAGCATTCATCGTATATTCCGAACATCAGAGACATCGAGAGGGATCTCTGCATCAGAGGTGGGAGCATTCCACGATACAAGTATCCAAGACCCTCTTTTTGCAGCTGGTTCAGTGCAAACGTAGTCTCAACGCCGTGCATCATCTGAAAGGAAATATTTATCTAGATTTTTCGTGTTTTTTTAATATGCATAGTTCGCCAAACACAAATGAAAACCGCTTAATGATGCTGCGAATATACATGCTATATGTTAGACATTATAATGGAATACTGAAATTAATATTAAATACCTTGGAGTTAAAATTTGAAATTCGTCTGTTCGTATGGTGTAAAAGCGACTAAGGGATTACCCCGAGAATGGACAACAATGTTTTCCGTGTATTATATACTATGATCGCAAAGTTGTGAGTCCACTGCTGCAGCCGGAAATCACCATCCTTCCTATTTCAGTCCCAAAGTAATCATGCTTTGAGGTTCTAATGGTAAGCAGTCACTAAAAAACTGAAACTTCGACCTCAGGTCTTTCTTTTTTTTGTGTTAAGTGGTTACTGGAGCCCATAGACATCTACAACATAAATGCGCCACCCACCTTGAGATATAAGTTCTAAGATCTCAGTATAGTTACAAAGGCTGCCCTACCCTTCAGACCGAAACACATTACTGCTTCACGGTAGAAATAGGTAAGGCGGTGGTACCTAACACGAAAGGTCCTACCACCAGTAAAAAGTGTCTCAAGGTAGGTGGTGGCATTTTTTGAACATCTTTGATCTCCAGTGACCACCTAATACTAGATGGATCGTCTGCCCGCTAAAGCAATAGAAAAACAACGTTCATAAAAACAGGATCAAGCAGTTTCGTTTACTGTTTCCAATTTGTCTTCTGCAGTGGATACTAATATAAATTAAGAATCTGTAGCAGAGTGGTACTATGCACAGTCACAGATTACAATTTTAGTTGAATGAGTCTTTTAAATTCCACAACTTTCAGAAAACAGTGCATCTATAAAAAACCACACTAATTTAATTTAATTGTCAAGATTACACTAATTACAGAAGTCTCTGTAGGATTTGAATTTCATATACTAAGCATTGTAGGTACTAAATGTAATATTTGTAAACAGATAAAGACCTCGTTACAGATAATAAACATTCATAATAATAAATTCCAAATTAAGCTGTCCAAATCTTATCTAATATAATGGGTAATTAAGATGGTAATCAAGATAAAGGCAAATTGTAATTTAAAAAATCCATTGAGATTATTTTCTCATTTCTGTATTTAAATTTTAAATGTTCAGTAAAATGTTTTAGCTTAAATGATAATTACTTTGTGATTTAATTTGTATTTACATATCAATGCTTGAAAGGCAAACGTAACTAAGCGACAATGCGTGAACTTTACAGTAGACTAATTTAAAGTTGAAACACCTGAAAACAATTTTTTTTAACGAATCTAGCTGTAGTAGAATCTAGCTAGTAGCTGTAGGATTGAAATGATTTTAATAGATCTAGAAATATATTTTTTTTGTGCATCGAATATGGTTATTGCCTATCATTTATGTACAAAGCAGTTATTGTCGCTTAGTCACGTTTGCCTTTCAAGCGTCGATATTAACATTACAAAAATACAAGCTGTTAGAGATACACTTCTGAAAACATCCAACACCTATTGTTTCTTGAGTTACTCTCATTCAAACTGTCATTCTTTATATAATTTCACTTATGTGCTCTGACACTTCAAAACGGAAACTTTGCTTTAATTGGCTATAATGATGGTGCCTACTTGAAGGCTCACAGTTCCACTTTTCATGAATAATAAAACAAAATTCATAAGTTTTTGAAACACAACGATATTTTTTAATTCCGCAATTTAAAAAAAAAAAAAGCAACCTAAGCAGTAAAAAAAAAACTGCAAATCACTTGTAAAGACATATTAGATATATATTTCTTTAACAAAATTGGCATTTGATTGCTTACACAATTTGGATCCTAGCATAATCTCACTGTTCAATAAGTATATATTATTATGTATATGACTGAACCCACATAGTATGTTAATGTGTACTTAAATTTGGTTTTTTTAAACAGAGGTTTTTTATTAATTAAAATCTAATAGCCATTTCTATCAATGATAATTTTACCTGTCGAAAAATTAGTTTATTCAGCGGATAACTAATTAATATGTTGCAGAAGGCCGAGCCGCCACCACACACAAACTCCTTCCAATGCTCTGGGATTCTTGGTGATGGCATGCTTACTGCTATGCTACCTTCATTTAGGCAGCTATGTTCTAGTAGCTGCCTTTCAGACATATCCCTTTTTATTGTCATCACATGACATTATTTCATGGTCTCCAATTTCTGAAACAAATATAAAAAAATATTCAATTTATATCTTGCGTACATGTTATAGATACTTTACCTAGCTAAGGTAATTCATCACTTCATTTACATTCATGTCATGTACATGATGACATTTAGGGTCATAATAAATTAATCATATAACTTACACTAAACCACTATTATTATCCATTTAACATAAAATCCTGCATTGTGGTTGATGTTTAAAGTGTAAGTATTATTTGATTATATTATATGATTTAATTGATTGAAATTGAATTGAAATTGGCATATGATTCCAACAACTATATTTCACAAAAATAGTGATTAGATGATTCTTTAATTAATTTAAGATTTTTTTATTATGCCCGCAAATATTTTAGTCCCAACTAGGACTAGCATCCCATTACGTTTCAAGTGTTTTAAAATGTGACTAATGCATTCTGAGTATTACACCTACAAACTACTATTTATAAGTGGCAATTTCTGGTGTTAGGGTGTATTGTAATCGTACATAGTTAGGTGCCACTGTTCCAGTTTCGAATATGGAACATATCCATCTTTGAAGTCCAGCCAGTAACCACTTTATTAAAGATGAGATCTTGTTCATCTATCTATGCACATTGAAGAAAAGTGATAAGTAATGTAAGGGAATTATAAGCCAAAAACTAGCTTAACTAGATAACTTAAACAATAATTGTAAACATTTCTATTCAGTATTGTTTAGAAATAGATTAATCTAGTTTTAAAATGAGAAATGTGATATCATTAATCAATTTACTATTCTAGCAGATACCATCTGTAGTACATAGGGCGCTAAGGTTTCTTCAATAAAAAAAAATTATTAATATTTTATAAGTTTTTACCCATACTGCCCACTATTCATTTATTTCTTAATTATCTTTCAAGTCTATTTTAACTTTTACCGTTTTATATTTTATCTACATTTTTTTACGCCTTAGTTCGAAATAAATAAAACAAATATCAATGTAACAGTGTTTATTTTTAAAATTAAAATTAGTTATGGAGTCTCTTGAAACTTCCTACCCTTTTGGACCGCGGCGAAGGTTTTGCTTAAACAGTAAATAGAATATGGATAGCCACTGTAATACTTACGGTTTTATAAACTAAACACATGCTAGCTATGTTAACTATAAGAACTTCTTTACGAAATAGCAAAACACAAAATATTTGATTTCAACACCATAGGTTATGTCACCAATAAATTACTCGACAACGAAGCTACTGAACATGTAATATTGTTCAAATTGATTGTATGAATACTTTTAGTTAAGATTTCATTCAAATTGTTTAAATTTTACGTTTGAAATGGTTAAGGCTAGTTGAAAGTGTCCGAGCCATATCCAAATCAAAGTTTTCTTGTCTGAAAGTTGACACTCTCGACAAATTGAGAATAATTCAATTTTTCTAATTTAAAAAACGAAGGTATCCCAACATACTGCCTTAATATAATGTCTATTAATTGACTGTGCGGTGTTGCCCCACAAGCGTCAGAACGCTACTGTAACAAATCGACGTTCGACAGCAGCCGTCTTAGCGTGGCAGCCGTTAATTACATAACTGAATTACTAGTCGAATTTTCTCCGTAGGTCGCGATTCCGATCTGGTAGTAGATTCAGTGAAGTACTTCATTTGCTACGGCAAGTCTTAGCAAATTCTGTAAGGTTGAGCTCGTGAATTCACCTGTTGTTTTTTATTTCTTAGATAGGTGGATGAGCTCACAGCCCACCTAGTGAGAGTATTAAGCGGTAGGCAGCGGCTTGGCTCTGCCCCTGGCATTGCTGAAGTCCATGGGCGACGGTAACCACTTACCATCACGTGGGCCGTATGCTCGTCTGCCTTCAAAGGCAATACAAAAAAAAATTGTGTTAAGTGGTTCCTGGAGCCCATAGACATCTTTGACGTCAATGCGCCACCCGCCTTGAGATATAAGTTCTAAAGTCTCAAGTATAGTTACAACGGCTGCCCTACCCTTCAAACCGAAACGCATTACTGCTTCACGGCGGAAATAGACAGGGTGGTGGTACCTACCCGCGCGGACTTACAAGAGGTCCTAACACCAGTAAACCTACCAATCCGCGAGTAGCTGGAATACCCCCTTAGGTTACCAGCGATTAGGTATGTACTTACCAAAAAAGCCTCGAGGGGTTATACTAGATTCATCGAGCGAGCAGACGAGTTCACGGGGCTCAGCCTGGCATATTTGCCAACACTAGTCCTAACCAGACCAGTGCTTGGCATAATCTACCACCGAATAAGAAACTCGACTTACTGAGAAGATCCAGCGAGAAATTCAATGGGCTGTATCAGGGGGTTATTTTGCTTGCCGAACCCTTCGTGGCATTCGAAGAGTTGAACGAGAACGGTGACCGGTGCTTGGCAGTGCCTAAAATCACCTATACTGAATCGGAAGGATTCGAAATGACATGTTTTGGGTGACAGCGAGCGTTTACCGTTCGGTCTGCAGCATTGGGTATATCGGTATGTACTACTTGCCGGCGGCCACAATAAAAGTGGATTATCGTATCGAGCCATTTTCTCGAAGTGGTGCTCATACACTGTCATCATATACGGAAGTATGGAAACAAGTTCCAGGTCATCGGGAAGATCCACATTCCTCACGAACCATGGTTCTCCGACGGCTATCCTGCAAAAACGGAATGAAATGATTTTAAAGGTGTTTAAGTTAGTGCAGGCCGCGTAAGCGAACACTACACTTTCATAGGTCAAGACCAGACGTATGCAAGTTTGTAGAGTTAGCATATTTCCAAGGGAGAATTTACTTCGCTTGCAGACAATCGGCTGGAAACGAACACCCAGAGAGCGTTTGACTTTATAACCCTTATTTAGGTAGCATAGGTGGCATAACTTCTTTTTTTTTAAGAGATTTTATGACCTGGTATCTGAGACCTTTAAGTCATGTCTTATTTTAATTTATATTCATATTTTTATGAAAAATGATATTATGGAGTGAAATGAAATGAAGATGATTAATTTGAGACATTAATCAGCTGGGATGAAATTAAATGAAATGAAATGAGATCATATGGGATGAAATATAATCTCAGTAAAATGGTGGTCATTTACTAAGATTTTTTCAGTGAACTTTTTGGAGGATCCCGAAAAGTTACGTCCAGCGACTTTGTTTAATTTTCCCACATTTGTGCACTTTCACAGATATTAAACAGTTAATAAACCAACATTATTACACATTTAAACCTGAAGAAACACTAAATAGACAAAATAAAACAAATTACACAACTTCACTCCTCGCGTTCCCGCCAAAAAGTCCTGGCATAACTTCAGTTTCAGTGATAGATGGTCACAGACTACTCTAGCGAGTAGTTTTGAAAGCTTGGTCCATAGATTATTATTACCAATCATAACACCAATTTTATACAAAAACAAATACATTACATTACAGAAAACACCATCTGGAACTGTTAATAAAATGGCTGCAGTTTTAAAGAAGAGAGCCCTGGCAGAATACAATAAATCATTTCAGGTTAGTATAATGCAGTTAGATAGTTTTCTATATTTGAAAGTGAAATGTCTAATGAAATTAACCTAACTCTTCACTACAATATTTACACCAAAGGATGCTCCACCATCGAAGAAGCTGCATTTGGCAAAGAAGCCGTTAATAGGTAGTTCTGCTGCTGCCTTTGTGGGTCTTCTAGAGAAATGCAAGTCCAGCGATGAAGCGTTGCAGTTTTTACTCAGAATATCCGACTGTCTTCAGTTCCAAGAGTCCGACGTAGAGGAAGCAATAAAGAAGTTGTCAAAACATTTTCAGTCGGAAGAAGAGTCTGTAGTCAGAGTAAAAATACTATGGCTTTTTTGTGACATAGGCTTGGAGGTTCCCTGTGCAAACTTGAATAACTTGATAGATGAAACCATACATTTAATAAAAAACGAAACGTCACACAAGGTAATTTTATCATATTTGTATTTGTTATAGACCATTAGTGGTTCATAGTTCACACGTTTAGGTTTTACTGGAGCTCTTATGCTCCACCATTGTCCACCACCCTCTTTGAAACTTGAGATTACAATTTCAATTGTTAGCAGGAAAGCATAAATCCTTCTCAGTACCTAAGGCTCCAACATTCTCAACGTTTTACTATTTTAGAAAGTTTTGATTTTTTTTTATGGGTTATGTTATAATATTCCGTATATTGCAATTGTCTGAAGTGTTAACACAACGTAAATAATACTGCTTTTACATTTTCATTCTATTGTTTTTGACTTTCAGAATAAATTACAATTTTAGTGTTCAGAGTCATCCTTAAAACTAGTTTTAAATATATCTAAAAATCACGAAAACTGTAGAAATACTGGATGTGATCAAAACAATCTATTCCAATTAACAAATAATGTTTTGTCTTTATTTCTTTAAAGCAGATAAATTAGTAAAGAATGTAGTAGTAATGCTTTTCTTTTGCTTGGTAAGGTTTGTGCTGCTGCTATTTGATTGATTTTTTTCTACAGGTTATCGGTCAAGGAATAGCAACACTGACAAAACTTGCCAAGAAATTGAGTGATGATAAAATTTTAATGATGAGGCTAGTTGGTGTTGCTAAAGACAATTTGAAAGATACTAGCCATCAGGTGAAATGTAGGTGTCTACAGCTCATCAGTGAATTGTACCCTATACATCCGGACTCTGATAGAACATCTGAGATGACAGCAGAGGCCGAAGCTATTGTAAAACTTCTTGGAGATTATTCTAATTCTGAGGTATATTGTATATTCATAATTTGGTGTAGCTGTATAGTAATATTTTATAGTACAATAATTTAAATGTCTTTTGACTGCATAGTTATTATAAACTGCTGAATAAAAAGAAAACAAAGGAGTAATATAAACACATTATTTCAAACACCATGCATCACTTTAATTACTACTCATAGAAAATAAATATATTTTAATATTAAGAAAGTCACATAGTTTATTAACATTCAAAATATCAGGTAAGCAGAGATAGGATTGAAAACTTTAAATTAAAATCTTTTTTAATTTAGGATGCCAGAGTGCGTTGTGAAGCATTTCAAGCACTGTTAACACTTCATCAAAGAGGACAGATCTTAGGATCTAATTTGTACGAACATGTTTGTGTTGCACTGTCCGATGACTATGAAATAGTAAGAGAAGTTGCCCTAAAGTTGATTTGGGTACTTGGTAATAAATACCCAGAAAAGTAAGTACTCAATTTTTATTTTTTATTTTTCTTGAATTTTAATTTTATTAGTTCACACACTAACTTGTAAAGTTATTATTACCTAAAGTTTGTAGAATAATAGATTTCACATTTGAATGCCCACCATCTTTAAGCAATTGTAGTAAAGTTAATATGTCGGCAACTTTTTGTTATTAAAAGTAAATAAGAATAAAAAATTTCAGTAAATAAATAAGTATATATAAAATATTTTAAAAGTCTGCCAGACTGTCGCTCCTTTCTAGAGCCACCAGGAGAGTTTATTTTTATAGTCAAAAAGTATGTAAAACAACACTCGATTTTTTTTTTAAAATATTGTTTTTGACTTTCTTTGCAATAAAAGTCTTACATTGTTTACATGATTCATGATCATCATAACTTTTAAGTTCTATTTCAAACGTTTTTTAATGTTATTATTAATTGATTATAATTAAGTGAAATAATCTTAATCGTATATAGATTCGTATGTAAGTGATAATTGTTTAATCAATATTACAAACCCAACAATAAACAAAACAACAACAACAAAATATATAATGTGTGCCTCTCCAATACATCTAAGAACTATGAATTTGAGGATTTTTTTTTGTTATTTTCAGTGTAATAACGTTACAAGATGACGAGACCACAATACGAATGGTCGATGACGCTTTTGTTCGCATATGTTCGGCTGTGAACGATCTATGCATGCAAGTGCGAGCGCTCGCCTGCACGCTGCTTGGCACCACGCGCGCCGTCTCCGATCGCTTCCTGTTGCAGACCCTCGATAAACAACTAATGAGTAACATGAAGGTGATTTCATTACGGAACCAGCACTATATACACCATTGAAATACACATTGAAATATGTTCAGCCATTATAGGGATTACAAACGCACAGACAAGCACTCATAATATTCATGTAAAGAAAAACCTTTAAAGCTCTTTTAGTTTTAAAAAGATTTTTCTGAGCACGGAAGCACTCACCTGTCATTCCATGAAGTGACTAGTTCAGTTTTGCATCTATATCTATAAATCTATAGTGGCTTTTGCGGATGTTCCGTTATAATTACTGAACCATGTATTCGATTGACTTGAAACTTGGTATCCATGTAGAAAATAAATGTACTTAATGGATAGGTAATATAATATATATAATATTTATATGAGTGTTGGACTCCTTACACCAGCTGCGGGGGCGTTAATGATAAGAATATTTTTGGGGGGTGTGAAATAATAATATTAATTTTAAATGCCTAGCGAAGCGGACGAGTACAGCTAGTAGTATAATAATACTGCTTAAAATATTAATTTAAATAGAGATAAATGTTGCTTTACTGCTTAATAGGCTTTAAATGTTGTTTTCTTATTTATATTACAGAAAACGCAATTAAGTCTTTGATTGTACTCATTCATTCTGGCGTATTTGATATCATTATATTCATAATATCGTTATATCGCGTGTCAATTCTACCACGTCTTAATGTGATTTATTTGTTAAAACACCAGGCATATGCGTGGCGTTTGTACCGTGATCATGGAAGCAGCCTTCCTTGGTCTCATTAGCTTTATCTCATATCTAATTCACATTTAATTATAGTGTAAATTGAATATAATACAGAAAAAGCGCACTGCGCACGAGCGCGGCGCGGAGCTGGTCCGCAGCGGCGCGTGGGCAAGCGGGCGGCGCTGGGCGGACGACGCGCCCGGCGCGCTGGTGCCGTCCGCCGCCGTGCAGCTGCTGCCGGGCGGGGCGGCCGGCGCCTTCGTGCACGGACTCGAGGACGAACTCATGGGTCAGAGCATAGATAATACACATAATTTAGTTATAGATAAGCAACTCAAGCACTCAACAAAAATGTTTATGGGCGTCGGCCACTAGATGGCTACGTTTCGATTAGTTTTTCATTGCTCCTGTAGATGGCAGTAACATATTAAGTATAGCAGGCTTTATTTAAAAAAAAAATGTATATTTTCAGAAACCCCAAAGTGATAAAATTTAATCAATTTTTCTATAACAAATAAAGGCTTGTATGATTTACAATATTTTTTATAATCGAATTTAATTATTGTTTTCAATGTAATAATTTGTTCTAATTGTTCTTTATGTTCCCAGAGGTGCGCACGGCAGCCGTCGAAGCATTGTGTCAACTCTCACTAGAAAACCCGGTGTTCGCGACCACCTCCCTCGACTTTTTGGTGGACATGTTCAATGACGAGATCGAGGAAGTGCGGCTGCGAGCCATCGACGCTCTCACGAGGATCTCACATCATATCGTACTTAGAGAAGACCTACTGGAGACCATACTAGGAGCCTTGGAGGTCAGTCCCGGAGATACTAGAAGCTGATAATAGTCTATTTGTAATACAGTTGTAGGAGCAGCCGTAGTTTATTTTTATTTGTTATTGCTTAGATGGGTGGACGAGCTCACAGCCCACCTGATGTTAAGTGGTTACTGGAGCCCATAGACATCTACAACGTAAATGCGCCACCCACCTTGAGATATAAGTTCTAAGATCTCAGTATAGTTACAACGGCTACCCCACCCTTCGAACCGAAACGCATTACTGCTTCACGGCGGGAATAGGCGGGGTGGTGGTACCTACCTGTGCGGACTCACAACAGGTCCTACCACCAGTAAAGCTGCTTCAACTGGCTAGATTGTCTAGGCATTGACTCGGAAGATAGGTAGCACAGAGAAAATGAATATTGTTATGCCTTTTAGGTAACGTATATTGTATATAAGATTGGATTTGTGTACAATATAGGTAAATTAGCACATAAGTAACTCTAAATAAACGCAAGTAAAGAAGCATCTCCGAACCTGTTCCGAACAAAAATAGCGTATGAATGGCCTAAAATCATAAACGACAGCGATTTTACCAAAATTGAAAGGCGGTTGTCCAAGTAGTAATATGAAGTGGCGGGTAAGTGAGTCGCCACACAGTCCTTGTGATGCTATGAAGCCCGCAAGTCACCCTCCTGCTTGGTTTGTTCAGGAAGAACTCATGCGCTCCGTTTTCATGGATGGTGGAGCAGTGATTAATACAACTGCGACTCTACGACATCTATTACCACTTTTCCCTGATGGCAGAGAGAGAGAGAGAGGGCGAGAGAAAGAGAGAGAGGGGGAAAGAGAAAGAGAGAGAAGGAGAGTTATTTTCTAATTTTTTTCCTAAGTAACTAAACAGAAATCTGCCACCATCAAACTTCACCTCTTTCTACGAAAAAGAGCAATTTAGTTTTTACTGGAAAATAATAGAACTTTGGTTTTAGGATTATTCAATGGACGTCAGGGAAGGTCTACACAGACTGCTGGGCTCGTGTACAGTCGCGTCCAAAACATGCCTGGAGATGTGCATTGATAAAATTCTGGAGAATCTCAAAAGATATCCACAGGTATAGCTATTATTAAATTACTTGAGTAGAGTACTAGGGTAATGTTTTGATTATAAACATCAATGTGAAAGAGATATATGTTTTTGTATTAGTTCCTTTTAGTGAATGACTGACTTGGCACAGTAGTTAATGCTGAGTGCTGGCTAGAAAGTCTTGGGTTCAATTCCCACATCAGGCAATCATTCGTGTGATGGATAGGCTTATGTGCCCTTTGTCTGAATGTGTAATATCTAAATATGTATGTATTTAAAGGTATATAATTGTAGACAAGAGTGGATGAAGGGCATATGATAAAATTTGTTAATTTTGAGAAAACGGGAAACAAACTTTTGTTACTTGTACTTTTTCTCCGTACATAACTCCTTCATCACATGCAATATCTAAAAATTGCCTTTAATGCCGGAGTTTTAAGGTCTAATATGGTTTATAGGCACATAACACCTTCATTCAATGTTAAAACTCAAAAATCTTAAAAATGGTACTTAACTCATAATCATCCACTCATGTTTTTAATTATGTATTGTACAAGGCCGCGGTACACGAGGAATGGTGACGTCTTATGAAGCGCTCGACTACCCGAACTGATGACTACGACCACTCTACCAAGAGTGCAAACGACTGAGAAAAAGAATTATATGTTTTATTTTTAATTGCTTAGATGGGTGAACGAGCTCACAGCCCACCTGGTGTTAAGTTGTTACTGGAGCCCATAGACATCTACAACGTAAATGCGCCACCCACCTTGAGATATAAGTTCTAAGGTCTCAAGTATAGTTACAACGGCTGCCCCACCCTTCAAACCGAAACGCATTACTGCTTCACGGTAGAAATAGACGGGGTGGTGGTGCCTACCCGTGCGTACCAACAAGAGGTCCTACCACCAGTAAAAAGTGTCCGTTGTGTAATTGTTCAGGATAAGCGTTCGACATTCCGTTGCGTGCAGCGGCTGGGCAGCTCGCACGCGACCCTGGTGCTGCCGCTGACCACGAGGCTGCTGGCCGTGCACCCTTTCTTCGACATGCCTGAGCCGGATGTTGAGGATCCAGCTTGTATCCTTTGAACAATATTAATTTTAGAGACATACAAAATTTCCAATCAGTTTCTTTATTTAGTGTTTTTTTTAAGGGATTTTATGACCTGGTAACTAAGACCTTTAGGTCATGTCTTATTTTAATTTATATTCCTATTTTTATGATAAATGATAATATGGAGTGAAATGAAATGAAATGAAGAAAATTAATTTGAGACATTAATCAACTGGGATGAAAATAAATAAAATAAGATGAGATGATATGGGATTAATCTCTGTAAAATGGTGGTTATTTACTGAGATTTTTTCAGTGGACTTTTTGGAGGATCCCGAGAAGTTACGTCCAGCTGCTTTGTTTCATTTTCCCACATTTGTGCACTTTCACAGATACTAAACAGTTAATAAACCACCGTTATTACACATTTAAACCTGAAGAAACACTAAATAGACAAAGTAAAACAAATCACACTACTTCAGTCCTCGCGTTCCCGCCAAAAAGTCTCTTTATTTAGTATTAGTTACTCGAGTGATGCAGTGATTTATGTGCTTGAAGCTACAATAATGTGGATCGCATGTTTTTTTTTGCCTTAGAAATAGACAGAAAGCTGGTGTCCCTCTGTGCAGGTTCGCAGTAACTTAACGCATGTTTCCTATATTACCATCATATATACTAACTTTTACATTGCTGGCTTTAATGTAAAAAATATAATTTAGATTAGTCTAGATAGTGTCGTGGCGTGCAACCTCCTTTGACAGGACATAATAACTACAATGACTAGACATAGACAGACTAAGACAGAGATTTGAAAATAATTCGAAAATAAATGGAACGAGGGCGTACGTGACCAGCAGCGAGGCAGTACATTTTTTGACTTCTGAAAAGACAGACATACAAAAAGACGAAAAAGAACGAATAATAATTGACCGTTCTTATATAAGATGTTCAAGTGACTTCGACCGTTCAAGTAGTCATTCGACCGTTCAGATCGGTTAGAACAGTGGTTCCTAAACTTATTTTGTCTACTGCCCACTTTGAGAAGAAATTATTCTTTAACGCCCCCATTTTTTCACATACCTAAAAACCACTATAGTGAAAGCTTAGTCGGTGTCTAAGAGTCCTCTTAGATGAAATTACAAATCGCCTCCCAAGCTTCTGCACAACGCTCCCGTTTGTTTTTCTGGATCTGTTACCGCCCCCCTTTAGGCCTGCAGCGCCCAGAGGGCTATATCAGCGTAGCCTTAACTAGTAGGTGGGCTCAAACCTGACGACGTCGCTAACACGAACCCTAGCAAGAGCCGTGCTTCGCAGAATCTACCACCGGATCGGAAACGCGACCCACTGAGAAGATCCGGCGAGAAACTCAGTGGGCTGTGTCCGAGGGTGGTCTTCGAATGAAATAAACGAATTATTATGATCAAAGTCACACACACAAATCGACAAACTCTAAATTTTGAAACTAAAATAATGATGAAAGTACATATGTTGTGTAGTTTGTTAATAGTGTTAAAATGACATATTGAAGAATTTGAATTTAAAAAAAAAAGAACCTAAATAGATGGCGTTTAAGATAGTTTTTCGCTTGAAGCACATATCCTTAACCAGTCTATAATAGATATGTGCGTTTTGATCCTGGTGTTGAACGCGGCGCAGCACTGCACCACCATGCTGCCGCTGTTCGAGGAGCACACCATCAAGCATTACACGTATCTGCGGGACACCATGCCTCATCTCGTGCCGCATCTACCCATCGGTTAGTCATACACACGATACACGAGCCTTTCGAGGAGTCACGAGGATTACGGTGGTAGGACGTGTGGCGCTATGAAATTTTATTAATTAGGCCTTTTGAGGTTATACAGATGTTTTTTTTTTTTGCTTAGATGGGTGGACGATCTCACAGCCCACCTGGTGTTAAGTGGTTATTGGAGCCCATAGACATCCACAACGTAAATGTATGTAGGTCCAACCACCAGTAAAAAAGCGGTACTCACGTTGTGATGTTTATAGGCTTCGGTAACTACTTATTACCAATCTTAATCGTATTTACTTATATATCACTGATGTACTTTAGGCGAGCAGCAGTCAAGCGCGGAGAAGATAGAGGCTGCGATGGACGACAGCGCCGTGAGACGGTTCTTCGACTGCGTGCTGCAGCACATCGACAACGGGACCCTCTCCACCGCCGTGAGGCTGAACATGCTGCGCTCGGCCGAGGAACAACTTAACAAGTAATCAATGGTTTATACACAATACACGGGAAAGTGCTTTAAAGCGGTTTAACGCTTCTCTACTTTAACAAGTAATCAATGGCTTATACACAATACACGGGAAAGCGCTTTAAAGCGGTTTAACGCTTCTCTACTTTAACAAGTAATCAATGGCTTATACACAATACACGGGAAAGCGCTTTAAAGCGGTTTAACGCTTCTCTACTTTAACAAGTAATCAATGGCTTATACATAATACACGGGAAAGCGCTTTAAAGCGGTTTAACGCTTCTCTACTTTAACAAGTAATCAATGGCTTATACACATTACACGGGAAAGCGCTTTAAAGCGGTTTAACGCTTCTCTACTTTAACAAGTAATCAATGGCTTATACACAATACACGGGAAAGCGGTTTAACGCTTCTCTACTTTAACAAGTAATCAATGGCTTATACACAATACACGGGAAAGCGCTTTAAAGCGGTTTAACGCTTCTCTACTTTAACAAGTAATCAATGGCTTATACACAATACACGGGAAAGCGCTTTAAAGCGGTTTAACGCTTCTCTACTTTAACAAGTAATCAATGGCTTATACACATTACACGGGAAAGCGCTTTAAAGCGGTTTAACGCTTCTCTACTTTAACAAATAATCAATGGCATATACACAATACACGGGAAAGCGCTTTGAAGCTTTAAATCATGTTAAATATTCCCAATAATGGCGGTTTTGCGCCCATGTATATTTATCTAATGTATATTCACCTGTCATCAACATCTATTTTTCATGCCCTTAAATGTTAAGGTTAAAGCCCTGAGAAGGGGAAATTTGAATTGAGGAGTGGGGAAAGGAAATCATTAAAGTGGAAATACTGTCGGCTATAGATGTTTTACAGACTTTTTGGCGGTAACGCGAGGAGTGAAGTTGTGTGATTTGTTTTATTTTGTCTATTTACTGTTTCTTCAGTTTTCAATGTGTAATAACTGTGGTTTATTAACTATTTAGTATCTGTGCACATATGTGGGAAAATAAAATAAAGCCTTTGGACGTAACTTCTCGGGATCTTACAAAAAGTCCACTGAAAAAGTCTCAGTAAATGACCACCATTTTACTGAGATTATATTACATCTCATTTCATTTCATTTCATCCCAGTTGATTAATGTCTCAAATTAATCATTCATTTCATTTCGTCATTTTTCATAAAAGTAAGAATATAAATTAAAATAAGATATGACCTTAAAGGTCCTAGTTACCAGGTCAAAAAATTACTTTAAAAAAAATAGATGTTTTACATTTCAAATTGTTGTCAGGTTGTCGGAGATGGAGCCGGCGGTGTGCGGCGCGGCGCAGCGGACGGCGCTGTTCGCGCGCTGCGTGCGGGCGCTGCACGACGCGCTGCAGTGCGCCGCGCCGCCGCAGCACGCGCTGCGCTCCCTGCACGCAGACTGTCTCCGGTCGGTAGCCTCCGTCATTACATAAAACGTAAAACGATAGTACGCACGTGCACGTGTAAAATCTGTTGTGCTAAATAATAATAATAAAAAAATACACATATACTAGTCAGGTAGGCAGCGGTTTGGCTCTGCCCTTGAGATTGCTGACGTCCTTGAGCGATGCTAACCGCTTACGCATTAGGTGGGCCGTATGCTCGTATGCCGTATATAACTAATGTTAAATATTTTGGGTTTGTTTTGTTACTTTCAAAGGAATTATAAAAACTTTCGATCCTATATACCTAGTCAGGTCTGTTAGGACTCCAGCAGTGATAAAAGATGCGAAGGCGCGAATTCAAAGAAATCCCAAACGTAAGCAGAAACTGTTGGCCCTTCAGATGGGGTTAAGCAGAACCACGGTGAAAAGGGTGTTAAATGAGGACTTAGGGCTTCGGGCATATCGAAGAAAAACAGGACATCGTTTGAATGCTCGTCTAATGGACCTGAGACTGAAGAGATGCTGCGCTTTGTTAAAGCGGTACGCGGGAAAAAAATATCGGGAAATTCTTTTTTCGGATGAAAAAATTTTTACCGTAGAAGAGAGCTACAACAAACAAAATGATAAGGTGTACGCACACAGTAGTGAAGGAGCGGGCAACCGTATTCCGCGTGTCCAACGAGGTCATTTTCCATCCTCGCTCATGGTATGGTTGGGAGTTTCTTATTGGGGCTTAACAGAGGTACATTTTTGTGAGAAAGGTGTAAAAACGAATGCAGTTGTGTATCAAAATACAGTCCTGACGAACCTTGTGGAACCTGTTTCTCATACCATGTTTAATAACAGGCACTGGGTATTCCAACAAGATTCGGCGCCAGCTCATAGAGCGAAGAGCACACAAGACTGGCTGGCGGCGCGTGAAATCGACTTCATCCGGCACGAAGACTGGCCCTCCTCCAGTCCAGATTTGAATCCGTTAGATTACAAGATATGGCAACACTTGGAGGAAAAGGCGTGCTCAAAGCCTCATCCCAATTTGGAGTCACTCAAGACATCCTTGATTAAGGCAGCCGCCGATATTGACATGGACCTCGTTCGTGCTGCGATAGACGACTGGCCGCGCAGATTGAAGGCCTGTATTCAAAATCACGGAGGTCATTTTGAATAAACTTTAGTATCATAAGAATCTATGTTTTGTTAAGTTCATTTTGGTATATGAATGGTTACATAATGAATAAACTTGTTTCAATTATTTTACATTAAACATGTGACAATTTATGACCTGACTAGGTATAGCTAAATTGTTCAATCAATTTCGAAATATAAATACCAATTATTCGAAATATTAACGATTCGGAGGGTTATCTTTCAAATTTACGGATACAAGTCGAGCATCAATAAAAATATAGTACATTGCGTGTAAAATTGCAACTGGCAAACACGCGGGATGAGATGGCCTACTTTTCTCCCGCGGAACATATACAATTTTTTCTCCTACCAGCCCGAAAGCTCGTGGAGTACCGAGCCGGGGTCCAGGGGCGAAGGCCTGGCGGTCTGTAGGGGGGGGGGGGGGCAGCCCCCCCCCATACCCATAAAAAAACATGTAACTGTTGTTTAATTTTGAAATAAACTACTACTAATTGAATAAGAACTGTCTGATGAACTGATGAATGATTCATTTTTGTTTAATACTTCACTTTAAAATTTTATTGCCTTTTGTTTATTTCACTTTTACACTAAACACAATATTGCAAATTACCCGAGCACAACAATGGCGGAGAATTTTAGGTGTGTGAGAGCAGACGTAAACACTAACGCGCATGCGCACTTGTCACTGCCCAGGGAGGAAAAGTTACACTTTCTTCCCTGTACAGCGGGAGGAAAAGTTAGACTTTCTTCCCTGTACAGCGGGAGAAAAACCGAACTTTCGGCATAAATAGGAGAAAAAAATTTACATTCTACAGGCTTCAACATCAGTTTAGCGGGATGTCCGAACAGGACAATGCGTGCGTTTGGCAGCTGGCGCTACGAGTGTGCGCCGCCCGCCTGTGCGCCGCCGTGCAGCAGAGCGCGGCTGGCAACACTAGCGGCGGGGTCGCTGCAGCTGGCAACACCGCCGCGCTGTCGGCCGTCGCAGCTCTCACGCACCACGCCGAAGTGTTGGACAGAATGCTGGCTTCCGCAGGTAAATTCAATAAGACTTCATAGATTACGGTATTTCAGTAAATAGAACGGCCGGCGTGAACAGGGAACATACAAGACAGTCAACGCGTTAAATGGCATCGGTGCAATGTCTTCAAACTGGACTGTCACAACTTTAGCGAGCGTATTGAAGTTTGACCGTTGTATTGTCCAGGTGTAGAGCCGGATCCGTTCACGATAGCCGTGTTCCGTCAGCTGTCGATGAACGCGGACAACAAGCCGGCCGCGCTGGCGAGGAGCATCCACCCGCTCCTACTGTCCGCGCCGCTGCCGGTCATACCCAAACCTAACCTTAAGGTACGCTCAGACAATCACTGGTAGTTTTCCAATTACAGAGCATAATGCGACTCAGTGACGCACAATGCCGAATTATGCTGAAGCTTAATTGGAACGTGAATTAGTTTTCAAATGCATCAGCAGAGTGCGCTAAGTTAGCACAGTTTTAATTAACATTGATTATTTCTAAGAAACTACGATGAAACGAAAGCCTTACCATTTTTTTCAACATTAAATAATATTACTAACGATATTAAAAACAAAATTTCGATCAATGCCAACTTTAAAAAAAACACTAGTCAATTTTCTGTCACTGAGTCGGTATCGATTGCGAGTATCACGCGAGGGCAGTACTTTTGAGAGCGCTAGATTGTGCGCAGCGTTGCTGTAGTTGGAACATTCAACGTTGAGCATTATGGAAAACTACCATTGTGTGCTATCATAAGACGGGCCGCGTACAAACGTGACACTGAAATAGTTAAAGTTCGAAATACGTTTTTGTTGGATGCTTGGGTTTCTTAAATAAAAATTCCAAATCGATCTCTACCTATTTCTGCCGTGAAGCAGCAATGCGAGGGTGGGGCAACCGTTCTAACTATACTTGAGACCTTAGAACTTATATCTCGAGGTGGGTGGCGCGTTTACGTCGTAGATGTCTATGGGCTCCAGTAACCACTTAACACCAGGTGCGCTGTGAGTTCTTCCATCCATCTAAGAAATTTGTATTATCTGTATAGAAGCTTTTTCCTAATTTTCATGTTGCGAACAAGTTAGCTTGACACGGCGATTTGTTAAAGTGTAATTGGTGTAGGTAAACAAATAAAAATTTCAATATTGCTCCTAAAAATTTAGTTTAGGCGTTAACAGTTTTCATTGAAGTGGTTATTGTAAATTCGCTACATGATTCATTTATATTATCAGGAACCGCTGCGTTCATAGACAATGCGTTTCCAATTTTTTTAGAATATACTACCCTCCAAGGTGTATCCCGAGCGCTACGACATGTCCTTCTTGCGTTTCCAATTTTTTTAGAATAAACTACTCTCCAAGGTGTATCCCGAGAGCTACGACATGTCCTTCTTCAAACGAAGCTTGTGGAGAGAGTACTTAATGGTAGGCAGCGGCTTGGCTCTGCCCCTGGCATTGCTGATGTCCATGAGCGACGGTAACCGCTTACCATCAGTTGGACGGTATGCTCGTCTGCCTACAAAACAACATACAAGTTTAGGGACATACGCTACAAAATGTCGCTAGTTTCCATACAGAAAAAATATTTGTCTTAAAGTATCGCAGTTTCAGGGCTACTTCTAATCTGTAGCTAAACGATCTGTAACTTAAATGTGGACTTTTTGGCGGGAACGCGAGAAGTGAAGTAGTGTGATTTGTTTTATTTTGTCTATTTAGTGTTTCTTCAGGTTTAAATGTGTAATAACGGTTATTTGTACTTTTTTAGTATCTGTGAAAGTGCACAAATGTGGGAAATAGAAACAAATCCGCTGAACGTAACTTCTCGGGATCCTCCAAAAAGTCCACTGAAAAAGTCTCAGTAAATGACCACCATTTTACTGAGATTATTATATTTCATCCCATAACATCTCATCACATTTCATTACATTTCGTTTTCATTTCACTTCGTTTCGATTTCATTTCGTATTATCATTCTTCAAAAAAGTTTTCATTAAAATTAAAATAAGATTTGACTTAAAGGTCTTAGTTACCAGGTCATAAAATCCCTTAAAAAAAACTTCAGTGTGTGTTATCTTCTTTCTTGGTTGAGCTCTGTAAATCGATTATCTGTTTAAGATCGTGATGTGCAAAGCTAGCATAGTGGAGCCGGCCGCCGACAACGACCTGGTGGTGCGGTTCAGCGCGGGGCTCGTGGCCGGCGTCGCGCTGGAGGCCGAGGTGACGCGCGTGCGCTGTGCGGACGCGCTGCGCGTGCGCGTGGCCTACCCGGACCGTCGGGTGCACGCGCTGCTGCCGCCCCGGGACCACCTCCGGCCGCTCGACCATCACGACCAAAGTAAACATCTCGTAGATAACACGGGTCAACACCAAACTTGACTTTGATTGCAAAGCATAAAATATCGATATTTTAGATCGTATTTGACGAAAAAAAAAATACATGGCATGAAACAGTTTGCTTTTGAACTTTAATAAATTAACCACATATGAAACAAAATGCATCAGCATCGTATTTACACTTTTGTGACATTTTAAGTTTTTCTGGGCTTGTACAAAACACCTGATCGTTGTTTATTACTCGAGTGCCATCTAGTGGCACTGTGTAAACGTAAACACCCCACTCTCATAGGGCGGTTTTTTTGAAAAGACTAAAATTAATTAAAATTTATAAAAAAATTGAAAAATGAGTATTATTACTATAACTATCACAAAAGCAAACTTTATATAAAAAAAAACTATTTTATTTTCGTTTTTGTGAATAATTAACCGGAAAAACCTAGTATAAACGTTAGGGCAAAGAACGAATTTTTTTTGTAGTTGTGTAATCAGCCTGCCTTCTCAAACACACCTTTTTTTTTATTGCTTAAATGGATGGACGACCTCACGTCCCACCTGTGTGCTTAGTGCGAGTTTTTTAACGTTCTCGATAGCGTAAAAGTTAGCTCATATTTGTATCGAATGGGATCGTTTGCGTATGTTTGCCGCAAGGGGCGCTGTTCCAACTGCATACAAAATTGGGTTAACTTTTACGCTATCGAGAACGTTAAAAAACTCGCACTAAGCACACTGATGTTAAGTGGTTACTGGAGCCCATAAACGTCTACAACGTAAATGCCGCCGCCCACCTTGAGATAGGAGTTCTAAGGTATTTGTATAGTTACAACGGCTGCCCTACCCTTCAAACTGAAACACATTACTGCTTCACGGCAGAAATAGGTGGGGTGGTGGTACCTACCCGTTCGGACTCACAAGATGTCCTACCATCAGTAATTACGCAAATAATAATTTTGTGGGTTTCATTTTTATTGCGCGATGTTATTCCTTCACCGTGGAAGTCAATCATAAACATTTGATAAGTACGTATTTCATTAAAAAAATTGGTTCCAATAAAAAATAAACTTAAGTCACCCGATTGGTGGTCTGGAGAATATCTTCTTTTTTAAACCATTCTTTTTGTTACAGATGAGGATGGAACGCAAAACTTGCGTTTGCTGACTAAAGTTTTAATTTCACATGGAGTGTGGTCAGAACCATGTGGAGTGGACATTTCTATATGCCTAGCGGTCGAAGAAGGGGGTGGCAGAGAACCACCACAACTAGTAGAGCTTTGTAAACCAGTTAGAGTTACTGTAGCACCAAAGCCTATCAAACGAGGAATATAAATGATTTTGAAAGATTTTGTTTTAGTTTCATAAAGTTAATCAAAAAGTATTTATGAAATAATGTATTATTTTTTCTATCTGGGTTTATAAAAGTTAAAATTATAATAAATCAATCAAGACACATTAAAAATATTTTATTATGATTCATATTACACGTACAGTAACTTAATATTGTGTAAAACGATATTGCTTAATATAAAACTAATCACATACTGTCGCTTATGAAATATATTTATTTCATTAATATTAATTATTAATAAACAATGGACTAGCATGCAATTATCAAAATTAAATTTAAATAATCATCTGGCGATTATAATTATCACAGACAAAAAAATGTGTATACAATTTTTTCTAACATAATAATGTACTTCAATGAATTAATTATCAATATTGAATACATTTCAGGATATTATCAAAATACAGATAGCATTTTATGCATGCTCACTTGAAAAATATTTTTTTATTTGCTTTATAAGTTTAGAAGAGTGAAGATGAAATGTCAGATAGATAATTGAATCATTCCTTATCAAATGCTAATAATTCTGATTTTGCTACACAATGATGAATAAGCTGTTTGATGCCTGGCATCCAACTTCCAACTCCGCTCACATGGTCCACCATCAAAGCCCTGTGAATCTCATCTGCTTTGTTTGGCTGGTCATCTCTGATCGCTGAAAAGTAGTAACAACATAGAGATAAAATTATTGTGCAAATTGAGTCAACATAGAATGTCTGTCATTGAAATTTCTTTACTCTGCTACACCAGATATCTGGGAGTATCCAGAGAAACACCAGATAATTTACAGATAGCTAAATAGTTTCACATGTAGGCGGTGGTCATTACTGGTGGTAGGACGTCTTGTGAACCCACAGGAGAAGGTACCACCGTCCTGTCCTCTTCTGCCATGAAGTTGTATTGTATTTCAATTTGAAGGCGGGGCAGCCATTGTATACTTATTATACATGTAAACTTCGAACTTATGCCTTAAGGTGGGTGACTGCAATCACATTGTTGATTTTGGTGGGCTTCGATAATCACTTAACATTAGAGGCTACTGTAATTTGCGAGGCGTCTGTCCATTTAAGCAATAAAAAAAGCTGTATCCTTTGCTGTGTCTTTTCAGGGGAAAAGGATTGGGCAGTAGTAGTGATCTGAGTGGTATGAAAAATTTACTAGTCTAATTTTAATTATAGTGGAATGCTACATTGGAATGCGGCAGAAATCATCTTCATGTCCACAGAAACATAAATTTAGTTTGCAATCAATTTGCAGTGAATTTACTTGTTTTCTATTCACATATATTTTTCATTTGAAAGTTTCATTAAAGTCCAAAAAATTTGACAATAATGTATAAGTTTTCTATGAGTTTTGTCCTTCGACCACAGAGATAGAGAAACAACTATGCAGTAAGAAATAGTAGTTATGGGCCTGAAAGTCCATAACTGCTTTATATATTTATAACTACAAAATCCACAAAGTACAACCCTCAATTTTAATATTTCTTACCATAAGCCAATTCCTTCATCTGTATATGTATGCTTTTATTTAATTTTCCATTAATCCACATATCCTCCATTACACTTATTCGTCTTTTGATATCATTCCCTTTTGGTCCCAGCTCAGAACTACTTTCCAAAAATTCTAATAAAATATGTTTAACTTCCTTGAGAGTGTTATTGCTGTCAATTTCAATCTCTTCATTTTGTGTAGGCTGACGCATACTTTGTATCGGTGGCACAGGTGGAATTAATGTGGGCATTGGAGGTAAGTTCACAGGCTGAGGGGCAGGGGTGCTTGAAGGAGTATTTGATAGAGGGAATGCAACTCTTTTATTCAAAAAGTTTCGTGGTCTATTCGGCGTTGTTTGCTGTCCATTATAAGAGAGTTTGGGAGGGTCATTCCAACCAGGATCATATGAAGCTGTAATTGATAAATATAAAATCTGTGAGTCCATATGTTATGAACGTTTTTGTCGTATTGGTTATTATCGCAAGTTAATAGTTATACTTACGTTTTGCACCCTGAGTTGGTGTAGAGTCGCAGTTATCCATTATATCTTTATAATTATAACACTAAGCATTTAACGATAGCATTATTCTTAATACTGTACCTATTTCAGCTTTTTAATGAATTTCCCTCAAACATATTAAGAGTATAATCTATGGAATTTCCTTTGCCTTTAAGTATGTACCTTTTTTTTAAAGGGATTTTATGGCCTGGTAACTAAGACCTTCAGATCACGTCTTATTTTAATTTATATTCTTATTTTTATGAAAAATTAAATTTTTTTAAAATGAAATAGTTTGACACATTAATCAACTGGGATGAAATTAATTAAAATGAGATGAGATGATATGGGATGAAATATAATCTCAGTAAAATGGTGGTCATTTACTGAGATTTGTTCAATGGACTTTCTGGAGGATCCTGAGAAGTTACGTCCAGCGGCTTTGTTTCATTTTCCCACATTTGTGCACTTTCACAGATATTAAACAGTTAATAAAACACCGTGATTACACATTGAAACCTGACATACCTGAAATACCCTGAAATACTGAACTGAAAACCTGAAATACTAAATGGACAAAATAAAACAAATCACACAACTTCACTCCTCGCGTTCCTGCCAAAAAGTCATGTAATCATGGAGATGGACTTTCAGCAGATCGAATAAAAGAAGGTCGATGCTCTGAAGATGTTTTGCCGGAGACGAATGCTTGGTATTTCATGGACCGAACTTCGAAACAATATCTCCATTCTTCAAAATGTGGAGTACATTAAGCAGCATCTTTCGGCGCTCGTGCATGGGCACATACTATCATTTTCTGGAAATATCTCTCGGTGAAGAAATGACTGGAGCACCTTATCGTTCAGGACTAAGTAGAAGGCACCAGACCACGTGAAAAGGTTGCGCATGCGATGGACCGACCAATTGAAGTCGGCAGTTGGCAGTTGTTTGCATGAGTATACCAGGCTCATCGGCTGGGAGGATTTAACGCGCCATAGCCTATTAAAGTAGGATATTAATTAATAAGCATAGAAACACTTTACGTAAATAGTATCAAAAATAAATATTTGAGATTTTAAGTACTGCATATTTTTTAAACTACACAATTAACGAAAAATATTTTTTTTTTAACTTCACTCTAAAACTGCTATATTCATAATATAATTTCCATTTCATACACTAGCGCCATTTCTGTTAGTTTTCCAACAATAGTTTGCCCTTTACAGGTGGACAAAATTTCAACTTGTTCCTCATATAATAGATATATTTCTAACGCTTCCATAAAAATTGAAAATAATATGGACGAGATGAACGTGTAAAACCAATCTTAAATATTATAGATACCAGTCGGTCAGTTTTAACGTACATATCTACATATTTTTTAAATAGTCTTTGATTGGTGACATTGACAAATCAACTGACATAAATAGAACAGGCGTGTTTTTTGGATTAGCAGGATTGTTTTGTTCTAAAAAAATGGAAAATACAAAAATCCTTTCAATTGCGACTTTAGTCACTGTGGTGTTTCTCATTTCTATTTTAAGTGAAAAAACTGAAGGTAGTATTATTATTTAGTCTTCTTTTAGTTACAAATAAGCATTTCATAGCGTTACAAATATTGCTTAGTCGGCGTAACAATTACGTGGCCTTATGATAGTGGAGATATGCAATGATTTCATTAATAAATGTGTTATTCTTCTTAATGAATTAATAATTTTTCCATTACTGTCCCATAGCTGCGAAGAATGAATTTGTGACGTGTGGATCAATATTAAAACTCATCAACACAGACTTGAAGTTAAGACTTCATTCGCATGATGTAAAGTATGGGTCTGGATCAGGACAGCAGTCTGTGACGGCGGTTGAGGTCTCTGATGATAACAATAGTCACTGGCTGGTTCGCCCTATGACAGGAGAAACCTGCAAGCGTGGGTATGAAATTTTAAATAATGCACACAAACAGTTGAACCTTACACTTTAAAAATCTAAAGATATATATGGTACTGAGTGTTGAGTTCACCATCATTATTCTTCAGTCAAATTACAAGATACATAAAAAATGTTTTTCAGTGCTCCGATAAAATGTAACACCAACATTAGACTTCAGCATGTAGCTACCAAGAAGAACTTGCATTCACATTTTTTTACCTCACCTCTCTCTGGCAATCAAGAGGTATCATGTTATGGAGACGATGAGGGTGAAGGGGACAGTGGAGACAATTGGACTGTGGTCTGCAACAATGACTACTGGAGGAGAGATACACCAGTAAAATTTAGACATGTTGATACTGGATCGTAAGAATTTCTTTAAATTTACATTCAAACATTAAAAAATTTAAATGATAAATACTAGATATATTTATACATTTTCAATAAATGCATGAAATATATTAATAATATTATATCAAGGGATGGGAGGTAATTCAGTTTAAGCCACAATTCGCTTAATATGCAACATTTATTTTTTTAATGTTCCAATGGATGTTTTTAATTGAACTTCAATTAAGTTAACTCTATTGAAATACCTCAAGTTTTTTTTGTTATATTTTTTCCAAATTTTAAAAAGTTACAAGTGTCACTTAAACCAAATAGCCCTTGTTATTAATAAATAAATATATTTTTTAGCTAAAGCTGCAATATCCCATTCCTGTTGTTAAGTAATATTATTAATTAATTTAAGCAAAGGACAGCTCTATAGTGAAAATTTCATTTTGTTTCTCTTTATAATAAAAGATGTTTTAATTGTTTTGTTATGTTATGTTCTATCAAATATAATATACGCTTTACATGCATATTGCTATAATACCAATTTTTCTTCCATTTAGGTATCTTGCAGGCTCCGGGCGAACATTTGGTCGTCCCATCAATGGTCAAGGCGAGATTGTCGGAGTGAGTTCACAATATGGTGCTTACACTGACTGGCAAGCAAGTGAAGGTCTCTTTGTTCATCCTGGAGAACTATTACCACATCAGCATGCTGTACATACAGAGTTATAATATCTTAAAACTGTACCATAGCACAATGTGATACTTTTATAGGACTTATGTTATTATTTATTTTTAAGTCAAAGATGAAGTTGGTTGAATGAACTTTTGAAAATTTTCAGTTGAGTGTAAGTTAAGAACTGTATATGCCACACTAGCAGAATTTATAAATAAAATTTGTTGGTGATTACAAATTAAAAGCTTATGATTGACCCTAAGAATGTTTTACCTTGCTAATAAGACGTTAGCAAGAATGCAGTTTATATTTAACTAGCGACCCGCCTTCGCTTCGCTTCGGAAAAGTAACATGAAACGAAAAAAAAAAAAAAAGTAGCCTATGTTCAATGTCGGCTTCTAATGGAAAAAGAATTTTTCAAATCGGTCCAGTAGTTTCGGAGCCTATTCGAAACAAACAAACAAACAAACAAATCTTTCCTCTTTATAATATTAGTATAGATATGATGAATTACAACAATTATGTACTAGTGTAGTATTAGCTTATTTAGTAGTATTATGCTAAATTTTAATCATATATTTGCTAAGTTTATCAGTTGTGTGTATTTTTTATATACAATAGCAGCAATATATTTTATGAAGAGATGACGGTCGAAGGGATAGTTGGTCGTACTACATACTAAATAGTCTTACACTAATCATTCTCTGCTAGTTATATTAAAAAATGCATCAATGACGCGAATAGAAATGATCAAAAGATTCCGTCTATAATTATTCTCAATATGGATATGTTTTAGAAAAGAGAGTTAAAAACGATCTAATATGAAATTGTTTTTTTAAATTGTGGCAAATTTTTAAATATTAATATTACACGCGTATATCTCGCGCAAGTTTATTTCTGGAATAGGGTAATCAAATCACACATTCACAGCAATTAGTCTATAGTAATAATTTATATTAAGTGAAGGTGTGTATTTATTTGGCTCTTTCATGTCAAAACCAAGCAACAGATTGACATGATTCTTTCAAAGTGATAGTTTTAGATTAGAGTGACACAGGCTATTTTTAATCTCGAAAAGCACCTTATTCCGAGAGGAACCTTTTATTGTCTTAGGAAAAATTAGGTGACAGCTAGTGCAATGTACGTTTTAAAAATGTTATCTTTAGACTCCAAAGGTGGAGGATATGAATTGTTGTAGTATTACGGGCCTCCGTAACTATTTATCATGTGGGTCGAATGCTGGTCCGCCCTTAAAAAAAAGGTCAGAGATCACAATTTTATATAGACAAGTAACTTCTTAATTTTTTATTTTATTGCCCTTGTAGGCAGGCATACGGGTATAAGGCCAACCTAATGGTGAGGGGTTACAGTTGCCCATAGTCAGCAAGGCCAGGGTCAGAGCCAAGCCACTGCCTATCGTCAAGTATATACCTAAGTTGTTATTAAAGGATGGGCCTGTACTACGCGCGTTCCAATGAGAGTTGACCGAAGAAACTTAGGTCATGGTTTACACTTTACTCAGTTCTCAAATTTTTATTTGTATTTATCTTAAGTACAAGAAGATTTTAAACTAACTCCAACAATTGTTTTGCGTAACTTTATTGTCAAGTACTTATAGTTTATGTTAATCCACGAGGTAGCAGCAGACCATCCACCAAACTTTCAAGTTGCAAAATGAAATTGATACATACAGTACTGAATCGATTTCTTTTCACGCATAACGAATTCTAACGACTAAATATTGAACACTTGCTGAATTACATTAATTTTATTTCATTACGAACATGAAACAATTTGTAATTGATGCTGTTGAAGCACAAAACAAAATGTTATAAAAATATAGTTATAAAACTAAATAACTCCAAACTTTCTTGATATCGCACCACAGCCCCTGTCAAAGGGCGCTTTTAAAATGGCAAAGAAATTAAAATCTAAAATTAAATTTATTCTTCCATCAATTATTGTAGATGTTTAGAAATATGTAGATAGAAATCAAATCATTCCCTGAAATGGCAAAGTCAGTAAGTTTTGCATCAAATGGAATATAATATGTATTAACAACCAAAGACACATATTTAAAGAATAAAAAAAAAAGTCGAAAGTTTTGCTCATATACTGAATCGGCAAAATAATTTGATGCTAAATCATTAAAAAGTATTTACTAAATAAATAGACAGTATCGGTGGATTTTTAACCTAAGTTTGAAATTTTAGGGTACAAAATTGATTTTAGTGACCCTTCTATTAAATTATAATATACTGGTGACTATCCTAAAAATACAAAAGGTAATATAATTTTTATTTTAGAAAAGTAGGAGACCCTAGGAAATTTAAGTGTAAAGATTTTTTTTATCAAGTACAGACTATCTCAATCAATAAGAACAGAATGATGAAAATTTGTAGTGATTTCAAACTTTTTTGCTATTTACATAAGCAGGGTCTCTTGGTTTACACAGTTCTTCATTGGAGCTTTCCACAAAGCCCACAAATTCATTTACTCATTTAGGTTCAGTGAAAACTAGCACAGTTTGTTTGCCAATACACTGTTTAGTTTTTCCAATGCATATGTGAGGTTTGTGTAAAGCTTTTTATCACAGCCATGCTCTTCAATGGTATTAAAGCGGAATGTTCTGAAATTCTTCTCTATATCTATGTAGGTGACAGCTTGCATAAGTGGACACAGTATTATCTTTGTGTGATCTTGGAAGTTTATCTGTAATATTAGAAAAAAAAAACAATCAAGATGAGAAATATAACAGATCAATAAAAATTATATGCCAACAGCATTAAAATAGAATTCTACTAACCTGTAAAGTTCCGTTAGTCAGGTACATAATAACAGCTAAAGTTGTTCGAAACCACTGGTGTAAATGTGGCAAACGAGACAGACCATCACTCTCTCGCACTGGTACTGAAGCACCTGGATAATGGTAAATTTATTTAAAAGCGATAACATTGTTGTTAAGTATGAATACATTAGTTACTCATACCATAAGAAAACTATTGCTCACACATTTTGTTTTCTGAATATTCTATTTGATTTATATGCTTTAGTGATGACAATGGATGTTGAAAAATTTACCAGCTTTCATGAGATGTTCGGTCATGTATCGTCTAAAGTATGTAAGGAGTTTCATTTTTTTGTCGAGTTCTTGCGGGTAATCGCGCATCGTCATGTACTGCTCTTGGCCCTGCCGATTGATGTAGTGCACATTCCTGAAAAAGGATAGTTTATGCAGATCTCCTTTTATTTTTTCAGATAGCAATATGAAGATTTTGTTGCTTGCTAATCTGCGCTTTACAGTCATAATACAAAACAATTATTGAGAATCACGCCGCAAGGAATGTGCTATTAACATATTATGATGTCTATGGATTCTTATCACTTGTATAAAAAAGTGTATTGCGAATTTTTTTTCTTCAAAATATGTTTAAAGTTTGTGTGAGCTATGATTTGATTGTAATTTTGAGTGTGCAATGCATTCGTTTTATGACATATTATACATTGATTCTCATTATTAAGATATAAAAAAATAAAACTATTTTAAGCTTTAATGATTCGAACGTGATTTCAAATTTTAGTGGGTTCGAAACTGTTGCAAGCACCTGTTGTATACTACTATAATATAATATCATTAAAAATATGTATATCTGATATTATCTTCTAATATTTATATTAAACGTAAACTTACAGTCCATTAGCGAGCATGATAAGCTTGGTAGTATCGTTGAACATGACACCGACGCTCTCGTCGCAGAGCTGGTATCCGAATCCGTATTTGTCGCTGTAGTCGACCCACTTGCCAACCCACACCAGCGGCTGTGCTGCGGGATCGCTCAGCTCGTCTGTCAGAGCCTCCGGTCGGCATTTCAGCTAAAAGTTATAGAAAATGCCAACATACAGTCAAACTAGTTGTTTATAATTAAGTTACAAAAGTTCCATAAGATGAACAGTTTATCAATTTATTTCTACTTATGATAAGGTTATCAGCGTATACCAGTTCATAGCATGGTCCTGTCCTATTTCAACACTAGAGCCTATTAAATCTTATTTAGACCATAAGTATTTTTTGTCATCTATACATATAAATAAAATTGGAGTGTCTATTTGTAATATTGAAATAACCGCTTTTTACTAAATGCATATGAATATATATACGGTACATACACCAAAATAACATTTTTTACAATTTTTGTCTGTCTGTCTGTTTGTTCCGGCTAATCTCTGGAACGGCTAGACCGATTTTGACGAGACTTTCACTGATAGGTAGCTGATGATATAAGGAGTAACTTAGGCTACTTTTTTAAGACTAGCTTCGCCCCGCGGCATCACTCGCGGTACGACAATAACCGCGGCTAACATCGCGAGACTCAGCTATTAATTAATAATAAAATTTAATGTTTCCGAAGTGAAGCGAGGGCGGGTCACTAGTATTAATATAAAAAAAAAACTACATTTTACCTTGTTAACCAACAATGCAGCGAGCTGGTCTCGCAGTGCAATAAAATTCTGGCGGTGCGACGTTGGTTCCACGGCTCGTGGCCCCGCGGGGGTAGCTTCGCGTTTGACGGGCGAGTCCACTGCCATCGTCTCTTGTTCTATTCAATTGAAAGTACGTATTATAAATGTCAATTCATTTATGTTGAATTTTAAAGTAGCTAATTATAAAAGGAGAAAAATGCTGCTTTTTTGATTCTGTGAAGATTTTGATATGCATAAGTGCTCCTTAATGAATCTTCTATCTATCTATATATATAAAAATGAATTGCTGTTCGTTAGTCTCGCTAAAACTCGAGAACGGCTTGACCGATTTGGCTAATTTTGGTCTAGAATTATTTGTGGAAGTCCAGAGAAGGTTTAAATATGAAAATGCTCAGAATTGAATAAAAATAACAATTTTGTTTTTTCTTTGATGTGTACCCCGTCAAACGGATTCCTTTTGTTTGTTTTAAGTTTATTTTATGCAAAAGTTTAGGTCTTTTTTTTATTTATCGATTGAGGCACTACGAAGTCTGTCGGGTCATTAATAAAGATCCGCGCATATCCGACATATTCTTTAGTGTTCATCGTAACTGCGATGATATTTTACCATTTAAAACTATAATTTCTTTAATTATTATTGAACTCTCCCTCATCAATTTATGAGGGAGAAAGTCTCGAAGTCTAGCCTGCGATTAAATAAATTACAATATATGCACCGTTAGCATGAACTTCGTTAAGAGGGCGGCGGTGTACCAGCATGCCCTCGAGCTGGTCAGTGCGCGGCGCTGTGGTGAGGCAAGAGACGGGCAGCCCGGCTGGCAAAATCCCCGATGAGAAGAATTCATGCTGCAGAAGTTTGTCCACGGACGGACGACGCGCAGGGTTCGATTGCAACTGCAGTACAATCATGGACGCCGCCGGTTTGCGAAGCGACGACGGAATCCTGAAGATATATTTGATTGTTCGAGATCGAAAAACGTGAAGACCAAGGGAATTGTTATATTAGAAGGCCAGAAGAACAGTAGTCATAGAGCTATACCAACAGGGATGTCAATTTTATAACACTAGGCCTGCACCAGACTACAACACGAATGATCACGTTGTAGTCTGGTGCCTGGCTCTGGTTGACAATCGAGTGAAGTGTTGGCTCTAGTGACCAAATTTCTCAGTTAATAACAAAAAGTTACTTTAACTCTTAGAATTAGGAACTCTATATACAAACAGTATTATTTTCCTAATTCAGTTTCAACATATTATATAGTATAGTAAGTAGTACATAGTTTGTTTTATAATATTGCGTTATTAATAATTCCTATTAATAATTTTAAACTTAGTGCTGTTTTAAATTTTAATTATTGAGATTGAAATACATTTAGATTCGAAATTAGAAACATTTTTTACATTACTAAGACTAAGTATGACTTGTGTTGTAAGTTAAGCAGACGTTAGAAATATCCACAATACATAAAGCTGCACATCATGATCACCCTTCACCCTAGTTTGATGGTGCAAAAGTCAAAATATGGCACTAATGTTTGCTAAGTAGTTTATAGAATCAAAGGAATTTGGTTGGATATTTTTAAGTCATTTTAAAGGGAAGAATAAGCGTTAAGTAATTTTATGTTGACAAATATATATTATAAAGTGCCATATTTCTCTAGCACCCCATGATGCACCTGTATTGTAGTTTGAGGGTGTTATCGTCGATTAACGTTCGCGCGTAGCGACTACGTAAATGGTTCCAAGGGCCCCCGAGACAAACACGCATCGCTACCTCTACTGCCTCACTGGTTGGAACAATAACATTATCTATTGTTAATATTCTCTTTGATAACTTTCTAAAATATAATATATTAACATAACATGCTATCCATGATCACGTATATATTTTTCGTATTGTAATCAATGCTGAAATCAATATTCTATATATACTTTTTAATACTATAATAATTATGATATCCTTACAGATTTATATTAAAAAAAAAATCACCTGTATTCGCACTGTTTAATCCTTTTGTATGTATCCTTGAGGGTGGACGTCTCAAACGGCGGTTTGCCAACAAGCAGCGTGTACATGATGCAGCCCAGACTCCAGATATCCACTTCAAATGAGTGGCCCTTCTTTGTTAATATCTCAGGGGCAATGTAGTTTGGGGTACCACACAGAGTCTGTTTTCTCTCTCCTATGAAAGTTCATTTTGTTGTTTCAAGTTCAAAAACGAGAAATCGTTAGCATGAGAATTACAACTATGGGCGCACACTTCATGTTTATATTTCTGAGAATTATTACTTTCAGAAAGGTTGAAAACGAAATTGAATCTCAAGGTTATTCTTAGGTATAAAAAAATGGTTTCAGTTCTTTAAGCAGAGTGTTTGCATGATAAAATTGTAAAAAGTTGTAGTCATGCCTTCATTAAAAACTTTTATCACTACAATGTGATAGAAGATCACTATCGAGTAGGCCTATAATTACCTTCATATTCAATCCTTGCTGCAAGACCAAAATCTCCAATTTTTACATGAAGATCGTCATCAAGGAACAAATTGCCAAGTTTCAAGTCTCGGTGTATTATCCTCTTACTATGGAGATATTGCACGCCAAGCAGTATCTGGTGCATGTAGAACCTAGTCTCTGGTTCTGTAATTGCTTTTCTACGCTTGTGAAGCTCCATCATCGACTGTAAGAGTGGTTTTATTAGACTATAGGATATCAAACATTTTGTTGATTTATAGGTAGTGAAAATATGTTTTGCATTCATTTAAATGGAGACATGATGAAAGCAACATAATAAGCTACTCAGGAGTACTCATGGGCAGTAACAAATAAATAGGCCTCATCAATTTTATTTCAGAATAGTATTGCAAAATATATTCAAAATATCAACTAAAATACCCTAAACTAAATTAATATATATTGTTAGTGATGCTAAAAATCATCTAAATTTGATAAATTCCCAATGGCATTATTAAAATGTGGGTAATGTGAAAATCTGACCTCAGAAAGCTGCTTTACTTACTATTTTTACAGAAATATTTCAAAAGAATTCATGTAAAATTAATTTTCTTTTTTAGTATAAACTTGATTTGCCTTGCTTTTGTCTCCATTCTACAAGGCAAGGTAGAAGTAGTTTTAACAGTAAAGGGAATATAACTATAAGAACTAAAATAAAAAATTGTAGAATTTATCTATTTATTGGACAGTTTAATATATAATTCGTAGTGTTCAACCAAAATTTTACTGTTATGTTCAGCTTCATAGATAGTTTAAAGTAAAATGTTTAATGCATTCACAGTCATAAATTTCCCAAAATTTTTAAGTCAACTACTTATGTTTATTGATTGTTTCCCATGTCAATTGCACATCATAACACGCAATTCACATAATCAAGCTGTCTTATTTTTAATGGTACTTGAGTGTATTTCATAAATATTAAAATGAAATATATATTTTTCATGATGTGGAAAATTAAAGAATATTTAGGACTCAAGAGTTTAAGAGATTTTTTTTTTATAATTTTACTTAAGAGTTCTTTTCTCCATTTTTGTACTGGTGTATCAACAAGTTATTGTTAATCACATAAATGTTATTCCGAGGCTTTGGTGACTGTATGAGAATCAAATGGAACATGGGCTCGGAAACTATCAACCATCTAATTCATTTCCATACCTTAGAATCGTATGAATTTTTAACTTAAATTGTTATTCAGTTTTTTGGACAAGATCAATTGACAAAAAATTAAAATATGCATGATACTTGCCCGTTTTTTACAAAGCTCCAATATTATATAAATATTCAAAGAGTCCTCAAAGAAACTGTGGAAACCAACTACATGCTTGTGCTGGAGAGACCTGTGAATGGAGATCTCTTGAGCCATCTTCTCTTTGTGCGATGACTTCACTATTAGTTTCTTTGAAACAATTTTTCCAGCATATATCTGGTTGGAGGCTATGTCTTGGATCTCGTAGCATTTTGCAAAGCCACCCTAAAAACGATCATTGTATTAACAGAAATATAAGCTTTAATCTAAAATTTTCGTCATTGCTTGTGTTTCGCATATCAGTTATGCACACATATTCTATACGTGTCGTTAAATTTCTGGTGAATTAATGATATTCAAATTCGACTGACTAACTTGAGTTATATTGGTCTGCATTTTTATATGTCTGTAGTCGGGCTATTTCGAAACAGGTGCATGCTGGGCGGCGTTGAACTTTTTTATGTATTCAATGAGACGGTTACTAAAATATACATTTTTGTACTTCGTGTAGAGAATATTATTAGTGCTTAAAATGTATAAAAAAACAGAGTATGTATACATTATATCCCTATTTAAAATTAAAGTGTTTCGAATAACGTAGATACAGTAAGTACTTACCTTGCCAAAAAACCGTAATCTTTGGTAGGTGCTGTTAGTTTGTGGATCGTGAATGATTTCGGGGATTTCTTTCTTTTCATCTTCCTTGATCGACGTCATTTTTAGCTAGCTTAAAAATATAAACTACAGTCAAATAATATTAAATAACAGTAAAGTTCACTAAAAGTAATTGTTGACAAATTAACAAAGGGGATCTCAAACGGCCATACGTTTGAACTTCAATTAACTTCAAAGTTTGAAGGCCGTTTTGAACGGTTTTTAATTTTCAACCAATAGGGCGCCGCGATGCTTATACCAGTGTTGCTAGGTTTGTAAAAATGTTATACCATATTGTAAAAATGTTTTTGGCTGTACAGGCTGCACAGAAATCTGTGCAATAAATCGAAATGGCAAAAATCTTAGACTATACCTACAAGGAGTTTATGATTTGAAACTGCAATGTTGTATAGGTAAGAGTAAGATAATTCATTTTAATTAAAACTGCATTAGTGAGCGAGTAACAATAAAGAACGACAGTTTCTGTAATGATTTTTGCGGCACTTCTTGATCACGAAAGTATTGTTGAAGCCTGCTAAAAAGTTCTTTCTATCGATTCAGCTTGCCGTCAATATTGAGAATATGTGAATATTAATTGAAAGCTATTTATAATTTTAATGTTTCATCATCATCATCATCATCAACAGCCCACAGTCGTCCACTGCTGGACATAGGCCTCTCCCATTTTAATGTTTAATATCCTTTTTTACTGTTTTTCATACACTTTTTTTCTCAAAAGCCAAGTTTTGTGTTTTTTTTTTGTTGTACACAAGTACAAGTACAGATGTTTTTGTTCCTGTTGACAAAGTGTGCGTGTGTTAAAAATTTTAATGGATTCATAACCTCTCCTTTCAATTTTTTTTTGTAAAATTTCTGTTTTTTTATTAAAAAAATGAGTTATGTAATGCACGCACATATTGTGTTGACTACTAAACTGACTACTGACCCTCTAGTATTCAGTACTTAAATTAATAGACAAAGATTTAGCAAAAGGAACTCCGTTTCGACCGGGTATCAATAAGACCTTTGTCTCTTATATATTATGTGTGTCTATGCTTCTCTCTCCGGTCACCGTTCTCGTCGAAGGGCTCGACGAGTAAATTAACTCTCAGACACAGCCCACTGAGTTTCTCGCCGGATCTTCTCAGTGGGTCGCGTTTCCGATCCGGTGGTAGATTCTGCGAAGCACGGCTCTTGCTAGGGTTCGTATTAGCATCGTCATCAGGTTTGAGCCCCGTGAGCTCACCTACTAGCCACGGTTACGCTGAAATAGCCTCTAAAGGCTATAAGATTAGGTAGGAAAAAAAAAAGCTTCTCTCTTTTATATAATTTTTTCATGCCACGATTTTTTTAAGCTATTGTATAGCTTTTATCGCGGGATTTGAGCTCGGCGACCAAATCAAGAAATTCCGTAACGAAAATAAAATCTAACACCCCCCATTCCGCCTACCATGTAGCTCGCGTTCAACACATTCAGACATTGCACTTGTGTAGTGTTTGTGAATAAGCGCGCGGCGTAACGTCGCACTGCATGCGCATCATGAAAAGTCTGCCTATCTCTCTCTCTCCCGCGCTCTAGCTTATGAGTGTGAAGGGACAGTTATTGTTTTGCTTTTGTTAATTTTTATAAATATAGCGTGGTCTCATTTTATTCTTGTTTTAATATTATATTATTATTGTCTAATTATAATTGCATAAGATCATAAAAAATGCAATAGCTTTTTTTTTCTTCCTATGGTGATAGCCTTGAGAGGCTATTTCAGCTTCTCGTTGACGTGTAGGTGAGCTCATGGGGCCCAAACCGGGAGTGTTGCTAACAGTGGTCCTAGCAAGAACAGTGCTTCGCAGAATCTACCACCGGATCGGAAACGCGACCCACTGAGAAGATCCGGCGAGAAACTCAGTGGGTTGTGTGGGTTAATTCACTCATCGAGCCTTTCGTCGCAAGCGACGGGTTCGAGGAGGATAGTGACCGGTGCTTGTGGTGCCTAAAAGCATCGGGTCTTTTTACGTGACGGATTTTTTACAATATTAAACATTAAATATATCAAATTACAAAAAATCATTTAGTATTATTTATCACTGCCTTAATTTGTGCAAAAAAAAACCAAACCGCTTATTCTAACCATAAGAAAATGCAACAAAACAAAATTCGCGAAAATCAGTGAATTTCGGAGGGTCACACACACTGAGATGATTCCTTCATTGAGTCCAGTTCCTCATTATTTGGTAAGAAATTTGATGAAGTATATCGGCACTTGACCACCATAGTGACCATGACAATTTTTCTGTGTGCCTGCGCAAGGCATACCATAGCACGTTCGCCGCCTTGTTACTAACTTGGCGGTCGATTGAGTAAGCTTCCACTATCGCCTTGAATTCGTGGTTGTTGACTTTAGTTTTCGGGTGATCACGGTGTTCATCTTTTAGATTTAAATTTTCATGTCAGATACATTAAAACCGTATGTAAACAAAGGAGTCGTATGATTGTTTGTAGTTCCGTACACGTCGTTAACGCTGTTGAGCCTTTTATGTGAAATTGCTGTCGCAACGCAACCCTTATTCCAACTCGACGTATTCATATTATTCGTATTTTCGTGTTCATATTAATGAAAAAGATACAGATGTAGTGAAATCAAAACGCTAGTCAATAAACAAACAACTGAATTTGAAAACAAAATTCCAAATTTTTTAATAAAATTCATTTGAGTTTAGAATTTATTTCCAGCCATACATAAATTACTTTTCAAATGGCCAGTATTGTAAAATGGCAATTTCATTGATAAATATCTATTATGTAGGTATGTAGTATGTTCGGTGATATATTACCGAACACGTTTGTCAGCATAATTCGCGTGACGCGTTAACTTTATTTCCACAAATCGTTAGTGCACGATCAACACGTCACCCGTGTGCATTCATAACATTATCATTTCTTTGATTTACTTAATATTTTAACAATAAACATTTTTTAGCAACTCAATCTTTAAATTACAAACTCACAGCGCACCCTACATAGTGTAAACAAAACGCTAATCAATAAGCAAACAGTTACTATTATTTTTTAATCAATACGTATTTAATATGAACGAATAACAAAATAACAAACATATTGCAATAAAAACCAAACTCGCAAAAAGTACAATTTGCGCAATAATTAGTAGGGAATCTTATGAGGCCGAACGCGTAGGTACCACGATCCTACCTATTTCCGTCACATGTAGTCATGCGTTCAGTTTTGTAGGTTCGAATATTTCTATACTATTTTTAGACTTCATGTCTTATAATAGAGTATTCAACTTGTAATGTCTATAAGCTCCGGTAACCACTGAATACCAGCTGGGCCGTAAGAATATGAATTTAGTTTATATCAATACTATAGGCGGTATTCTGAATAGCGGTTGCTGCGTTTTCAGCGTTGGGATTCTAAGTTGGAGTGTAAAAAAGCAATGAAGGTTTTTTTTTATCTCCCAGTCAGTCTACTTAACAATTATACCACAGTGTTGCATGTGTTGATTTAAGGATTTAAGCTCCAGCCAAAAAAAAGACGACGGTCTGCTGTTTTTTTTCGGATTCAAATACAGATAGCTCTCATATAACACGGTAGATACCTTTCTACAAAGTACCGCGTTGTGCGAACTCGTGTTATATGAGACTAGAAGCCGTTACAAAAAGGAGAGTAATTTTGCTGAATGAAATCAAACATCTCAACTATACCTGCAATAATTTTTTCACCTATCTATACTAATATATAAATCTACAGTGGTTTTTACGGTTCCGTTATAACTACTGAACCATGCATCCGATTGACTTGATAGGCTAATATTTATGTGAGTGTTGGACTCCCTACACCAGTTGCGGGGGCGTTAATTATGAGAATCTTTGTGGGGGTGAGAAATAATAATGTTAATTTTAAATGCCCAGCGAAGCGGACAGGTACAGCTAGTTATACATAAAAATTAAGCAGTAAAGTTTCGGCTATTCCCATATATTGTGTGTTCATAATGCATAATTAAATTTTCTAAATAATTTAAATAAAAATGTCGTTATTTATATCTATACTTTTATACTTCTATACTAATATTATAAAGAGGAAAGATTTGTTTGTTTGTTTGTATTGAATAGGCTCCGAAATTATTGAGCCGATTTGAAAAATTCTTTCACTGTTTGGAATTTACACTATTCCCGAGTGACAGGCTATAATATTTTTTGAAAAATTTAGGGATCCTTACTAAATCTCCAATAATGTAACACAAGATGTAAAAAAATTATCTAAAACATTCTTTACATCGCGTGCCCTGCGAAAACTATTGATGATAGAATAAAATAATACAGGCACTACGACTTTGTAGAACACATTATTATTGACAAAAAGTGTCGCGACAGCGTATGTCTAACCATTATGTGTTCTTTTATTTTTAAAAATAAAACAACGTCAAATATCGTTGTAATTTTTGTTAAAGACCCGAGCGGAGCCGGAATGGGCCGCTAGTCGTGTTATAAAAGTATACCGTGTCAAAAGAAGGTTTTGGGGATTTTTCTTTTCGTGTTTAGAGTGTTGTAAAAACCCGAGTTATAAGATGGTTACCTGTATGTGAAGTCGCTGCCAACGGCTGCTATATAGTCTAATTCGTTTAATGTTTAATTTATGTTAATGCATACCGCTTTGTATAATATTTCGAATTATTTCCTCATTTCCCTGCGATTCAAAGGTCGCCGGCCTGTTTTCAAGTTACATATAGGCAGCATATAGGTATGTAAATGTGGTCAGAGAATCTCAGTGATAAAAGGTCCTATCACTATTCATTCAAAGCGTTCACATCACTCTGGGTCTGCGGAGGGACTTCGGTTCCCTCTGTATTTTCTACCGTATGTTCCATGGGGAGTGCTCTGAGGATTCGTCCGAGATGATACCGGCATCTCGTTTTTACCATCGTACCGCCCGCCACCGGAGTAGAGTTCATCCATACTACCTGGAGCCACTCCGGTCATCCACAGTGCGTTTCCAGAGGTCTTTTTTGCCACCCACCATCCGGCTATGGAACCAGCTCCCCTCCACGGTGTTTCCCGAGCGCTATGACATGTCCTTCTTCAAACGAGGTTTGTGGAAAGTATTAAACGGTAGGCAGCGGCTTGGCTCTGCCCCTGGCATTGCTGAAGTCCATGGGCGACGGTAACCACTCACAATCAGGTGGGCCGTATGCTCGTCTGCCTACAAGGGCAATAAAAAAACCTTATTCTCTAATCTTGATTGTAATTTTTGTTTATGATTTTTAAGCCTAGATGTAGTTAAAGTTTAAAATTTTAGAAATAATGAAATTACAAGCGATTTATTTCTTTTAAGATTGAAAATTCGCTCAACACATTTGGCGTCAATGTTGATATGCGCTATAAAATATCGGTACAGACACTAAAAGTGGGTAGGGCCAGTACATTCACACTCAATCCGAAAGCCTATATTTTGGCGCCTGCCTGTTTTTGCTAAACTTGAAGGATAGGACTGTCGTTGGGTTAATTCAAAAAATATCAATCAATTGTGTATTAATTTGGGTGTATATTTACGTTATTACGTCTTTGGATTCTGATAACCACTTACATTCAAATGGGCCATAATGCCTCACGTTACGATGTTAGTAAAATAATAATTGGCAAATTTGAAACAGATAACTCTAAAATACAAATTATCTCGTATTTTGTTTTATGTTTTAAAGATAACTAAAATTAAAATCTATTACTGAACTACACTAGTTATTTTTTAGTGAACAGTGATTTTTTGTTGTTGTTGTTCCTATTTTTCAATGAATAATAATACTTTGCTGTAAACAAATGATAATAAAAATAATTTATCAGCGGATCCGTTCTTGGCACTTCCTGTGGATAACATTTCAGGACTCTGAACATAAAACTGAATATTAAATATCCTTTAAGCTGTTTTTATAATTATACAATAAACATAGACAGGTGACGCTATGAAATTTTATTAATTAGGCCTTTTGAGGTTATACAGATGATGTTCCTACATAGTACGTAGAAAGGCGAACGGAGGCTTTTTGTGAATCTTATCAGGTCAGATATGTAATTTCAGATTATAAGATAATATAAGATTCAGGTCAGATATATAATTTACTGGTGAAGGACCTCTTGTGAGTCCGCACGGGTAGTTACCACCGCCTTGCCTATTTCTACCGTGAAGCAGTAATGCGTTTCGGTTTGAAGGGTGGGGCAGCCGTTGTAACTATACTGAGACCTTAGAACTCTTATCTCAAGGTGGGTGGCGGCATTTACGTTGTAAATATCTATGGGCTCCGGTAACCACTTAACACCAGGTGGGCCGTGAGTTCGTCCAACTATTAAAGCAGTAAAGAATATAAATATAAATGACTGTACGTGGAGGTGGAAGCATGCACATATACACAGAACACAGAAAAGAGGTTGGTGTTCTGTGTGCCGCTTTAAACACCAAAATAGGTCCACTATCAATGTCAATCTATGTTAATGATTTGTGTAGTAAAACCACTCATTTAAGCAGACGTTCTCAAGAAATCAACTGGCCATATATGCAAATATTATTTAAAGTGCATAGGCACATACCTAATATGTTCGTACATGTGTGCTAATTGCGGACTATTTCTACAAAAGCCACGTACGTACCCTCTAAAAATTGACTAAATTATTGTATTACCGTTGCTGACGCAAATGTCGATAGGGTTTTTTAAAGAGCAGCGAGTAAGTGATTGTCGGTTTTTTAAGCGCTTTTATTACGTATCGCCATAAGCACTTATAAAGCGGTTTGTCGCGAATTATTTTTATTCATCAATTGTTAACGAGATTGGACGGTTGTTAACAAACAAAAAAAACGATTATCAGTTTGAGTGACAACTGCAAGCAATAACCTTTTTTAATTTATTAAAAATATATTATAGGAGGCTGGAATAGGTATTAAGAAAAAACGTTTGAATTTGAAAAATGGTGTTCTACGGGAGTGTTTTACTAATTTTAATGTTGACAAAAGTGAATGGGCATAATAGTTATAAACGTTCCTGGGTTACGACAGACGAATGTAAGTAGCTTACACAGTAATGAAAATTATGACAATGGCACAAAAAACATTAAGCGCAGATTTCTTTTGTTTCGAAGCCGCGATTTTTTTTAGTACAGGTATCGAAAAGGTAAAAGATTTTTAACATCCTTCTTTCTAATGAGATAAATTCTTTCTAGTGAATATATTCTTGTTGTGATTACGTATATTAGCAAATTAATGTTTAATGTAATTAGGTACTCATATTGAATGGCCAACCAATTGTCTTTAGTGAAACTGTTAAAAACCTTGGCGTTACCTTTAAGCTGGAATGAGCAGGTTAACAATGTTAGCAGTAAAGTTAACTTTGCATTCCATTCACTCAAATGTCTCCAATATTTTTTGCCTTTGGAAACTAAAATTTCTCTTGCCCAAAGTCTCATTTTACCCATTTTGGACTACGCTGATGCTTGCTACTTGGATGTCACTGAGGAGCTTCTCAATAAGCTTGAGCGTTTGCAAAATTTGTGCATCCGTTTTATTTTTGGTCTCAAAAAATATGATCATATTTCTGAATTTCGCAAAAAGCTCAAGTGGCTCCCAGTCCGTTTCCGCAGAAATACTAGAATATTGTGCTTCCTATTTAATATCCTACATAATCCTAACTACCCACAATATTTACGTGATCGCTTTACCTATGCCCGTCCCTCCATTGCTCCTTGTAGAACACACATTAAAATTCTCCTCAAATGCCCTGTTCATAAAACACATGCTTACGCAAAATAATTTTCTGTACAAGCAGTTATACTTTGGAATTCCCTCCCTCCAAGCATACGAGCGTGCAAAACCATAGCAGCGTTCAAGAAATCTGTTAAAGAACATTATTTATCCTTACCATCTTAAATAAAGTATATATATTTGTATAATGTATTATAATATAAAGCAAGTATTAGTGTGTATGTTATATATATATATGTGTGTGTGTGTGTGTATTTGTATGTATATATATTGTTTTGTATCTTGTAATATGTACATATTATTATATGTAATGTTTACTGTATGCACTAGGTTTGTGTTCCTAATTCTTCTTTCCTTTTGCGGGCCTACTGGAAGAGATTTCAGCATGAAATAAGTAGTGCCCTTGTACTCTGTATGCTTATTGACGTGTCTTTTCTAACAGCTGTGTGTACAAAATATATATTAAATAAAAATAAATAGGTACATTGATAGTGTGTTTTGTTTGAACCAATTACGTTTCTGTAGTGAAACATATACAAGGTTTAAATCAAATTTGAGTAATTTGTGAATGTACTAAGAGAATGGAAGCTAAGAATTTAATGTGGTTTCATAGCAAACATTTATATTTTTATCAATGGATGTCATAATGGATGAGTGTACAAGGAAGTAATGTCATCTCCTTAGATTAAGCTATCAGCTTCTACGTACTATATTTAATAGCGATTATAGGATGACAACATCACATGCAATTAATGGAGTTATTACGAGAAGAATCTCCTAATGCAGATTCCACTACTTTTATGATACAAAGCCTATTCAAAAGCAGTAAAGAGTGGGAAAGCTCGTACCCATTCGTATCCATCCGCTGTCGAAGAAGAAGTGGACATACGTATGTTAAGTGAAGTTTTAAGAAGAATTAAGGATAAAATGTCTCTAAGTGGAGATGTACAGGTATGTCGTGTCGTTTATAAATAGAGTTGAACCTTTGGGAAATTTCGGTAGTTGTAATCTACTGCTCCTATGGCTTACTTCGAACAACAGGATGTCAGATCATATATTGATCAGATTGTTCATATATTTTTGGTGTTTAAAGCGGCACACAGAACACCAACCTCTTTTCTGTGTTCTTTGTATATGGGCATGCTTTCAACTCCACGTACAGTCATTTATATTAATTTTTTTTTATTGCTTTGATACTGCTTCATGGCAAAAATTGGCAGGGTGGTGGTAACTACCCGTGTGGACTCACAAGAGGTCCTACCACCAGTATAATTATTGCCTTACGATATTACAAAGATTGATTGGTCAGGTCTAATCTATGGTGTAGTTACATGAATCAGTTACGAATTTAACAGAGTCCTTCGATAAGGTGGAATAATGATTAGTTATTTGTTTGTAATTATAAAAGTGCCCCGTCGGTAATTCCATTAAAACCACTTGTACGGCTTACTCGTCTGTAACCACCGAAGCTGTAAAGTTTTTGGAAAAGTCGGAAATAATATAAAGCCAACAAAATTTGAGATTAGAACGCGTAAAAATGTTTTAAATTATACTCAAGATTCGCGAAAATCGAACAAAATACTAAGTCTATTAAATGTTTTACATAATAGGTTGGGAAAAAAGTCTTTTCGTATTATATAAGTAGTATGTATGAGCTTGTCATAAAATCTCTTTGGCTATACTATTTGTATCTGGCTGGTTTTGGTATCATTAAAAGTTTAAATTTTAAAGAAGACAATTCCAAATTCAACTTTGGAAATTCTGTGATTATTATTTATTTTTCGTACTGTCAATATAAGTGAATCTAGTGAAGAAATTTGATATATTTTAAAATTTTACTACAAAAAAGGTAAAAATGCAACGCAAGCCGCGAAAAAAATTGCAATGTTTATGGACCTAGTGCAGTGTCTGTGAGAGTAGCACAAATTCGGTTTAAGCGTATTCAATCCGGAAATTTTGATGTCAAAGATGGTCGCACGTCGCTCTGGTCGCCCTATTACGGATAAAATGGATGTCATTTTTGAAAAAGTGGAGCAAGATCGGCATATCAGTAGTTACGACGTCGCTGAAGAACTGGGAATTGACCACAAAACAGTTTCGGCGCATTTGAAAAAAAGCTGGGTACACAAAAAAGCTCGATATTTGGGTACCTCAAGAGCTCACTGAAAGAAACCTATTATCTCGTGTACTCATTTCTGATTCTTTATTATGACGTAATGCAACCGAACCATTTTTGAAGAAGCTGATAAATGGTGATGAAAAGTGGATCACGTACGACAAGAACGTGCGAAAAAGATGATGCCGTGTTTGTGGTGGGATTGGAAGGGCATTATTCATTATGAGCTGTTACCACCAGGCAGTACCGTCGATTCTGAACTCTACAGCGAGCAGCTGATGAGATTAAAGCAAGAAGTTAAGAGAAAGCGGCCGGAATTAATCAATAGAAGGGGTGTGGTTTTTCATCATGATAACGCTAGACCTCACACATCTTTAGCCACTCAGCAAAAATTAAGAGAGTTTGGCTGGGAGGTGTTAATGCATCTGCCGTATAGTCCTGACCTTGCACCTTCAGATTTCTACCTGTTTCGGTCTCTTCAGAATTTTTTAGGTAGTGTCAGGTAAACATCACGAAAGGACTGCCAAACCAATTGCCGCGTTATTTTGATCAGAAGCCCCAAAATTTCTATAGCAATGGGATCATGTCCCTACCTACACGATGACAAAAAGTTATCGAACAAAATGGTACCTACACACTTTAGTTAAATGTAGTCGGCGCGTGTTTTTATAAATCATTAGTGCATGACTAATAAAGATGGGACAACAAACAACAGGTGCAAGCATTTATCGAAAACAACACGTGCCAGATAAGAGTCGTAAACAACATCGTCCCACCACGATACCTTGCTATAAAAACGCTCCGTTGTTGTCCCTCAAGCTCGATGTTCGACCAGCCCATACCGTGGGCCCCGAAGGTCAAATATTTAGGCGTCACCCTCGACAGTAGGATGACATTCCGCCCTCGCATCAAGACGGTACGCGACCGTGCCGCCTTCATTCTAGGACGTCTCTACCCTATGATATGCAGGCGAAGTAAAATGTCCCTTAGAAATAAGGTGACACTCTACAAAAGTTGCATACGCCCCGTCATGACATATGCTAGTGTAGTGTTCGCTCACGCGGCCCGCACTCACCTAAAATCATTTCAAATTATCCAATTCCGTTTTTGCAGGATAGCCGTCGGAGCCCCGTGGTTCGTCAGGAACGTCGACCTCCATGACGACCTGGACTTAGAGTCCACCAGTAAGTATATGCAGTCGGCGTCGATGCGCCACTTCGATAAAGCGGCACGACACGAGAACCCTCTCATCGTGGCCGCCGGTAACTACATTCCCGATCCTGCGGACAGAATGGAAAGCAGTNAAAGCGGCACGACACGAGAACCCTCTCATCGTGGCCGCCGGTAACTACATTCCCGATCCTGCGGACAGAATGGAAAGCAGTCGACGTCGCCCAAAACACGTCATCTCGGATCCTCCCGATCCACTAACGGTGCTTTTAGGTACTTCAAGCACTGGTCACCGTTCTCGTCGAACCCGTCGCTTGCGACGAAGGGCTCGACGAGTAAATTAACTCTCAGACACAGCCCACTGAGTTTCTCGCTGGATCTTCTCAGTGGGTCGCGTTTCCGATCCGGTGGTAGATTCTGCGAAGCACGGCTCTTGCTAGGGTTCGTGTTAGCAGCGTCATCAGGTTTGAGCCCCGTGAGCTCACCTACTAGTCACGGTTACGCTGAAATAGCCTCTCAGGCTATCAGATTAGGTAGGAAAAAAAAAAAAAAACAAGCTCAGAAGCGAGCGAGTCGCCGTATCAGACGGAACGCTCCTGCGTAATATACGCTCTGAGTTAACATTTCTGGTTTTATTGACTTACGAAGACCGCCCGCTTACCATGTCGCTACCCGAAAGTGGAAATACTCCAACAAATAAACTATATTAAAAAATGTTGTGAATTTTCTTATAAAATGCGAAGAAACTTTTTCCCAAACTATTATTATGGAATCAATACTGCGTAAGTAGGTGGATCTACAATATTTTGTGACTATATGTGCAATATATATAATAAAGTTATTTAAAAACACAAATGTACCTTGCTTCCAATTGCGAAGAGAAATTCGACGATATAAATGATCATCCAAAAAGGACAGTATCTTTATTACCATTTGACAGCGTCAATAATTTATGAACCGGTCAATTAAAACCCGTGAATTGATTCCGTTTCGTGCTAAATTGATCGCGTGTCTTCAGCTTCGAATGCTATACCTCACTCCGCGACCGTTCGCGACCATTGAATACGTAATGATTCGACGAAGGGGTCACGGAAATGTTATGCTGTTGTCTTGGAAACTTCAGGATTTGTGGCAAAAATAATATCAAGGACTTATGGATTTGGGTCATGATTCATTAAGAGCACAAACGACAACGCAGTTATCTCAGTGCTATTTAAATTAAATTATTGACAAATAAGCTCTAAAGAGACAGATAGACGAGAAAACAAAAGTGGAGCAAAAAAAAGAATATTTTAGTTTGTAATAATTTTAAAATTATTCATTCTGTCACGGCAAAATGCTGTTTTGTATTAATTTTTTAATTATCTATAAAATTGCGAGATAAGAAAATAAATATTACATAAGATAAAAAAAAGAAAAGTAAATCATAAAAGTTTTCGAGGAACCGAAAATAAAACATTTTTTGTACATCCTCTAAATGCATTTAATTAACAAGTAGTATAAATTTTGACTAGTGTCGTTGAGCAATTACGAGTATAAAAGGGTAAACTTGATAAGTAAAGTTGATTTGCAGTGGAGAATCACATCAGTCCTGACGATCTATTAGAGTTTTTGAAGATCGGAGAAAATGCAGCGACCTCGGCCACAACTAATGACGTATTATCATACGTCGAAACTGAGGTACGTATAGGGTGACCACAAGCTGTCATGAATCGAAACGAAGACTAAGTATGCTCCCGGAGTTTAGTAAAGTAAGGGGTTCAAAGTGGACCAGGCTGTTTCGATACCGCATAGATAATGTTTATTATTTTGTAGGCAGCGGCTTGGCTCTGCCCCTGGCATTGCTGAAGTCCATGGGCGACGGTAACCACTCACCATCAGGTGGGCCGTATGCCCGTCTGCCTACAAAGGCAATAAAAATAAATAAATATTTTAAGCAAATTTACAAACTCCTATAGTTACTCTTCGATCTGAAATATTTGTTTTTATCAATATGATAAAAAACATTTATGTTATTTAAATATTGTCTAGAACAAATAAATTTCATTTTATGGTTTAATCATTGAACTTCAGGTCGTGCATAATTCTAACTATTTAATTTGTAACCGCTACACGATGAATCTAATCCTAACTATACTTAGCATAGTAATAATGTTATTCACTGAGTCATCATTGTCACCAAAGAGAAACGAGAAAAAATTATGAATACACTAAACGTTACTAGCAAGTAACGCATTATACAATCGGATTTAGGCTAATTTTTTGGAACGAAGTTCCTTATCGCGCGTTGTGAAAGGGGGCTAGACGGAAAAAATTCTTACGAAAAGTTGTCACGACACTTTTTAGATCCGTCATTCTGACCAATCAACGTGTAGGCGCTTATCGCGTGACATTGCTCGTATCCGATTGGTCCGCGTAATGAGTACAGTTTCTCGAGATAGCGTTTCAACAATAGTNATTTTTTGGAACGAAGTTCCTTATCGCGCGTTGTGAAAGGGGGCTAGACGGAAAAAATTCTTACGAAAAGTTGTCACGACACTTTTTAGATCCGTCATTCTGACCAATCAACGTGTAGGCGCTTATCGCGTGACATTGCTCGTATCCGATTGGTCCGCGTAATGAGTACAGTTTCTCGAGATAGCGTTTCAACAATAGTAATTTATTTCATAGTATTGTTTTTTTCTTCTTCATAATGCCGTAATTTATTATTATAACTTAAAAAAAAATTACAATTCCTTCACTAATTAATCGAAAGGAACTTCGTTCCATCCGGGTGTCCCTCGACACCTCTGAAGTTTTTTTTTCTTTCTAGGACACTACGAATTTTCCGGTTCCTGAAACCGTGGATTGCTTCGGATTGGGTCGGCTAGTCCGTCCAGTACTCTCACTTTTCAACATGAAACCTGATACTTCGGAGAATGTGAACACACATTTTTATTTCTCATCTAGAACGCAGCGGAACAGAGTCCAGGTATAAAGGGTTTAAAAGTTTTAAATGTCTATATTCGACTAATACCTTTTGGTCTGGTGCAGCTCTTTCCATTGTACCAGTCTAGTTACAAGGTTGATCTTTAGCATCTTATTAGGATTTACAGTATTAGATCTAGGTAATATTCAGTTAAGGTCATAACGGAAGCAACTTTGCGATATCATTATTGTTTTCTACATAAATTATTAAATGAACATTGGAAGGTATCCTTAATAGGTAATCCGGGTACCTCTTACGTTTATAATTACCGTAGAAACTTAACAAAACACAGCTAAAAGCGTCCTCGTTACTTCTGACGTCATTTAAGACTTTATTTAACAAGGGATAAACTTATTAAATATAAATGAGGCATTGTGAATGGTTATTTAGCTTGAGGTTTTTGAATAGTTAAGTTGTATTTCAGTGTTTTCAAATCATATATTGAATGTATGAACGATTTAAAAAAATTAAAAAAATTCTAAATGATTTTTTAGCTTATTTTTACGTCGTGTCTAATTCTCAATTGCGACTATAAGATATACTTCCTGCGCGCATTTATACCGTAGTTCGTACATCTGATATGGCAAACGTGTCCATAAAAAAAAAACATTCATAGTACTAAAAAGCTACCGTAATTAGGTATATCCTGGAAACCAATTCGGTCTTGAATGGGTGGACTTTGATGCCAAGAGAAGAACGGTTTTGATCATACATGGATTCATGAGCCATAGTAATGCATCGTGGGTGAACGAAATGACACGAGCGTTTCTGGATTGGGTAAGTTCTCATCTAATGTTGTTTTTCAACTAAAATATGATTATTATTGTAAATTAGTCGGAAGTTACTGGTTAAGGAAGTTTTTAGAATTAGTTTTATTACTGGTGGTAGGGCGTCTTGTGAGTCTGCAAGGGTAAGTTCCATCCACTCTGTCTATTTCTTCCGTGAAGAAGTTGCGTTTCGATTTGAGGAGTAGGGTAGCCATTGTACTGTACTGTAAGAAACGGGGAATTTAGAACTTATGTCTCAAGGTGGTTGGCGGCATTGAAGTTGATGTGTATGAGGCTCCCAGATGTACCGTGAGCTTGTCCACTCATTAAAACAATAAAAAAGTACTTTTATTTTACTTTCCTGAAACTCAGTTTTTTTTTATATTGCTGACTAAGTCAATGTGTTATTTGTACTCCAACGTATTTTATTTCATTATTGGTGGTCATTTCCACCTTGAGTGGACGGTATCATAATAATTAGATGATATTTCAGTCACTTAGTTTTAGCGGGAGTTTATCACCCACGTGATTAGACAGGGTGGTGGTACCTACCCGTGCGGACTCACAAGACGACCAGTAATTACGCAAATTATAATTTTGTGGGTTTGATTTTTATTACACGATTTTATTCCTTCACCGTGGAAGTCATTGTCAACATTTGATGAGGACGTATTTCATTAGAAAAATTGGTACCCGCCTGCGGGATTCGAACACCGGTGCATCGCTCAACACGAATGCACCGGACGTTATCCTTTAGGCCACGACGCGACGATTCGCGAAATATGAAATTACTTAAGGGTGTAAGTTTCGGTTTGAGGGGTGGGGCAGCCGTTGTAACTAACTATACTTGAGACCTTAGAACCTAAATCTCAGGGTGGGTGGCGCATTTACGTTGTGGATGTCTATGGTCTCCAGTAACCACTTAACACTAGGTGGGCTGTAAGCTCGTCCACCCATCTAAGTAATAAAAAAAAAAAGGTTGTTTGTACTGCGTTAGTATTTTATCATGGCTTCATATTAATACCTAATTTAGATTTTACAATAGTGTAAATGTTTTTAGGCCGATGTCAATGTGATAGCCGTTGATTGGAGCGGAGGCGGGAACACATGGAAGTATTGGCGAGCTGTCGCGAACGCTAAGAGAGTGGTCTCCGATGTGAACGGGTAATAAAATCGATGTTGAAATATTTTCGTTGAAACTTCAAAAGTTGATAGTATAGAGTTGATTGTTATATTTTTGCGCATGCCAAGAATTTACCGCGGACGCTTTTTGAGTAATTTGTAAAGTACTGCGTGCTTAGTGCGAGTTTTTTAACTTCTCGATCGCGTAAAAGTTAGCTCAAATTTGTATGGAGTTGGAACAGCGCCCCTAGCGGCAAACGAAGGGAAGTTGTTCCGACTCCATACAAATTTGAGTTATAAGCACACTGTTTGTAATTTTAGGTTCATGCGTCAGTTGATGTCGACGAGTGGTGCGAAAACAAAGAGCTTTCATTTTGTAGGGCATAGTCTAGGAGCTCATATTGCCGCTTGCGTGTCTTTCCACATTGGCGGAGTAGCTAGGATCACAGGTGAGGGGTGTACAAGCTCACCAGATTTGTTATCTTCAATCGGCTTTTAAATACCGGGCCTAGGATAAAATAATAATAAAAAAATCCTATATATCAATCACCATTAGGTACTCAGATCTGCCTATAGAAGTAATAAAAAATGTTCAGAAAAATTTTAACGTGCTTTTAACGTTTCTAAAACATACTATAATCGAACCGTGTTAGCATTATAATATAATATAATATAATATTACAAATAAATACATACCTATTGTGGAGATTAGTATCCATAAACAACACTGAGATAAAATTATGTTTTTTTTTATTCTGCGTTTAATTCTATTCTATTATTAGCTTTCGAAGCGTTTTGATTTTATTATTTTCCCTAAATAGGTTTGGATCCAGCACAGCCATGTTTTAATTCACCGAACAGCACTGATCGGTTGGATCCTAGTGACGCGGACTTCGTCGATGTCATTCACACTAATGGAAGACTTCTCACCAAATTAGGATTAGGATTACCCGACCCCATTGGTAAATATGAGTACTTAGTAATTAAACATAAACGTAATTAAACTACACGTGGTTCGATGTTGCCACCCTAAATACTTTAAAAAGTATAAAAACCTCCTTATTTTTATACTAATAATAATGTAATAGTGACATTTTCTTTCCAAAACTTACCATAGATACCGTAAGTAGTTGTTATTACTATAGGATCACGTCTCAAAACTATTTCTAAAATATATCTCTGCGTGGCTCAAGGAATATTTAATCCGAATTTTTTATCGATAAATTTATCGCGCGATGTATCTCAGTCATCGAACACTTCGTTATTAATAAATAGACGTTGTAAGGTTAATTATATACATTTCATGATATTTAATGAATCTTTGTCCCGTTTAACCTTAAGCAAACGATTTATTTTGAATCATAACTGGCTGTTTACTGTTTAAACAATGAATATACAAAAAGATTTTAATGATGAAAGTACGTAATTCAAATTCACAGAAGACAACTATTATTCATAGGTTTTTTTTCATGATTTTCAAGGTGCTAGACGGCCTGTGACGCAAATGACAAGAAAAAACTTGACACTACTTGTTAAAAAGCGCGCGAGAATGACTAACCTTTATTATTAGTCCTTACTAAACCTTATATATTATGTAGCTTGCGGTGCTTATTTATGTTCTACATGACGTATAGGTACTGTTACAAAATTATAACCGAGTGTTTGCACAATGAAGAAATTTGAAAAAAAAAAACTTTGTCATCTTTTACAAATATTTTATCCGATTTTTTCAAAATTTTCAGTAAGTCGGTTTACCCATCTCACAAGAAACAGTTCAACCATTTTTTGCGAAACTTTTATGTTCTATAATAGAAAAAAAAGTGGGAATTCACCTCATTGCAATAATAGTCTAAGATAATAAGAATCAAAGTGCTAACGATTCTAATGTTTTTTTGTTGTTGAGAACGTTCGTATTATTAGTACTAAACGATACAATCAGTTCTATATTCCATTTTTTTCGTTTTTGTTTTGTATGATTTAATTTTACTTTATTATGTACACTTCTAAATTAATTAGACCAATAAATTGTTCTAGAATTTGGTATACATTTTTAGGTCACGCAGATTTTTATCCAAACGGAGGTATGAAACAGCCGGGTTGCTATAACAATAGCAATTCGGTTTGGTCAAGCATCTTTCCAAGTAAGTTTCTAGAAGCTGAGAAAATTTCAAAGTTCTTTATGAATATGTACGACAGTTAGCTAGTTAGCATAGCAGCAATAAGGATTAATGAATAAAGAGTATAAATAAATCTCGTGGCACAATTTTGGAGTGTGGGATTTTCCCGTCCGCGCTTTGACTGGAATGGCCCCTTCGGCTAACAGGTAAGGGGAAAAAAGTAAGATTTTTCGAAAAAAATAGAACAGTAGATGAAGATAGAGGGCTTATTAGATCTTATTACACAGATCAGATTATTAATCATTGGAGTATTTAATTGGTACATTTATGTATATTTTTTTTATTTCAAAGTGTAGCTACCTAATTTTAGCAGATAGGTAGGGCTTATATTTATTTACAATGTTAGTAAGTTGAGTGTTAATATTTAGGAATTTACTTTGGCCTTTTAGACAACTTGCATTTATATTTAAGAAAACACAAAACGTAGGTACTTCCTCATTATTTTTATTTATGTGTTTTATGATTGGTCTTGATACAATTCGATCTTAAGCACGTTTTATTGTTCATGTAAGAACCATTTACCGTTAGAATACGTGATAAAGACAAGTTTCTGAATAATAAGTGAACTAAAATTAAAATTATGACCCAAATTTGATAATACACTTGGTTTTCAGGTTTGCAGCAAGCAATATGCAGTCACGGACGTGCTTATCTGCTTTTCACCGAGTCCTTGATCAACAACAATTGTTCATTTAGAGCTTACAAGTGGAACTTGACTTATGAGGGGTAAAAATTCAGAATTTCAACTTAAACAGATAAAAAAAAAATAAGGTGTCATCCATCTTATTCCACTTTATAAAAATTGTTAGGATCGTGGCCATCTTGATTGTCATAATAATTGGTAAATGTACTTGATTTAACATATAACGCTAGTGGTCGGACAAACTATAAGCTCACATGGATGGATATTACCTTTCTATCTATTTCTGCCGCGAAACCTTTGTTTGTGCCGAGCTGAAAGGCTAAAAGCCAGATTATGAGTATAGATATAGGCCCTGTTTACTAACACTTTGTATAATACCTTGACCTCGTTTATCGATCTATAAAACAAAATATTTCAACGTGATTTTCACTACCTTCAAGATGTGCTTAACTTGAAAACGAGCACGCGTATCAAGGAACGATGAAAATATAATAATTTTGTTGTTAACATCTTAAACAGAATCACCGGGGTAAAAATATTATTATTATTTCAATTTTACAGCTTGTTGACTAAATTTTTTAAGTTTTTAAAATTACAAGTTTATAGATTGAAAACTAGAAACAGTATGGACAATGGCGGATCCAGGGGGGGGTCATGGGGGTCATGACCACCCCCTGAGCTGGTTCCAGGATTTAGGTGGACCATTAATTGAATATAATGATTTTATTTATATATTTTGTCACCATACAGATTTTATGTAACTACATACCTTCAATATTTAATTAATTTAATATAATATAATAACTTTGTATAATGGCAAACGTCTGGGAACGAACGCATCTAAATTTGACTATATGACCCCTCCTGGCGCCAAAGCTGGATCCGCCCTTGAGTATGGACCTTGAAAACCAGTTAAAAATTAACCACATTTGGCGACCAAAAGGTAGAATGGTTTAGATCATGAAAGCAATACACAAATAAAACAACACCATATGAAAACTAAATTACCCAACTATGTAACGCTATGATGGATTTTTATTTATTAATATTATTGAAGACTGCGATAAATTCCACTCAATCTGATTGTTTTTGGTTTGGTTTATAGAGTGAACGCAAGTATACGGGCAACGTGTGACAATATCGGTTCATGTTCAGAGATGGGCATAAAAGCCGTAGGAGCAATCGGCTACCGACGTGCCAAAGGACCCTACTTCGTTCTGACCACCGATAAGGAACCTTATTGTCGTAAGTGTTTAGATCGACAATCCCTCACCGGCCCTCACTCCAAATAGTTATTCTAAAGCAATTGAAACTTTGACTTAAGGTAGCCAGTTACATTTGCGTCGAGGTCAGGTGGCTTCCACTGTTTAAAATCAGTAGGGCTATGAATCTTCCAATCAATCGTAGCTAATTATTCATTATATATTCAAGGTGTTGCGTTGTGGTAAATGAGCCTAGACTGTATTTATTATTTTGAGACATTTATTTGTCCTTATATGACAAATTAAAGACAATATGAGAGAAATATAAAATCGATGCGTCGCTCTTGGCGGCTGGATTTGAGAGAGCGTTGGTGTCATGGCGGCATCGTTCGCTGATACTTTGACGTTCAGAAATTGAAGACAGGGTTAAGTCAAAATTCTGTCAAATTTTGTATCTATTAAGTTTGGCTTTTGAATAATTGTTAGCATTTCGTGCAACCCGCGTTTATCAAAAACGTTAACTGCAATTAGGTAGGTACTTCAAAATATTTTTGAGAAGGATACACTATAAGAATAGTAACAATAGGGCTAATATATAATATTTATAGATGAATCAATGTGACACTGCCTTAAAATATAATATTCGTTCTTCTTTCGTAGCATGTCCTCTCATCACGAAGCATAGGAATTTGTCATAGTTATTGTCATTGTCATTGTCTTCAGTAGTATATCCATTCCAATGTACCATAGGGAGAGACTTCTCTGTTTCATCTTTAGGTGTTTCTTTTATTTCATGACGAGTTTTTTTTAAGCATCGGAAATGGAACGCCAGCGTCCCCAGTCAGAATTGCTGCACGATCTCCGTCAAGGCTTTCGTCTAGATCGTTCTTTGAAAACGTCAACAGTGACCGTTGCGTATGCAGATCCCGATGACCAAGCGGTCGACGTTGGTACTACCACTACAGAGGCTAGCTGCTGGTTCAGACGAATTTTCGGAAGGAGGTAAAGTCAAATTAAAATTAATTAAAATAATTCATATAGGTAACGCTTTTGTTTTTTGTTTCACAAAATACAGGGTGTGTTTTAAAAACACTGTTATTCTAATTGTAATGACATTTCTAAATATTATGAAAATTTACTTACTTACTAGAAACCTTACTGTTGGTAGGACCTCTTGTGAATCCGTACGAGTAGGTGCCACTGCCCTGCCTATTTCTGCCGTGAAGCAGTAATGTTTCGATTTAAAGGGTGGGGCAGCCGTTATAATTATACTTGAGACCTTAGAACTTATATCTCAAGGGGGGTGGCGCATTCATGTTGTAGATGTCTATGGGCTCTAGTAACCACTTAACACCAGGTGGGCTGTGAGATCGTCCACCCATCTAAGCAATAAAAAAAATCTATAAAGGATATTAAAATTTCAATGCATGAAAAATACTGACTAATCACCTAACTAACTTCGATAAAATTAGACTGATTTCTCATATTATAATGTATTTATTGTTCTGATGCGCGAATTTTCGTGAAAGGTGATTTTTCGAAATAGGAATGGTCCGCTGAGTTCGAAATATACCGAAATAGCGAAAAAAGTACAAAGCAACCAGAGATTTTGTAACGATGGGATTATATAAATGACCTAAAATTATTTGAAATCACACCCTGTATAATCCCACCCGTGTAAAAATATCTAAAACATCAGAACTTAATAGGATCTACTTTATTTCTTTTTTGTTAGAGCATCGAGTAATACTGTAGTCGAAAAGGAGTACGCAGATCCATTGGAAAACGAAACTATTGACAATAATAATGCAACAACAGTGACGTCTTGGTTCAAGAGGTTGTTCACATAGTTATTTAATTGAATATGCAATTTCGAAAAGGGCACATGTCGCATATTTTGTCAAATACGTTTTTTCATATACATGTAGTTTTGTACCTACACCCATTTTTTAATAATTCCAGTAATTTTCAATTGCTAATTAACACTAAAATATATCTCAAAATATATCTCTCATTTTAAATTTTACACTGCTTTAGAAAATAATCAGTTTTCGAAATTACATATTCAATTATTTTAAATTGTTTATTGTTCCGTTTTACGGAGAAAAAAAAAGATTATTTGTGTGAAATATTTGTTGTTTTGGCTGTATGGATTAAAATCTGTAATTTCACAATGAAAAAAATGTGGGTAAGTCCACTAAAATAAGTTTTTGGAAAACTTTATGAAAAAAGTTGTATTAAGTAAAGAAATAGTTAAATATGATCTTAATAAGTTCTATAGTTCGGCGTACGAGTATAAGTAAGATTTGCCATCGAATCGTATATGGACAGAGTTTAATATGTCATTGTATACATATATAGGAGAAGACATCATTTTTGTGAAATGAAGCTTCTGATTGTATATTCGTTGTGGTATATCATGCTTAAAAACAAAATTTATATTGATTTTGGATTTATTACGAAATATGAAAATGTCTTATGTATATGTAGTTGATTATAATGATATCTGCTGGACAACACTAGAGCTATAGGAATGTAACATTAAAAAGATCAATCCAATTTTTTATTTATTTCATACCGCCAAAATATGACGCCATGTTGATTTTTCACAAGTCGCATTCATTTTTCAGTGTTATTGAATTTACTCTTTAATAATAAATTATAATCACATGTTTGTTTTTAGCACATTAGCTCATTTATACTAGATTATGTTGTTGATCTCATAATTAATGATGTAATGTGTTATAGCACAGTATGACTATAAGTAGGTACATTAGGATATAGTTAGTACCTAATCTTTCACGAATGTTTTTAATTTGTCCTTAGTTAAAATACATTAAATAAATAATAAGGAAATATTTTTATATTTATTTTGACGAAGTCATTCAACCTTCTTTTGTAGTAAGTTTTTTACTCGTTTTGCCTGTTTTAGATTTTTGAATTTATATTCCAGTTGAATCAGGTTTATGTAATATGATTGTTTATTAGTTAGTTAATTATTATTTAATAGTAACAATTTTATATTTAGTGTTAGCTTAAATGTAAATGTATTAAAGTTTAAGTGTTTGACTGTGATTTCAAAATAAAGAGTTCTCTTTCGAAGATCTTTAATTTTCCTTTTTTTATTAAAGTTATAATCTCTGGTCGTCTATTTGTTTGCTCAGGTTAAACTCCGAATTGGCCGAATGAATTCTGAAGATACTTCTTGGCAGGTAAATACTTTTTCCAAGAATAATATAGGCTATTATTGTTCTAGAAACATTTAGTTCCTGTGGAAAAAAATTCTTTTGCAAGCCACAGTCATTACTTTAAGTTAACTTAGTTTTCTGATGATTCAGACAGTGTGAGTAAAACAACTACAACCATCCTGCCTATTTCTACCGTGAAGCAGTAATGCGTTTCGGTTTGAAGGGTGGGGCAGCCATTGTACTGTAAAACTGAGATTTAGATCGTCTCGAGTTCCAAGTATCAGTTTTACACTACAACGTAAGTAGTAGTTACGTGTTAAGTCAAGGTAAGTGGCGGCATTTACGTTGTTGATGTCTATGGGCTTCGGTGACCACTTAACATCAAGTGTGCTGTGAACTCGCCCACCCATGTTTTGAAAATGAAAATATTTTATTTATATAATAATAATATGTATTTGATTTGTTATGATTTTAAAATTATTCATTACCAGTAATAACATTAGTGAACCGATTTGCATATTAGATAAAAAACAGCTTTTAAACTAATTGAAAATAATTTTCCCAGTAATTGCAATTTTTTTAAATTGTTATTTGCTTATTGTACATTTCACACCCACTCACTATTTTTCACTTGAATAGCTGATACTTTAAACGAAAGTCTATTTAATTTTGATTCTAATGGTAAACTTGAACGGAGGAATAAGACGTTGCTTAGAAAAGGAATATCTATTTTTTTTTTCAATGCCATCCATGAGAATTAAAACTTTATACTTTTACGGTTAAATACGTTTTTTTATTGTCACTATATTGTCTTCGACGTATCGAATATACACTTTCCTTGGTCACGGACGACTAAGGTGTTATTCGTCGACATTTGAAATATATAATGACAATATGAAACGCGATATTAAGCCGTAAAAATAAGTGTAATTATGTCTAAATTCGAGTAAAGTGAATAAAATTCTGTTTATTACATAGATAACAAAATTATATACGAATTTGGTATGTTTATTATTGTTGTGCTTAGTGAAATATTTTTTTATTTTTTTTTTATTGCTTAGATGGTTGGACGAGCTCACAGCCCACCTGGTGTTAAGTGGTTACTGGAGCCTATAGACATCTACAACGTAGACGCGCCACCCACCTAGAGATACAAGTTCTAAAGTCTCAGTATAGTTACAACGGCTGCCCCACCCTTCAAACCGAAACGCATTACTGCTTCACGGCAGAAATAGGCAGGGTGGTGGTACCTACCCGTGCGGACTGACAAGTGAGCATACGTTGAAAGTGTCTATATGAAGTGTGTGACAAGTAAAAATGAGAGTTTCAATGTTCGACCGGTTATGGTTCTTCGGAAAAAATAGTGGAATCCACGGCTTGAATCGGTTATTTCATGATCAAAATAATACTTTTGCGAGGTAAGTTAGAGAGACATGTTCAGTTCACAGACACAAAAAAACTTGGTCTTTTAAAAAATCATTTACCTTTTACATATATAATAATCTAATATCAAATATGTGTTCTGTGTATGTGTTAGCCGCAATTATATATTTTAAAACGTAATGCGCTGCCGTACACGAAGGCAGGTATGCCACCGGCACTCCAACCCCGGTTCGCGGCCCCCCTGTTGTTTAATTTTAATTATTTTGTCTTCGCGTCAATAGAATAAGCCATCTCAGGGTTTACTGGAAGCGGTTTCATTTTGAAATAACCAGTAACTTAGTACAATTTAAAAAAAAATTGTGGCTATTTCATACCTAACGATTTTTATTATGTAAATAAAAATATATAAAAAATTAGACGATGTAAGTTCAACTTAGCGTTATTCGAGCGAAGTAGTCCCAATAACTAATACCGTCTTTACCATAAGGGCACACGGGGCCCGTGCCCAGGGCCCCCATTCTCAGGGGGGGCCCTAAGGACCGACAATTTCTCTCACACATTTATTCGGTTTCCGTTATCGTGATCGTAACAAAAAAAACTAGCAGCATTCTAATATCATTAATGACATCTTATCTCATACCATATTTGATATATAATAAATGGTCATACTCAGTAAAAAAATGTTATTATAATTCGCTTTTTTTTTACTTTCCAAAAGGGCCTCAAATTCTTGTGTGCCCAAGGGCCCCAGCCTAATTGACGTCCCTGCCAATAACTAGTAATTATTTAATATATAAATATCCTAATAACTAGTAAAAGTACTAATTATTTAGGTATATTTTACGAATGGATATAACATAAACTGAAATTACAAAAAAAAATTAGGTAAATGACGTAGCTTGTTTTCTTTCTAGATTATTTTGGTTGACGATTTTGTTAATATCCACGGGATGCTTATACATTATGTTGGCACCCGTGGCTACTCTTGGCGTAGGAGTTATACTCCAGACACGAGGTATTTAGAGTGGACCTCCTTGTTCCCGGCGGTCACGGTGTGCGAGAACACCGATACCAAAGTGGTACAGAGGAAGTTTACTAATTTATATCGTAAGTACCTATATTTTGGGTTAAGAAAAGCCGCCTATATCTATTAGCTGTATTTTAGCCTCATTATGATAGGCTAAAATGAGGATATGATGTCGTAACGCTCGGGTAACCTCAAGCTGAGTGATGAAAATCTTGATTACATTGAGGATATTTTGATTAAATGATCTCACGAAAACCTTTGTGAATGAACGCAGTGGTTTCAGGTAGAAATGACGTGATATGCAAATTAGTATTGATTAACAAACAAAAAAAAACCGTTATAGTATTCTTTATTTAGGGGGTTTTGCTCGCATAGAACTATATAATTTTCAGAATAGTCAGTGATTTTATTTTTTAGAACTATGTTATTTTAAAAATAGTGTATTTATTACTTTGGTACATTTATTTTTTAGAACTATATAACTTTAAAAATAGTCAGTGTATTTATTACTTTGTTACAAAAGGTTTGTCATTCCCAAACAAAAAAAGGTTACAAAAAAAATCTTGTCGATTCATTGCTTCATTACTACGGAAAAAATCAACGAACATAGCTTCGATTATTAATATTATCTTTTCAGCGGATCTATTAAAAAATCTTAGCTACGATCACAAGAGATATTTATCAGATTTACTCTATGCTCGTGGTATGTGTAAGAACGTGCAATGCTTACCATGCGGCGAAACAGTCGCTTGTGATGTTCAGTGAAGGGAAATCATTGAAAATGTTAGTCAAATCATTTGTTTAATGTTACGGAAATTTATTCTTCGATTACCGGTTACCGATAACGAGCCATTAATGTCTATGAACTACTAATGGACTATGAATAACTAGGCTCTTGAATGAATGTTTTAAGCATTTGAGATTGTTAGTAATGGCTCTTCATATAATTTGAATTCGCGAAATTAAGAAGAAAGAAACGTCCAAAAAGAGATTTCTTTAAGTATATTATATTCTTTTAATGTACGTCTATTTTTCTTGTTTATCAACGTATTTCTTGTACATCTAGATTTTACTATTATCTACTTATCTAGATAACTATACTTGAGACCTTAGAACTTGTATCTCAAAGTGGGTGGCGCATTTACGTTGTGGATGTCTATGGGCTCCAGTAACCACTTCACACCAAGTGGGCTGTGAACTCATCCACCCATCTAAGTAATAAAAAAAATATAAAAAAAATCTCATTTAAAACAACGAATTTGTCTTGCAAAAATCAAATAGCTACACACACACTTTTACAAATTGTAGAACATTTTTCAAAATTCACTGAACCACATTAATGTATGTATTTACACACTAGATTCACAAACCTTGCGAAGAACTCCTTTCTGAATGCAACTACAATGGTATACGATATCCATGTTGCGAGATATTTAGCTCAGTGGATTCGGAAGACGGTCCGTGCTATGCGTTCAACACTATGCAACACGAGTGAGTATGACACAGAATACAACTTTGTGATAAATACTAATCACATACAGGTGTGCACTACACAATGTAGCAATAATTAATTTTTCAAAGATTTTTTATTGTCACAAGGCCACACGTAAATTATTATTTCTGCCGTGAAGCAGTAATTGGATCTTGTTTGAAGGATGAGGCAGTTGTTATGCTATATGATCGAGACTTAGGACTCATGTCTCAAGACAGTTAGCGAGATTCACGTTGTGATGTCTATGGGCTCTAGGGACCACTTGAATTTAGGTGGGCTGTGAGTTTGTTGCCCGTCCGACTAATAAAAAAATATTATGAGTGATGTTAAGTTTCGATACGTTGGCATAAACATGCTAATTCGAGTTACTAAAGATACATAAGGATTGTAATAAATAGATCCATGTGATTTACAGTTAATTAATTTATTTATTTGTTTATCTATATATAACTAGTCAGGTCATAAGTATTGTCACACAGTAAAAACTTTTCTTTTAGAATGCTGGCCACAAAAAAGTTTATTGAATTCGAATTTCGAATTGTTCATGAAAATAAAAACGTATACTTTTAGAATTTTCTCATTTTTAAATATGGAGTGGACGCTTAAAGAAGACCGTGTTGCAGTTAATGCGTTGCGTCGTTGCGGTTACGCGCCAATTCAAATTTTTAACATACTGAAAAATTTGAATATAACCAAAAGATTCGTTTATCGTACCATCAAACGATACAATGAAGACTCTAGTGTAGATGACAGGTCAAGAAGTGGTCGCCCTCGGTCTGTTAGGACTCCAGCAGTGATAAAAGCTGTGAAGGCGCGAATTCAAAGAAATCCCAAACGTAAGCAGAAACTGTTGGCCCTTCAGATGGGGTTAAGCAGAACCACGGTGAAAAGGGTGTTAAATGAAGACTTAGGGCTTCGGGCATATCGAAGAAAAACAGGACATCGTTTGAATGCTCGTCTAATGGACCTGAGACTGAAGAGATGCCGCGCTTTGTTGAAGCGGTACGCGGGAAAAAAATATCGGGAAATTCTTTTTTCGGATGAAAAAATTTTTACCGTAGAAGAGAGCTACAACAAACAAAATGATAAGGTGTACGCACACAGTAGTGAAGAAGCGAGCAACCGTATTCCGCGTGTCCAACGAGGTCATTTTCCATCCTCGCTCATGGTATGGTTGGGAGTTTCTTATTGGGGCTTAACAGAGGTACATTTTTGTGAGAAAGGTGTAAAAACGAATGCAGTTGTGTATCAAAATACAGTCCTGACGAACCTTGTGGAACCTGTTTCTCATACCATGTTCAATAACAGGCACTGGGTATTCCAACAAGATTCGGCGCCAGCTCATAGAGCGAAGAGCACACAAGACTGGCTGGCGGCGCGTGAAATCGACTTCATCCGGCACGAAGACTGGCCCTCCTCCAGTCCAGATTTGAATCCGTTAGATTACAAGATATGGCAACACTTGGAGGAAAAGGCGTGCTCAAAGCCTCATCCCAATTTGGAGTCACTCAAGACATCCTTGATTAAGGCAGCCGCCGATATTGACATGGACCTCGTTCGTGCTGCGATAGACGACTGGCCGCGCAGATTGAAGGCCTGTATTCAAAATCACGGAGGTCATTTTGAATAAACTTTAGTGTCATAAGAATCTATGTTTTATTAAGTTCATTTTGGTATATGAATGGTTACATAATGAATAAACTTGTTTCAATTATTTTACATTAAACATGTGACAGAATTTATGACCTGACTAGGTATAAAAACGAATTGCTGTTCGTTAGTCTCGCTAAAATTCGAGAACGGCTGGACCGATTTGGCTAAATTTGGTCTTGAATTATTTGTGGGGGTCCAGAGAAGGTTTAAAAGGTAAATAAATATGAAAATGCTTGGATATAAATAATAATAACCATTTTGTTTTTTCTTTGATGTGTCCCCCGATGGATTCCTTTTGTTTGTTTTAAGTTTATTTTATACAAAAGTTTAGGTATTTTATTTATCTATTGAGGCACTACGAAGTCTGCCGGGTCAGCTAGTTATTATTATATTTTTATACTAAATATATTGTTATTACTATATATTATGCAATTACACCTTTTTTAAGTATAGATTATATAGCATATCGAACGATTTGCATCTTGAACAATTGTAATAATAATTACATAGGCCTTTATGCATTTTTAATATTTATTTATAATCATGAATTATCATAGTAATCATATTGTTTTTTCGATTGAAAAAAGACATTTGTGATTAAAAACTGAGTCGGACCCTGAAGCTGACGTATTTAATATAGCGTTATCACCTAGATAGCTAAGAGATAAGCCTCTGAAATTCAGATACGGACAGCGTCTAATTTGAGATAAATCGTTACACGGCTTATACTGTTGTTATATTTATTTACAGGATGCTTACCGGAAACATTTTTGTTGTGAACAAAACTACTGGGCCCGGTTTACTGAGTTTCCGACTATTAGCCGACGGAAAAGTACGATTAATTATATTATTAATCATTAATAGATTAACACAATATTGTTATTAGTTTTTTGTCTATATATGCTAGTAGCTTCGAAGGGCTATTTGAGTTTCACCAGACGTATAGGCGAGCTCCCGGGACTCGGAGACTTTGCTAACAATAACTCTAGCAAGGTCAGTGCTTCGCAGAATCTAGAAGCCCGTTGAGTTTTTCGCCGCATCTTCTCAGCGGCTCGCGATTCCGATCCGGTAGTAGATTCATTCGCGAAGCAGCTACTCTTGAGTTGTTAGGTCTCCCTTGGAGGCGCTCGGGTAGCTGTGAGCAAATCCCACCCCTTCTGGTTGAGACCTTGCTCGCTCACCTGTCCTTGTGAAACTGGAAAGGCCTCAGAGCCACCAGTAAACGCTAAATCATAAAAAAAAAACTAGAATCGCGAAACTCGGAATGGCAATTTTTAATTCATGTTTCGCTGCGAATCGAAGGTGATGATTGAGGAAATGCATGCGACAGGGTTTACGCTTCTTGACATTTTAACAGCCTATTTCAAAATTAGGTACAAATACATAAAACTAACTATATAAAGTACAGGGTAACAAAAAAAAGTTTTATGAATGTTGCACATTTATTAATATTATTATTTTTATTGCCATAGCAGGCAGACGAGCATATGGCCCACCTGATGGCAAGTGGTTACCGTCGCTCATGAACGTCAGCAATGCCATGGGCAGAGCCAAGCCGCTGCCTAAATATTATTAAGGATATTGTAATAAATGTATTTGTAAAATGGGCAGCTCATCGTGTTTCTTTTAAGAAAATATACAGGTTTTAATTAACTTCAAGTACTATCGGACGTAAACAATAATGAACGTGATTTAATCCTAAATTGCATAATTAATAATAGATGTGATGTGAACCAGATTATAGTAAAACCACGTTTTATGTCTTTGTTATCAACTATCTTCAAATGCGATTAAGAGATAAGAGATGGTATTTTGATGTGGTGGCACGATTCGAGGTCGCTGAGAATATACTTGTGAACGCGGTCACTGAATATACTTAATATATTATTATTAAATTTGTTTTTTATTGCCCTTGTAGGCAGACGATCATACGGCCCGCCTGATGGTAAGTGGTTACCGTCGCCCATGGACTTCAGCAATGCCAGGAGCAGAGCCAAGCCGCTGCCTACCGTTAAATTATATAATTATATAATTAACATAGGTGTTCGACTAAATTACGTTTAAAAATTAGACGAAAGACTATCTAAAACGATGATAAGGTTATTAGAGGCTTTACAAACCAGATCCGTTGCTATCGTTAAGGCAAATAAAAATAAAAAAAGTTTTTTTTTTACTTACCTAAGCCTTGATAGGCTATACCGGCGTAACAGAGCGAGCAGGTGAGTTCACGGGGCTCTAATCTGGGGGGAAATTTATCGAATTCATTTTAAAAGGTTTCAATACACAGCGCCGAGGAGCTATTGACGAATTATTTAGACGCAAAACTGAAATATGGACTAAAAACGTTAGCTGTAAGCCGTTTCGAGTTGCTATTCTCTATGGTGGAAACAGAAAATGATTCTCTGTTAAAATACGAATATTTTGAAGAGAGAGGATGCAGATATTCGAATGAAATACCCGATGGACGACTTCACGTATACTCGGTGACTAGATTTTTGCTGAGTTTATTGATTTAATTTCAATTCATTTTATAGTTATAAAAAACAATGTAAATAAAACAAAGGTGATTTAACTGACTAATATTTATGCAGGTTACTAGACAACGATACATTGATTTTCTAATAATAAATTTTTAGGGTTGGCACTAGCCTTGCTGTAGGTATCTGTATTTAAGGAGCCGTACTTAAGGCCGTACACGTACACATACGTGTACGCCTTTGTCGAAAGACTTGAAGCTGTTAAGAGGAGAGATAAGCCGAATTCCGAGATATGTTTTAGTTTAGTTTAAGTTAATTTTCTGGTATCGTTTACCTCTACTGTTATCATTTTATGTTTAGTTAAATAAGTTTAACTCTAACAGCTATAAAGGCTTATTTATTTATTTATGTGTACGTGCAATAGCTATACCCATACTGAATACCTATATGTACCTATAACGAAAGATCGCACACTAAAAAAAAAAAACTTCTGGATTTGAAAAAAAAAACCTCAAAAACTTTGTCGTCAAAGCATTCGAAAGCTTAGTGATTTCAGATTTAAACCATAATCATCATCATCATCATTATTTCCTATTACCCTCTGCTGGGGTGTAGGGCTAGAATAATTTTTTTCCATTTATATCGGTCTTGGGCAGTCTGTTCTAGCTCCTCCCACGTCATGCCCAAGACCCCTAGCTCCTGCTCCACCGAGCGACGCCAAGTTGTTCTGGGGCGGCCTCTCTTCCTTTTGCCAGACACTTTCCAGGTCAGTGCTCTCTTTGACAGGTGGGTATCGGGCTTTCTCAAAGTGTGACCAATCCAATGCCATTTCCGCGTAAGGATCTCCTTCTCCATTGGTGTCTGCTTAGTGATCCTCCACAGCTCTTTGTTAGTGATCTTCTCAGGCCAAAAGATTTTCAAAATCTGACGCAGGCACCTATTCACAAACACTTGAAGTTTTTTGATCAAGTCCCTGCGAACAAACCAAGTTTCCATTATTAAACCATATTGTTAAACCATCATATTGATTTTTATTAATTCAATAAATATTTCTTAAAATCTGCCTCTGCTCTATCCTCCAATATTATCTAAGGTACACAAGCAAATACTTTCGATATGCGATTTTCTACTTTACCACGAAGGCCTGTGAACGGCTGGAAAATCCATTTAATATCGCCATTTAGATAATGCCTAAAGTGGAAAACCTATTTTCGTTCCAATTTGGTCATTATCCTCGAGATTTGAGCATGTCTTCGATTAAGTTTACGAAAGAAAACATTACTAAATAATATTGCAGGTTTATTCTTATGGAGCTTGTCAGTTGGCGTACTATACTGAGGAATTATTTGAACGCTGCGGATGTGTCCATCCAGTGAGAGATAAATCATGTGAGCGTGTTTTGTTTTCATTTCGAAATATTGTAATATTATTAAGCGTCTACGAATAATGAGAAAGCGGCATTAAACTCCATTTAATAGGGGTTAAAGTATGAAATTGACGTTTTATTGTAATAGGTAATTCGAATTGACATAGAACCTTCATGGTTTGAGATTATTGAGTGAAACTTTTTTCAAATGGTACTAATATGAGGCTCTTCTTTTAAAAAATGTGCAACATTCGATTATCGACTTTCAGTTGTTTTTTTAATTCAGCTTAGACAAGAAATATGGATACTTCGAAAATTCAAGTGATTTTGAATAACAGTTCCGACGCGGAATTAACGCTGCAGAAATGCAATATGAAATTTGCGTTTGGAGAGGGGACTGCTACTAAACGCACCGTGCGATTTTGGTTTAAACGCTTTTGTGATGGAAATTTTTTGATGAACGATGATGATTTGAAGAATGAACCGTGTGCCCACACATGTGAATGACAATGGATTGCAAGAGATGGTGGAAGCCGATCCGTACCAAACTATTCAGGAATTAGCGGCATGGTTTAACCTTACCTTACCAACAATATTGACTCATTTGCGTTAAATCAATAAAATAAAAAAATATGAAAAATGGGTGCCTCATGATTTGACTGATCTGCAGAAAGAAACGCATGTTGAAACTTGTGTTGCCTTGTTGAATCGATATAGAAATGAAGGAAAATTGAATCGACTTGTGACATGGGATGAAAAGTGGATTTTTTACGATAACCGTAAGCGAAAAATGCAATGGCTGACCCCAGGTCAAACGCCGCAACAGTGTCCTAAAGCAAACCTTACCAATAAAAGGTAATGGTAATTGTTTGGTGGTCTCAGCATTGTGTTATTCACTTTCTCCGATCTGGTCAAGCGATAACGGCAGATGTTTACTGTGCCGAACTCCGAACAATGATAGCAAAACTTTCAGTGAAACAGCTCCGACTCCTGAATCGATAACGCGAGACCTCATACAGCACGAGAAACCGTTTTAACTCCACAGGAACTGCAATTAGAAACCGTTCGTCACCCTACGTATTCGCCAGACCTTGCTCCAACGGACTATCATTTTTTTCGTGATTTGGACAATTTTCTACGTGATAAAAATTCCTTCCCAGAAGGCAGTACAAAATTCTTTCACACTTTTTGTAGAATCTAGATCACCAGAGTTCTATCGCAAAGGCATAAGTGACCTTCCTATTACATGGCAGCAATGTATAGATAATAATGGTAGATATTTTAATTAAATAAACATGTTCAATGAAATAAAAAACGAATTTCAATTTTTCAGTACAAATCGGCAATTTCATACTTTAACCCCTAATATAATTATCTAGTTTCAACAGTTCATTAATTTCAATTTAGAAACTTTGCACTTATGTACTCTTTCGTGTGTATATTCAGAAAACATATTATAATAGTAAGGTCCCTAATTTGTAACTGTAGTCAATTTAAAGTTATTTGTTTGTGAATTGTATGAAATGATTTATGGGAGGTTTCGTTTTCTTTCTAGATTCGAATCTGTATTGCAACTATACTGGACTGAACTGCTTGTCTATTTATGAAGGTGAGTGCTATTTTTTTTAAGATGAATGAAACAACAATGATGAACAATGATGAATGAACAATGATGATGAATGAAAATTTTAACAACATTTACTCATCTGGAACACGAAAACTGTGGAGTATTCGAAACATCGTATTAATGAAATGAAAAGAATTAAAATAAAATGAAACGGTAAAAATTATTTTAATTAAAAACTATTGATTTAAAAAACCTAGGCTTTTAAAGTAGTTATGACAAAACACACAGTATCCGACATCACAAATAGCTTCGTATATTTTATTTGTCAAGTATACGAAAAGCGGCAGGTTGTTGAGAACGTCTGATTTGATTTTGTATAGTTTGGCGCATAGATAAGGCTTGGTGACCAACATTTAAGCTCACGATATAAAACAAATAACATATTTCAGCTGAAAACAATTTGAATTCGCGGAAATACAAATTGTATCAGTGCGCGCCGTCGTGTGTTGAAAGCGAAATCAATGTAATCCATCAATCAGGGTAAATAAAGTAAACACGTAGTCAAAGTAGTGCATTTCCTAACAATTATAGGCTACTTTTGGCCTTTTATGAATTAAAATCTTGAAATTCATTTTTTTATAATCTGAAGATTATACTTATTGAGATTTATCAAAATGGAATTCCAAGTGGTGAAATGTTCTCAGTTTGCAATAAACTACATAGCCGATCCTACGGACCAAATGGTAAACAGTCGACGTCGCTCAAAACACGTCACTTCGGATCCTCCCGATCCACTAACGGTTCTTTTAGGTACCTCAAGCACCGGTCATCGTTCTAGTCGAACCCGTCGCTCGTCGAGCGAATTAAACCATAGACACAGCGCACTGAATTTCTCGCTGGATCTTCTCAGTGGGTCGCGTTTCCGATCCGGTGGTAGATTCTGCTAAGCACGGCTCTTGTTACGGCTAGGGCTCGTGTTAGCAATGTCATTAAGTTTGAGCCCCATGAGCTCACCTACTAGCCCGGTGACGGTGATATGGTCTCTCTAGACTATTAGCTTAGTAGGGAAAAAAAGGTTGGAATACGTATTAATGAAACGTTTTAATTTTAATTCATAGAAATACAAAAATGACTGTGTTCATAAGTTACATAAGATTTAATTTTGAATAGACGGTGGGTTGCCGAAGACGAGGGAAAAGGTGTTTCCGTTGTAGTTAAAATGTCTTCGTTACCCGCACTTAGGTACCATAGAAGCTTAACGAGGAGTCGACTAGAAATAGTAGGTACGTATTGAAATGTTGTATTTTGAAATAGGTTCCACATAGAACAGTACCGAATTGGCATGTAGTTTGTCTTCACTGATGTAGACCCGGTCTAATTCGAAGTCATGCTTACTCTATACAAATTGATAAATGTTGTAAATGCACGTGTAGCGATGCTCGTCTTAGCGATTATTTACGGGGAAACTGCATTCCGCAATTGGTGGTTAAGGTATTTGAAAGTATCTTGTAAAGGCCTACTTGAATCAAAACATCTTGATTTGATGGTTTTTCTTGTTTTTTATTTTAGCTTACACTGTACCTGATGATTTTTATGGTTATAATCCTGTTGTTAGCTAACCTAGCTAGCCGTATCATCATCAATCAACAGTTGTCCACAGCTGGATACAAGCTTCATTCAATTTACATCACTTTTCCATTTCTTATTGTAACTATACTGAGACCTTAGAACTTATATCTCAAGGTGGGTGGCGCATTTACGTTGTAGATGTCTATGGGCTCCAGTAACCACTTAACACCAAGTGAGCTGTGAGCTCGTCCACACATATAAGAAATAAAAAAAAATAAAAAAAAACTTGGTAAACCTTTCGCCCTTAGTCATGTATAAATAACATTATATTCGTTAATTTTTATTAAATATCACTTTAGGTTTCTTAGTGGTTCATGTTTAATTTATAATGTCGATTGACAGCAATACAGAGAATCATTTGAATCTTTAACAAAGCAGGATTACGTAATTTGTTTTGGTTAGACTTTTGAAATTATTTTTAAATAATTTCAGTATCTATTGGTGGGATCGTCGGACTCTTCTTCAGCGCATCGATCCTAAGCGTAGTGGAACTATTGTACTTATTGTTACGTACGCCGAACAAGTAATAATAATATTTTTACAAATTAAATAATGATATATTTTAACGGTGTTTCTATTCCGTCCAGCGTTACCTTTATTTTAACTGATCAGCATGGGTACATACAAACGCTTTTCCTGTTATAAGTGGATGTATAAAGTATGCGCGTATGACACGTGTATTCCTTTATTATTATTTTTATTATATAATTATTTATTTATTTATTAGGCACACAAGGCAACGCACATAATATCACATGCTGTTATTCCTTTATCGTGAAATTCATTCGTAAACACGTTTTTCCATAGAAAAATTAGTGATTGTTTGCGGAATTTGAATACCGGTAATCTCGCATCGTTGGATATGAGGAGACCAGTGTGCTCAGAGCGATTTTTTTAACGTTCTCGATAGCGTAAAAGTTAACTCAAATTAGTATGGAGTTGAAACGTTTACCGCTAGGAGCGCTGTTTGAACTGCATACAAATTTCAGTTAACTTTAACTCTGTCGAGAACGTTAAAAAACTCGCACTAAGCGCACTGATGATTTGTCCGTTAAGTCACGAAGTCAGTCTGTGATTACTATGGGCTCCAATAACCACTTAACACAATGTTGGCCGCGAGTTCGTGTGCACATCTTTTTATTGCCTAGATGTGTAAACGGGCTTACGGCCCACTTGGTTAAGTGATCATGGGAGCTCATAGATGTCAAAGCCGCCGCCCTTCCTGAGATCTCATTTCTAAGTCTCAGCTTAGTGTAAAATCCATCTAGTGTAATAACAAAAAACATTTGAATTAAGTAAAACTTTGATAACTTTGTTTTCGTTTATTTATTTATTTTTGGTTCACAAGAATATATAGAAATAAACACACCGCTTTATTAACAACTGGAATAGTCTGGTCCGCGTGGAATAATTACTTCGGCATAACGCTAAATTTTACCCCCCCACTTTATTTACGTAGAAAGTGAAAATATTTTTGAATTATAAAATGTTAAGGAGCTATTTAAATCCTTATTTTGAAACATTATTTATTGGTGCTCCACTTGTATTGGTCTTACCTGATGTTATATAGCGTATAGCCTTCTTCAATAAATAGGCTATCTAAAACTGAAAGAATTTTTCAAATTGGACTAATAGTTCCTGAGATTAGCGCGTTCAAACAAACAAACAAACTCTTCAGCTTTATAAAATTAGTATAGATTATTGCTACTGTTAGTGAATTTCATTGAACCGTAACAAGCGCTATGGTAACCAGGAAGTTGAATCGATAGACGAACTGATCACTGATTTTCTTTGTACGTTAGTTATATTTTATTAGTTTTTAGTATAGTTTCAATTGTAGTTCTTACAATTATGGGTAACACAGAGAGTAATGTGACGAGCGGTGTGAAGAAGCAAGCTGGGACGTCAGAGCAAAAGCTTTACAAACTAGTCGACATAAAAGGTGCGTAGTTTATTAATTAACGACAATCCCGGTCCGGTTGTAGTTTTTTTTGACTACCTAAGCTGGTAAACTAGAGGGCTATGCCAGCGTAAGCGAGCGAGTAGGTGAGCTCACGGGGCTCTAACCTGAGGATGTTGCTAATACTATCATTAGCAAGAGCAGTGCTACGCAGAATCTACTACCGGATCGGAAACTCAACATACTGGTGTAGAACCTCTTCTACTGGTGGTAGGCCCTCTTGTGAGTCCGTGCAGGTAGGTACCACCACTCTGCCTATTTCTGCCGTGAAGCAGCGTTTCGGTTTGGAGGGTGGGGCAGCCGTTACAACTATACTGAGATCTTAGAACTTATATTTCAATTATTGGCGCATTTACGTTGTAGATGTCCATGGGCTCCAGTAAACACTTAACACCAGGTGGGCGCTGAGCTCATCCACCCATCTGAGCAATAATAAAAAAAAAACACGAAAAACATCCGGCTTGAAACTCAGTGGGTTGTTTCTAAGGGTTAATTTGCTCGCCGAAATCTTCGTCCCAAGCGACGGGTTTGACGAGAATAGTGACGGTTGAGGGCGTAGCTGAAATAGCCCCTTAGGCTACCGGTGCATAGGAAGGTTACAAAAAAAAACGACAATGAAATTTGATTTATTTGATTCCATGGACACATGTACCTATGAAATGCTCTAACTCAATAATAATGTGGCTTATTAAATGAGTTTATATTGGATTATTATTTTTCGATCTTTAACGGGGCTCTCTAGGAACAGAACCTAGTATGATAAAAATAATAATGCTATGACTGATTTAATAACAGTAGCTTGTAGTATTTGAAAACGAAATTTTCAAATTGTAAACGCCACTTATTTTGTCTTTTGTAAAGTTGTTCTGTTCTGTTCTTGAACAACGATAACGTATTTTTCACAAAGTACATATTTTCTACAAACAACTTTTTTTTTTATTGCTTAGATGGGTGGACGAGCTCACAGCCCACCTGGTGTTAAGTGGTTACTGGAGCCCATAGACATCTACGACGTAAATGCGCCGCTCACCTAAGATATAAGTTCTAAGGTCTCAAGTATAGTTACACTATAAAATTATATAGAGGTATATTTTTCATTATTCTCGTCTTCAATAGTTTTATAAGAAGTCGGTTACGTGCCTATAATCTATTTTGTTCCTGTAAGAATGTCTGCAAGGTTTTTATTACATGATAGGAGGAGGTCTCCTGGTGGACATGATGAAGAGAGCTCTGCAGAACAAGCAATACGCCGAGATAGATCACGCTATCAAGACTAAAGTTGAGCCGTTTTTGTATAATAGAGGGAGGGGTCGATATATACCGATATCCCATCTCGTTTTGCTCAGGAACAAAGAGAGACCTAGGCACAAACTGGTAATCTGCCCGTACTTGCTTATATTTTAACTGTACGGTCTCGGCTGACAGTAGCACCACCTTATCTATTTAAGTCTGTGTCTTAAAAACGAAAGCAGAAGTGGCAGCGCCGCTCTATGAGTATTAAGGGTCCGTTCACACAGACCGGCTCGGAGAGGAGAGCAGATTTTTATAACGTTGGAAACAGAGTTTTGTGTTATTGTAGTAAAGTTTATTTTTGCATGTGCACTTTTTTGTCATTACGAATGCTTGCGCTGCGTGTGAAATAATAAGAGAAGCTGATCTACTCCGATTGCGCGCTCTTTCTCGCTCGCGTAGCTTATCGGTTCCGATTGTGTGCGAATCCGCTTTCAGATCCCTTCCAGCCGGTCTATGTGAAATAGCGGCTCCGCTCCGGACAATTCCAAAAGTATACGATCCGGTCTGTGTGAAAATAAAAAAAGCGTGCCGATGCTCTCCGAGCCGGTCTGTGTGAACGGACCCTAAATCAGCGCAGTGCCATCGTAAACTGGCACTTCTTAGTCGTAGGACGTATAGTAAGCTTGTTGGCTCTACTCTGCTCTAAGTTCTAGGATCCTGTCTATTTCTACCCTGAAACAATCAGGCCTTTCGATTTGAACGGTGGAACATCCGTTATTAAATATAATTCAAACTTGGACCTCATACGTCGAGGTGTCTGGCATCATTCACGTTCTGATGTCTGTGGTATCTAGTAACCACTTTACACCAGGTGACTTTACCCATTCGCCCATCGACGTATAAAAAAAACAAAAAAAAACTTGGTTTTGCTTTTAAAATAATATACGACATACTTTAGTTTTATTATATAATAAAGAAAATTCCTTATATTAAGCAAAGATGGGAGAAGAGATTAAGAGTGAAGAGAGAAGAGAAGAGATTAAGAGAGAAGAAGAGAGGGAAAGAGATTATATATATATAAATCCAAATTTAATATGTTAATTTAATGGCTTAACTAAATTTCGCATGCGACGATAAGCTATGGGGCATAATATATTGAATTATTCGGTTTACGACTTTCTCAGAGAAAACGGGTCTTAAAGATATGTATGTAGTATGAAGGCGTTTTACTGGTTCGTATTTTTAGTGTACCTACGCTTTCATTCATAATGAAAAATGACATACTTTAAACTCACAAGCTTATCTATACTAATATATAAATCTACTGTTGCAAATGATGTGACAATAAAAACCAGCAGCGTAACGATAAGTTCTTTTATTTGTGCGAGAAAGCAGAAAGCAGGTAGAAATGGCTGGCACGGCTTGTTTTATTAACACTATCCCCCCTTCGTTGGCTTTGGCTGGCGGCAGCGGCGGTGGCGGTGGCGGAAGGGGGCGTGTTAACATAGCTTGGCGGCTTGGCTGGCGGCAGGGCATGACAGCTGACGTCACGTCCGTTACACTACAGTGGTTTTTACGGATGTTCCATTATAACTACTGAACCATGCAATCGATTGACTTGAAACTTGGTATCCATGTAGAAAATACATATACTTAATGGATAGGCTAATATTTATATGAGTATTAGACTCCCTACACCAGTTGCGGAGGCGTTAATGATGAGTCTTTGTGGGGGTGCGAAATAATAATGTTAATTTTAAATGCCCAGCGAAGCGGACGGGTACAGCTAGTGCTAGAATATTAGTAGACTTATGTAATTTTCAAATAATTATCGACTAGTCAGTATGATAATAAATATGACTAATGCTTGAAGCTGCCTCCACTCAGAGGCATGGAAAACCCTGACGAGGAATTCGACGTTGATAAGGACTGGCCAGTTGTTACTCAAGAGGAATATGACGCTAATCCCTCCGGATACAGGGAGCTTTGTTGGGATGTCAAAGTAAGTTTTTATTTATTTTATAGACTTTTTTTTCTTAGATGAGTGGACGAGCTCACGGCCCGGTATTAAATCATTACTTTAAAACCGGAACTCACTACTGCTCCTCGGCAAAAATAGGCAGAGTGGTTGTACCTACCTATGCAGAGTCCCAAGACATGCTACCATCAACATGTTTCTACATAATTGAAGACATGAGTGGATGAAGGGGTTAAGTACCAGTTTTAAGATTTTTGAGCTTTTACGTTGAATGAAGGTGCTATGTGCCTTTAAACCATATTAGACCTTAAAAACCCGGTTTTAAAGTGTCTTTTTATAAATTGCATTTGATGAAGAAGTTATGTACGAAGAAAAAGTACAAGTTTGTTGCCCGTTTTCTCAAAATCAACAAATTGCATTATATCCCTTTCATCCACTCATGTCTTCAATTATTATTGGACTAGATTTCTGTGCGCGTTCACTTTATATCACGTGGACTGATGAGAGTGTTTTCTTGGAAACAGTTGAGGCAGGAAAGTGTTTCATATTTCGAATTCATATTCAAATTTTTGTCAAAATCTTGTTTGATCTCAACCCTAAATATCTAGGATTGTGGTACCGTATTGGCTTATAATATACCTTAAAACCAGAATGTAACGTAACTATAATTTCTTCACGCCCAATTAATTATATGAATCAAATTATGATTAATACTTTTTTAATTTTTTAATTATAATATTTCATTTCAGGAGAGAGGTGCAGTGGGTGAGACTATTCTGCACTTGTGTCTGCTCAATGCGACTTCGCTTCTAGCTCATCTCGCTAAAAGACTGCTACGTTTTTATCCTAAAATGATTAATGATATTTATATCAGCGATGAATACTACGGTGAGTGTGGGTTTAAACATTAAAAAAACTGTTATTAGGAACTTTTAGTATACAGGCGACAATCTTTCGTTGTTATAGCTCAGAAGTATGACCATTTTCTCTTAATGAGTTCCATATTATAATTAATAATTTTCATCGTTTATCGTTTTAAATAATGATTCAATGCAATTGATTCTCATTTTCACGTTTTGTTTGTTTAGTGATTGATATTAAGTTAAAGGTTTAAATCAATGAATATAATGTAAAGGCTTTATTTGTGTAAATATTTAATCACAGTTGGTCTTCCGATAAATATCATAAAAGCAAAATCCGCTTTCCAGATTGTAGCTAACATAACTCAAGATGTATTTTGCAAAATATAAACATTACATTTACAATAATCTACTTAAATAATAAATTGCCTTGACTAACCGCCGAAACTAACTATCGAATATTACTGCAAACATGCTTATAATAGTTACATCCTAAATCTTTAGATTAAATAATGATATCGCAATTGTATTTTAAAGATAGGCATAATTTTTTTTATTTTTTTATTAAAATCTATTCAGCAGTTTTAGCATGATGCGCATCAAACATCAGAGATCTCTACCATTTTTTCATACAGGAAAATCGACCTCCAAAAACTTTCAAATTAATTTGATAGTTCGCCTGATAAGTATGCGGCAAAATTTAATGGTCCACGATGAAGTGATTACTTCCTTCGCAATTTATAACGCGAAAAGCTTTTTCATTTGTGACAGCACTGATAACAATCGAATAGTTTATATAACGCTTTCTGTTTGGCTTAATAGCACGCGATTTTTTCAATTATTTTCGTTCTAGTATTTTTTTTTTGTTACAATAAAACCTCATTTAAAATGAGTCAATAGTATTCGCCATCTTGCTTTTTTCTCTTTTATTGTTTTCCCTTTCTTATCATTTCCTCTCATTCACACCTTAAGGGTCCATTCCACACTCCTTTCACAATTTCGGTTTTCACCCATCATGCGTCTAAATAATTTAAATACGTATAAAGTATTTAAATACGAAATGGGGTTGACGAAAAGAGTTTTCTACAGAACGGGTTTTCATATTGAAGTTTGATTTCCACTTCAAGTATAACGTCTATTTACCTTAAGAATAAACTTAGGATTGGAAGCAGAGGAATTAGTAGGTTACCGTGTTACTTGATATTTAAAAACGTTGGAGTAGCAAACATTATTGAATATATACAATAATTGCAATTGAAACTGCATTAATTATTTTTCGAAATACATCAATATCTCAGTAAATAAAAGAGAATTACTAAAATTAAAACATAAATTAGAGAGTTTGAACGGAAAACTAGTGGCTAATACTGAGCCAAACTACCTTTCAGAATAAAAGGTTAATTAAGGAGCTGGTTTCTTATTTAGGTGAAACTGTATTACATATTACAATTGTCAACGAAGATCCGACAATGGCAAAGTTTCTACTGGACGCGGGTGCGGATTACCACGAGCGTTGCTACGGGAACTTCATGTGTCCTGAGGATCAAAAGGCTTCCAGGACGGACTCATTTGATCACGAATGGGTCAACGTCCAGCCTGACACTAATTATAATGGGTGCGTATTGTTAATTACGATTCATTCGTGCAATTCTTGGGGCTTATCAATCAATTTGTATAGTCGTCGCGGCCTAAAAGATAAGACGTCCGGTGCATTCGTATCGAGCGATACAACAGTGTTCGAATCCCTCAGGCGGGTACCAATTGTTCTAATGAAATACGTACTCAACAAATGTTAACGATTGACTTCCACGGTGAAGGAATAACATCGTGTAATAAAAATCAAACCCGCATATTTTATTTGCGTAATTACTGATGCTAGGACCTCTTGTGAGTCCGCACGAGTAGGTACCATCACCCTGCCTTTTTCTGCCGTGAAGCAGTAATGCGTTTCGTTTTAACGGGTGGGGCAGCCGTTGTAACTATACTGAGACCTTAGAACTTATATCTCAAGGTGGGTGACGCATTTACGTTGTAGAATGGTAGGTAGCGGGTAGCGGCTACAAAGGCAATAAAAAACAAAAGATGTCTATAGACTCCAGTAACCACTTAATACCAGGTGTGGGCTCGTCCAACCATCTAAGCAAAAAAAAAAAAACTATTTAATTAATTTTATTAAAGTAACGCACGATGTGTCAAGTTGTCGTTAAAGAATTCAAAAGCGAATGCGTGTCGCAAAAAAAAAAAATTTTTACAAGAGGCTTCACTTCAAGCTTTCGCTTTTCGCCTACGAAATATTCAAGGTCGAAAGAAACCATTGGATATTTGGTTTGCTTGTTTTAGGTACGTCTACTGGGGCGAGTACCCGTTGAGTTTCGCAGCATGCTTGGGCCAAGAGGAGTGCTACCGTTTGATTTTGGCACGAGGAGCGGATCCTGATAAACAGGATACTAATGGCAATACGGTTCTGCACATGCTAGTCATATACGAGAAGATGGTGCGTTAGTCCTACTGTTAAACCTGCACAATATATCAAGTTGAATACTTTGCAATAGATAGATGAATGGTATAGATGTGTTTGCTTTGAGCTCATGGCCTCTTTTAGCCTCTGGACATTACAGTATGAGTGTCACCGTCCACTGGTGGCAGGACTTTTATTACTGGTGGCAGGACCTCTTGTGAGTCCGCGCGGGTGGGTACCACCGCCCTGCCTATTTCTGCCGTGAAGCAGTAATGCGTTTCGGTTTGAAGGGTGGGGCAGCCGTTGTAACTATACTGAGACCCTTAGAACTTATATCTCAAGGTGGGTGGCGCATTTACGTTGTGGATGTCTATGGGCTCCAGTAGCCACTTAACACCAGGTGGGCTGTGAGCTCGTCCACCCATCTAAGCAATAAAAAAAAAAACTTGACACACGAATCCAAATATAACGGCTGTCCCACTTATTAAACTGGGACGTGTGTCTGCTTCAGGGCAGATATAGGCAGGATGGCGGTACCATCCGTGCTAGCTCACAACAGCTTAGGGCTTACTATGTTGCTTGTATAGACCTTTTTATATTTATCCGTCTTGGATATATGCCCACCATACATTCCCAGCAGTTTAACTCCTGTTTTTATAATAAAAGGATTCACAGCGGTCTACCCATATTTGTGTTTTGATTAAAAGTTATCTCTTGTGTAATTAAAATTCTGTTTTTTTTTTTCGAGATAAATCTGTACACAAGCGTATCGACTAAGGGCACCCACTGTGCTCGGATTTTTTAACTTATTGATACATTTATTAGAATGCCTCATTCAGATAATCACCAATCAAGATTCTTCTCATTAACAGAGCACATTCGATATGGCTTACGAAGTGGGCGCGTCCCTAAACATTCGTAACGTACAAAATCTAACTCCACTAACCCTTGCCGCCAAGCTAGCTCGCACCGAGATGTTCTTTCACATCCTAAACATCGAAAGGGAGATTTACTGGCAGATCGGGGCCACCACATGCGCCGCCTACCCTTTAGGGCAAGTTGACACAATAGACACTGAAACAGGACTAATTAGTAAGGATTCAGCATTGAATTTGGTTGTTTTTGGGGTAAGTTTGTTAATTTTTAATGTATGATGTAAAATTTATATAGCCTTTAAGAAAATTCTGTGTACAATAAAGAATCAGAATGCTGTAGTATCTGCGGTATTCGCGAGTCGTAGACATAATTACCTAACTAAAATTACTTTTACGATTTAATCTCCTATTTTTTATTGTCATTATATTGCCACGTTTCCAATACTTTACAGTTTTCGTGGTCACGATCGACGTGGTGGTAAAAAACGCGTGATTAAATTGTAAAACTAGTTTTAAAGAAACGGAAAAAGGTTGCCAATTACAGTAAATCGGTATCTATTCACTTTTTATTAGTTAATTGTATGACCCTCCAACCATACCGAATTTGCGATTGAGAATTATGTTGGAATTAAACTGTACGTCTCAGCTTTTACGTACATTATTGTTTCGATAAAACATCAAATATGTATTTAAGGAGAACGTGTGCTGCCATCTCTTGGCAGGTACGTAGCATTATCTGTTAGTAGCAGAATTCATACAACGTGTCAAATTAAAATTAACAATAAATAATTGATGTTTAACAGAAATGTGACAAAGTGTATTTACTGTCCTTGAATCTCTACTATACCTAATAATAAAATAAAATAAAAACTTTTTGGGAATAATCCACTTTAGTACCAATCGAATTACAGTACTCAGTAACTTAATCGATGTTTAATGAGAGAGATCCAAGAGCTTGCATTCCAATCAGTGTATTTAAAAATAATAATTAAATTTTACCATTATTATTTACTATACCAATTCTTTAAAGATGTCTAACCCCCGTATCTTTAGTCGTTCACACGAGCTTAACTCGACTCGACTCAACCTCCAACGCGCGTTTTGGTATGCTTACCCTCGTATCTTAAGTCGTTTACACGAGCTTAACTCGACTCGACTCAACATCTTAAGAGAGACATCTTAAGGTAATACAGGACTCTATGAAAATTTTATTGGAGGATTGCAAATATTGTCTGTCTTTTTAACTATGTTGAAAAATATATTTTTATATACATGTTGTCCTAAGGCATTAGATTGTCCAGTTCAGAATGGGGCCAATGTCCACTAAGGACTAACTACTCTAAAGACATTGACTTCAAATTGTCTAATATTATGTTAATCGCTTTAATTTGTGCAAAACCAAAACGGAATGCCATGATTTTTAGCTTGGTATTCGAGCTTGAAGAAGTGGTGTGTGTGACTACGATGGAAAACCAAACAGAATTGCTTAGTGAAATATTTAAGTCGTCGTGGCCTAACGGATAAGACGTCCGGTGCATTCGTGTTGAGCGATGCATCGGTGTTCGAATCTCAGGCGGGTACCAATTTTTCTAATGAAATACGTACTCAGAAAATGTTCACGATTGACTACCACGGTGAAGAAATAACATCGTGTAATAAAAAGGAAACCCGCAAAATTATAATTTGCGTAATTACTGGTGGTAGGACCTGTTGTGAGTCCGCGCGGGTGGGTACCACCACCCTGCCTATTTCTGCCATGAAGTAGTAATGTGTTTCGGTTTGAAGGGTGGGGCAGCCATTGTAATTACACTGAGACCTTAGAACTTATATCTCAAGGTGGGTGGCGCATTTACGTTGTGGATGCCTATGGGCTCCATTGACCACTTAACACTAGGTGGGTTGTGAGGTCGTCCACCCATCTAAGCAATAAAAATAAAAAAAATCAATTTTTGTTTTTTCATCTTGCCTTAGATGATATTGTAATATTGTCCAAGTAATATTGTAGTATTGTCAAGTGTAATATTGTCAAGTTACTACTTTAAAAACAATATTTCAGGAAAAAGATGAGCACTTAGGTCTACTAGAAGGCATGCTGATAGACTTATTGAAAACGAAATGGAATACGTTCGTTAAGTTCCGTTTCTACAGGCAGTTCATACTATTTTCATGTTACTTCCTGGTTTCACTGATCTGCTTCACGTTGAGACCAGGACCACCGGACAGAGCATTGAATACAACTGTCTTGAACTCAACTATTGGTCCAAACGTTACCGATACCGAGCTGGTATCGGATGTCGGTGAGAATTATTTGAATATTTACATGTTCAGTAATTTCTATTAAGCAAACATTTTAAGATAATATTAAAAATTAACTACATGGTGAATTTCGATATTTGTCTTTTTGTTTTACCTTTTTTTTTACTTATTAAATTACTAGCGGCCCGCTCTGGCTCCGCTCGGGTCTTTAACAAAAATTTCAACGATATCTGACGTTGTTTTATTTTTTTAAATAAAAGAACACTTATTGCGACATAACTATAATAGTTACATATACGCTGTCCCGATACTTTTTGTAAATAATAATGTGTTCTACAAAGTCGTAATACATTATTTTATTCTACCATCAATAGTTTTCGCAGGGCACGCGATGTAAATAATATTTTAGGTAATTTTTTTACACCTTCGGTTACATTATTGGAGTTTTAGCAAGGATCCCTAATTTTTTTCAAAAAAGATTATAGCTTATGTCACTCGGGAATAGTGTAGCTTCCAAATTGGAAAGAATTTTACAAATCGGTTCAGTAGTTTCGGAGCCTATTCAATACAAACAAGCAAACAAATCATTCCTCTTTATAATATTAGTATAGAAGTATAGATAACAGATTCAATGTTCACAAATCCTTATGACCCTGTTATTTCATTTCACGATTCATAATTAACTAAATAGCGTATTTTCTAGAAGCCAATCGAAGTGTTTTTGGTTTTCCAGAAAATTGCACAATGACCCCGAACGCAGATTTTGATACGAATGCTGTTGAAGTCCTGAACGGTACTAAGTTCGGCGGTACTCATTGTGCACGATTCAAAAGTCACCCCAAAGAAAAATGTAAGATTTTGTATTGTTTCCGTTGCTTTTTGCTGTAATAGACTCAATGTGCAGTGTTTTATAATTGAAGTCATGAAGCTAAGAAATGTTTTTTTTAATACAATTATTGGTCATACATGACTTGTGAGGTCTATATTTAGAATTAGGCCACCAAAATCAGCCTATGTAAAAACTCCTTAGATTCCTTAAAATATCACACGCAGTGTTAAGATACTTATCTGTAATCGTAAAAGCTAATGAAACGACTCCTTATTTGCTTTAACAAAATATCCTAAATATGTACCTATGTATACCTAACTATGAGATGACACATACTTCCCATATACAGGCTGGGTCAATCAAATTTGATGGTAAATGAATTAACAGCTTTTTACTCATCAAATGAAGGTATCTGGTATGACTGACTCGGTGGTGTAGTAATTAGCGCCCCTGACCGTTGCGCTGAGAGTCGATAGTTCGATGCCCACATCGGGCCAACATTGGGTGATGAACAGGTTTTTTGCACTTTGTCTGGCTGTTTATTATCTAGATAAGTATAAATGTAAATATAAGTAGGTTTATCAGTCTCTGGTATCCATTATGTAGAATCCTAAATAGGGGCTGGATGACTGTGCGTGATTTGTTCCCAGTTATTATAATATTATTATCATTTCTAGTTCTATAACTTTTTTCATTATGACTAAATATTTATACGTCACAGCGACTGAAGCACCCAGGGAGAATGACGTTGAAGGTTGGTGGGAAGACTTGACAGAAGAATGCAGGTTGATGAACTTGGACACGTGGCAAGCCAAAGTAAGTCCTTACGAATTCACTGAATGTAATTTCGGAACTTTGCTACCAGAAATCATACCTTCAATTTTTTAATTAAAATTGTTCTAATTTTTTAATATTGTATATTACATTATTAACTTTTACAAATAGAAATTTATGATAAATTTTGACTAAAGAACAGCAAAAAATGGAGCGCTAAAATTTTGTTTCCATTATTGCTTCCATTTTGCGTTTTTACCCTTTTTTCTGTTTTGCTGTCACTGGTCTTCTGACCGACTGATTTTGGTGTTGTACTGCGAATTAGGCAATCCAGTTATTACGCATTTTTTATTATTTTAAGGTAACTTATGTATGTATGTTTGTTATGTATGTTATTTTATGGGTTGTCTTGTTCTTATTGAATCAAAAAATAATTAATCTTGTCATTTTCCTATATATTTAACAGCTAAGGATATCTGCAGAGCTTCTGTTGTGGGTGGGGGCTTTGGCTTATTTCGGAGCTGCTTTACGTGAAGCAAAGTTCCTCGGGATCAAAATGTTTATAGAGAATCTGAGCACTGTGCCATCCAGGTACTGTGGTGCTATGAACTTCATTCTAATATGGATTATAATGGTAAGGCGGTAGCGCTATGATCCCACAAGGCCTACCCTTGCGATGTTGCGATTTTTCTAGCCTTTTCTGCCAAAATACTTCTAGACTAAATGTGACCAAATCTACACCGCGCATGACATTATCCATCGGAAATGACGTTGGATAGGACATACTCTACGGCGCAGCGGAGTCAACGCAGCATCAATCACGTTTGAGTGGCAACCTCTTGGCAGGAGAGTCTTCTCCGGTCGCTCTCTCTGGTCGCCTTGTACAAATTTGGTGACGCCCGTGAAGAGCGAGATAAAGACTGCTGACGTGACCTGGAGTGATATCAAAGAGCAGGCGGAAGATAGGGACAAGTGGAGACAGCTTGTGAAGGCCATATGTACCAGCGGGATACCCTAGGACTACAACAATATTTCTGCCCATCCTGGAATTTATTCCGGGCCTCGACGCTATTAGTATTATGACATGTCTTTTTTTAAACATGGTTCTAGAAAGTTTTCAATACGGTACAGTGGCTTGGCTTTGGAAGCTCTGATATTGAGTCACAGTCATCACTCAAGGCTCAATGGTCAGAAAGAAAACTGCGCAATGGCACGGTACAATAACGCGAGGTCATGTTTTATGACTCTGCAATCTAATTTTTAATACAACGGGGTTTTTGATGCCGGTACTATCAGCACAATAACCGGTTTCTTGTTTTTTAGAGGATCCAGTGTAATGAATAATGTGTCTTAAAAATATCGTGACTCCTTTTTCGTAAATTTTGTGAGGTTATCTTTTTCAGGGTGATGTTCTTGTTTTCGTGTCTGCTGATGTTGATACTGCCAACTTTGAGGTTATGGTGCGCTGACGAGGCGGAGGACCATCTCGCTGTCATGATCATGCTCACCACTGCTCCTTACTTCTTGTTCTTTTGCAGGTAGTAAAGATTTTTATGAGCTTCTTTTATATTTTGTGTTTCTTTATTAGTTTGGCATGATCTAGGTGTGCATAAGTAATGTATATCTTCGTCAATTGTGAGCTCTCGTGAGTAGATGATGTTTCATATAGTTACCGAAGACCATAGGCATAGACCATAGCTCGTCGCCAGTTTTTGTGCGACATTATATTGAAGTGTCAGTTGCAATGAAATAGCGATTATACAGCTCTTTACAGCGAAAAGTATGGTCGTACTGAGTCGTGTTTCGCTCAGGCTCGGTACCAGAAGTCCGCCCTATTTAGGCGATCAATCTATAAATTCTATTTTTTTATTGTTTAGATGGGCGGACGACCTCACGGCCTACCTGGTGTTGAGTGATTACCGGAGCCCATAGACATTTACGAAGTAAATGCTGCCACCCACCTTGAAAGACATGGGTTTTAAAGTCTCAGTTTTTATAGTATAACGACTGTTCCACTCTTCAAACCGAAACGCATTACTGTTTCACGGGAGAAATAGGTACTGTTGTGGTACCTACCCGTGCTGTCTCACAAATCTACTACCAGTCATATTTACGATGTTTCGTATAAAAACATTTTTAAAACTGAGAGGAACTTATGTGGTTGTTAGGGTGTTTTTGTTAGTGAGTACATATCAGCTTCGACGGGGCATATCTCACTGTATGCTCACCGTTGAGCAACTACTAGCTATCCTGTGTAATAAAGCCCCTATTCTATTGGACTGATGGCTATCCTTTTCTTGGAACCGGAACGCATTATTCCTTCGCAGCAAAACAGGCAATCTTTGTCACATTGTTACCGATATAACCGGGTTCAAGGGATCTGAAGCAACACAATTCTCATCATTATCGGGTCAGATTTAACTTAAAATTAATAATTTTAGGGGTTTCAAAACAGTGGGTCCATTCGTGGTCATGATATACCGCATGGTGATGGGTGACTTGCTACGTTTCGTTTGTATATATTTGGTATTCGTTATGGGATTCTCACAAGGTCAGTGATTTCATCACCTTGGTTATTAAATACTGTTGTGACTTTGATCCATCTATCCGGCTATGGAATGAGCTCCCTTCCACGGTGTTTCCCGAGCGCTATGACATGTCCTTCTTCAAACGAGGCTTGTGGAGAGTATTAAGCGGTAGGCAGCGGCTTGGCTCTGCCCCTGGCATTGCTGAAGTCCATGGGCGACGGTAACCACTCACCATCAGGTGGGCCGTATGCTCGTCTGCCTACAAGGGTTATAAAAAAAAAAAAATACGTAATCAAGGAGTGAGGCTGTTTGGTTTAAGCAACATTTTGCTTACTACGCGACATTTATCTTTGTAATTAAAGGTCCGTTTTATTTGGTATTACCATCAACCATTCGACGTTTTTAATTGTACTCTAAATATGTTTACCCCATTCAAATAGCTGAAGAAGTTTTTTTGTCGTGATATTTTTTATCCAAATTTTAAACTTTAAGTGGCTTTCCTGTAAAGTTGCAAAAATGTTCTTAAACCAAATGGTCTTTCACCCCTCGATATAAATAAATATGAATGTTTGCATGGATCTTCTCTATGCGTTCAAAAGTCCTTTCTAATTAAAGTTCGGTAAAGTTTTTGTTGGCACTCCAAAGAAAGATTCTGTTATAGTACCTAGTGTTTTCAAATTTGAAGTACATTCAAAAGAGTTAGGACATCATTAATATCGATTAGCATGTACTCGTAATAGAAAGTTGAACTGGTACTAAAATGTCACTAATTTTACCACGTCCTGCGTTAATATAGCGGAGGCATCATTTTACCATTGCTAGTTAAAGAAAAACACAATTACGCTAATGATAAAAATATGCAAAAATTCTAAAATTATTTGATTGTATTCCAGCGTACTACGTTATATTCTTATCGTTCGACAATCCCAACACGCCTGAAGGCGTTGATGACTCGGTGTCCAACCCAATGCCCTCCCCCATGGAGAGCATCATGGCGATGTTCCTAATGTCTCTAACGTCGTTCTCAGATTACTATACCGCGTTCGATCGCACCGACCACGAAATAGAGGCAAAGGTAAATATTGCGTTGGGATTTGACACTCTTTTTCGTAACGGTATACGGACTTAATGCGTACGTGACATACGCAAATACGATGACCGCTATACTGCAGTAACATAATGTGTGCTAAACAAATTATAAGATATATCATAAGTTATTGACGTTCTTGCTGTGTTTAGGTGAGGTTATAGATGCCGTTATTTCGGATTCTCCCGATCCACTAACAGTGCTTTTAAGTACCTCAAGCAAAGGTCATCGTTCTTGTCGAACCCGTCGCTTGCGACTAAGGGCTCGACGAGTAAATTAACCCACAGACACGGCCCACTGAGTTTCTCGCCGGATCTTCTCAGTGGGTCGCGTTTCTGATCCGGTGGTAGATTCTGCGAAGCACTGCTCTTGCTAGGGTTCGTGTTAGCAACGTCGTCATGTTTGAGCTCCGTGAGCTCACCTACCAGTTAAGGTTACGCTGAAATAGCCTCTCAAGGCTATCAGTTTAGGTAGGAAAAATAAATAAATAAAAAGATGCCGTTTGTTATGTTAGGACCTGGAAGTAATTTCAGACGGTTTGTTTCCAAGTGTGCTAATTATTTTGAAAATGTGGAACCAGTTTTTTTATATTACACACGACGAGTGGAATGAACTTATCAAGGCAACAAATATTGTCTAATTAATTGTCTTCATGTTTCTCATTCAGTCTGGGAGTCAGATTATTGGTGAAAATATTTGGTGTACGATTGCTCACTGAGTTTCTCGCCGGATCTTCTCGGTGGGTCGCGATTCCGATCCGGTGGTAGATTCTGCGAATCTCTACTCTCGCTAGGGCTAGTGTTAGCAAATTCTCTCAGGTCGAGCCCGTGAGCTCACCTACCCGGTTCGCCCCGGAATGGCCCCTTAGGCTACCAGCGAATAGGTAGGGAAAAAAGTATACGAAATGCATGTGGTCATTTTATATACATTACCAGATTGGCCATTAATTATTATTACCAGTAATACGATTCCGATTTTAGACTAGAGTTCTTTACTTCTAAAATTCTTATCAGAAATCAGAAATGCGTTGCGACAGAAACAGGCCGACCAATACTATCCAACAGGGATTAATAGTACGCTGTATAGTAATTTTTAATACACTAGCTTCCAGATGTGACAACGCTCACTGTAATGTATAGTAATAAAATACTTTTGTTCTGGGAGTTGTACTTTTATCCCGTCCGATATTAAGAAATTTAATTTACACTTTACTTATTAATAATACTAAAGTATTTAGAACTACATGTTCTTTCATCGTGGCAGTAGTTCGCAAAGCTCCATTGTTTGGTCATTTTACATTAAGAACAAAAAACTATGTTATACTTACGCGCCTTTTTTATAATGGCGCTTGTAACAGCATCGAAATTTCGAGAAATCCTGAAATATGAAAATGATTCTAAGAATACGTTAAATAATGTAAAGAAACATTTGCAGCTCCTTTTCGTGATATATATGATAATAGTAGCGATTCTCCTGGTGAACATGTTGATTGCCATGATGGGGAACACTTACCAGAAGATAGCGGAGACGAGGAACGAATGGCAGCGGCAGTGGGCCCGGATAGTGCTGGTGGTGGAGCGAGGAGTTCCACCGGCGCAGAGATTAAAGCAGCTGATGACGTACAGTCAGCCTATGGCCAATGGAAAGAGGGCTTTAGTCTTGAGAATCAATCAAAAGGTACTTTCAATGTTTTAGTATTAGTGCTCGACGGCTGTAATTCCTTTGTTAGTCAACCTCAAAAAAAGAGGAGGTTCCCAATTCGACTGTATATTTTTATAGGCATTATATCAGTCCTTTTGTTTGGTCGAACTGATTTTGACCATTATTTTTTTAATTTGAAAGCTGATGCTACTCATGTGGTCTCATTTAAATTTTATCAATATTTTACCAGCAGTTTCCGACTTATCCTTATTACTTAAATCATATTTAATTGACTTTGATTACATTGATAGCGTTCTCATTTCATTTTAAAATGGTCTGTTTTCTTTTTTGTATTATTATTATTGTGTTTTTCTTTTTCAATTTCAATCGGAATTAAATGCTGCTCTGTTAGCGCAATATCCTTAAAAAGGGTGCAAAGTATTTTAACCATTCCAGGACGAAGACAAGGAAGAGATGAAAGAGATTTTGGAAATGAAGAGAACTCACGAGCGCATTGTAGCTAAGAGGAAGCAACGGGAGGCGCTTAAGCCTGGCGAGATCCCGCCACCCGCCAGAGATTATCCTATTAGAAAATGAATCTTAGTTTGGAGATAATTATTTATTGTTTACAACAAAAAGTCAGTGGAACGAGGAGTGGCGGAGGAGTGATTTGGTTACCGGAGACCATATACATAATGAATGCTGCTACTTTGAGACATGAGACATGAGGCCATACTGGACATAGCATAAAGACTGCTACAAAAATTGGTACCTGCTTTCGAGATTTGAATACAAACATAGTCTCATCGCCACGTGTATACCGGACCTAATACACTTTAGATCATAATGAGTTCGTATCTCTATAAGATCCAAAAATCGCTTAAAATTGCTAAAACATGCTTAGCTTTTATTTTGTATTCGAATAAGGATTCCGTGAACGTGTGTCACAATATTTTAGAGCCTTTTTCATCTACGTAAAAGGAAAATTCCCTCACAGGCTTAATACATATGGATTATACATGGTTTATACATTAATACATATACAAAAAATACTAATATGAGTGTGTAAATGTCGGATCAATAAAATTGAGTCCGTTACGAATCCGATAAATCGTAATCGTGTCGTTGAATAAAAATGCCTTCGCGCTCACCACGGTCATTTATACAATGATTGACGGATTAAGTAATGACATAGAAGAGAAAATGTAAACAAATGTAATGTAAATGCGTCTTCTTATGGAATATTTCCATAAAATCTCGATTCTTTAGATTCCACTAACTTAGATTAACAATTTTTTTTTTCAATCAATTTGTATCAGGCTTTTTTTATATGTAAAATTGTACTATGTCAAAATTTTATTTGGGATTGTTTTGTAAAAAATAAATACAATCTTATTCTTCTTCCTAGCGTTGCCCCGGCCTAGTTTTTAATTATTTATTGCTTAGGTGGGTGGACGAGGTCGCAGCTCACCTGGTGTTAAGTGGTTATTGGAGCTCATAGATATCTACAACGTAAATTCCGCCGCCCACCTTGAGATATAAGTTCTAAGGTCTCAGTATAGTTACAGCGGCTGCCCCACCCTTCAAACCGAAACGCATTACTGCTTCACGGTAGAAATAGGTGGAGCGATGTTACCTATCCGCGCGAATTCACAAGAGGTCCTACCACCAGTAATTACACAAATTATAATTTTGCGGGTTTGATTTTTATTACACGATGTCATTCCTTCGCCGTGAAAGTCAATCGTGAACATTTGTTAAGTACGTATTTCATTAGAAAAATTGGTACCGGCCTGCGGATTCGAACACCGTTGCATCGCTAGATACAAATGCACCGGACGTCTTATCCTTTAAGCCACGACGACTAGTGCCTAGGTCAGCTTTTCTACTTAAGCTCCTCCACTTTGTTCGGTCTTCGGCATCCTTCTGGGTGAGGTTATTCTCCTCCGTATCCACCTTTACCATAATAAACACAATCTATTAAAATTATTTACCACTAGCGGTCCGCTCCGGCTTCGCTCGTGTCTTTAACAAGAAATTCAACGATATTGGATGTTTTATTTTTTTAAATAAAAGAACACTTCTTGCAGCATAACTATGCTGTCGCGACACTTTTTGTAAATAATAATGTGTTGTACAAAGTCAATAGTATCTACATTATTTTATTCTATCATCAATAGTTTTGGCAGGGCACGCGATGTAAAGAACATTTTAGGTATTTTTTTTACACCTTCGGTTACATTATTGGAGTTTTAGTAAAGATCCCTATTTTAAAAAAATAGATTAGCCTATGTCGCTCGGGAATAGTGTAGCTTCCAAACAGTGAAATAATTTTTCAAATCGGTTCAGTAGTTTCGGAGCCTATTCAATACAAACAAACAAATCTTTCCTCTTTATAATATTAGTATAGAAGTATAGATTAGTCCACGCTTTTGTGCATTCGAGACAATTTGACATTTGATAACGACAAAATTTACATGAATCGTGGGTTCTCTTAATGGCTTCGAGTGATATTTTTTTAATGTCACATTCATTAGTTATCTAACGAATGTTAGTTTCATAAGTGCGTTCAAATTCGTAAACGAGAGCGATTTTTTAGGATTTCACTTTATATTTAATGTCAAAGTTCGCGCTAAATATTTGCCGTAAGTATTTGCCGTAATATAACTTCGAGTATGTTTTTAGTTAATAAGCCGCTGATTTTATGTAAAACAAATATAACAGATGCATACGTAAGTAAATTGTTTTTATTATTTCAATTATCTATAATATTATTTATCTATCTAATGTGTAATTTAAAGTGGGTGGACAGATTTTATATATATTTTTTGTATGTTTGTTCGTATAGACGTCTATCCACAATCTGCCTACAAAGAATATTGCGGTATTTTGGTCATGTTGCACGTAGGGATACCAGCAATTTGGAACGCCTTGTGGTGACCGGTAAAATAGAGGGAAAAAGGCCTAGGGGTAGAGGTCCCAAACGATGGTCGGACCAAATAGCGGAGGAACGGGGGATACCTATCAGCGACGCACTCCACCGGGCTGCAGGGCGGGATCGATGGAGACAGTTGGTTGACGAAATCGGACGGAGTCACGATCCTCAGCAGTGAGGAACCGATCGAAGAAAGAGAGAGAGTTCGTATAGATTCCTGAGTGGTGCAGATTTCTTAGATCCGATGGGTAGCGCTGCTGTCGTATTCTAGATTTTTCTACGGCACTATAACAAGAGCTTAGACTGCTTTTTGATTGATTTTTAATGAAACAGACCTTGAATATGTTCGTAGTGTCCACTGCAACAAAGATTGTCACTTGTCACTGAAAAGGAACACCTTATACGAGTAAGGCAATTAAGAAAGAAACGGATCAGTAACAAATATTACATGTTCTTATTCAAACGAGGAGCACCTAGGGAGAAGTCGTCGTGGCCTAAAGGGTAAGACGTCCGGTGCATTCGTATCGAGCGATGCACCGGTGTTCGAATCCCGCTGGCGGGTACCAATTTTTCTAATGAAATACGTACTCAGAAAAAGTTCACGATTGACTTCCACGGTGAAGGAATAACATCGTGCAATAAAAATCAAACCCGCAAAATTATAATTTGCGTAATTACTGGTGGTAGGACCTCTTGTGAGTCCGCACGGGTAGGTACCACCGCCCTGCCTATTTCTGCCGTGAAGCAGTAATGCGTTTCGGTTTGAAGGGTGGGGCAGCCGTTGTGACTATACTGAGACCTTAGAACTATATCTCAAGGTGTGTGGCGCATTTACGTTGTAGATGTCTATGGGCTCCAGTAACCACTTAACACCAGGTGGGCTAGGAGCTCGTCCACACATCTAAGCAATAAAAAAAAAAAAGAATGACGTTGAAGGTTGGTGGGAAGACTTGACAGAGGAATGCAGGTTGATGAACTTGGACACGTGGCAAGCCAAAGTAAGTCCTTACGAATGTAGGCAGCGGCTTGGCTCTGACCCTGGCATTGCTGAAGTCCATGGGCGACGGTAACTACTCAGCATCAGATGGGCCGCATGCTCGTCTGCCTACAAGTGCAATAAAAAAAACAAAGACTAGTTTTCGTCGTAGTCTCACGGATGACATATTAAATTAAATATTACATGGAAAATAAGAAATTCACAGGGCGTTTAATTAGGTAAAATTTTGTAAATGCTTTCTGCTATGAGTGAACATCGCTTATGTTCTGCTGTCTGTATTTGGATACCTTTGCCAAACACACCCAACACATTACGGGCACTTCAAAATTCACATGAAACCATTCAAAACTCAGACGGATTAATTTCTTAATCCATTGACGATATCGATTGCAATTTAATGCAACTAGAGGTCAATAGTTTGTTTGTTCTAATGATACGCAAATATGTGTAAAGTACGAACGATTAATGGCGGTAATGGAATGGTTGCAGATTTAATAATGAGAATAAAAAAAAGGTTTGACGCATTATGAGGTTGATAAATATTGCAATTTCAATGATTATTGGCGCTAGATCTGGAAAAAACCCCTCAATTAAATTTCGATCTTAAAAATGCTCATCCAATATATTTTTTACGTTAAAACGAAATAAAAGATCTGTTTGCTGCAAAAGAAAATGTAATTTTTTTTCATTGACACAGAAAACCTTTGAAATGTTGGTTGCGAAGCGAGAACACTCAGAATTTGAATAGTGCCCGTGCGTGCCACATCAGTCCGATCCGAAAATGACAAAAACAACAAACAGTAATGACCTAGTGCCGTTCCGTTGAACTAGCACGTTTTCATTCACAGTTGCAGAAATGGATAGGTTTGTTACACGAAACAATAGGATCAAGCAGACGAAATTTTTTTAGCGATTATATTCAAGGACAACAAAAAAAGAAACAGAATTTTAAACTAAACTACGCTAAGAATCCGTTTACTTTAACAATATTCTATGATATTGCAACAAAAGTTCGAACCGTAACAGTGTCTAAGTAATCGTAATGTCTGAACAAACATTTCCACAAATACTGCAAATCATTACGTATTCACTGAAAACACAACAAACATGCAACATACATAGATTCGTACTTACTGCGGATTATATTGCAATAGCTCAAGCAAATACACGATGACGCTCCCAGCGTTTGCGTATGGATCATGTAGTGGTGGAGAGTATAAAGCGCCTGTGGCCACCACCTGAACCACACATTGTCGCACACGATCGCAGGCATGAGGAGTGCGGTAAGTACAAACGCGACGAAAGTGAAATTGTGTGTTTAGTCAATAATAGCTGTAATATTTGTTTGAGAAAAAGTGATAGGCGTGGACGTTTCGGAGCGCTTTGATGTAACATTAACTTGTAATTTACAGATAGCGATATTGTCGCTGGTAGCCGCTATTGCGGCAGAGGCGCCGTATCATCTGCCGCGGCCAGGAGCAAACGCGCCGTCACTCAACTATCCTATAAGACCTGCACCGCCGCCGCCACCACCGCCGCCACCACCACCGCCGCCACCACCACCGCCACCACCACCACCGCCGCCGCCGCCACGACCTTATAATCCTCCCCCGCCACCACCACCACCGCCGCCGCCGCCACGACCTTATAATCCTCCCCCGCCACCGCCTCAATACCCGCAACCTCCACAATACTATCCACCTCCATCACAATATCCCATTCCACAACCGCCCCCACCTCCGGCACATCAACATCATCATCATCCACCTCCTCCGCCGCCACAACCTCAGCCGGTACCGAATCCTCAAGACGGCTACCACTATCAACAACCAAATATAGCCCCAGCATTCGTACAGCCCGTGGCTCAACCTCTAGTTCAAACACAACCACAACCGCAGCCGATTTACCAACAACCACAACCGCAGCCGATTTACCAACAACCAGCTCCGGCACCGGCACCAACTCAACCAGTATACAGTCCGCCTGCACCTCAACCAGCATATCGTCCGCCTTCTTATCAACCTCCCGCTCCTCGACCTGTTTATAACCAACCCGCCCCTCCAGTACAACCAATTAGCTATCCACAGCCCATTCAGTACCGACAACCGAATCCACAGTACCAATTGCCCCAACAGCCTGCTCTACCCAGACCAGCTCCCTCCCCTCCTGTTAACCCAGCTCCGCAACCTCAACCAATTCCAATCCAACCGTATCAATCGAACCAATATCAACAGCAACAGTCAGGCTATTCTTACCAACAGCCACAGTTCGCAGAACAACAAAACCAGGTGACCTCACAATTGCCCCTCGAAACTCAACCTAGTGGCAGCGGCGGCTCACAAGTTTTGTCCAGCTACCAAGCCGATTCAAACCAATATAGCAGCGCTCAAAACCAAGAGCAGATACATCGAGATGCTCTGGATTCAGTGGTTGTTGGTCGTGTCCAAAATATAATCAAAGAGGACGAACATAATTCCGCAAGGAACGCAGGTTATCTTTCTCTGGTGTCCGGCGTGTCATTAGAGAGTGCAAAGCCGAGCATCGAAATTCTGTCTTTTGCTCACACCTCAGGACAGAATGCTCAAAGCTCAGGCTCCTCCTTCGCTCAGTCGTCGTCTTCATCATCCTCAGCGGTATCTCAAGACTATGGACTCCCGCTGGCTACGGACAGCCAGTCCTCGAATCAATTTGTTCAATCAAATACAAACGTCGGATTTTTGCCCGACACTAAGCCGGCAACGTCGTACGGCCCACCTAATTAAGAGTTTTAATACACAATTCAGATGTCACTGAATTGTACATAATTGTAAATATATTTTTTTCTAAATTTGTAAATAAAAAAATCCACAATGATAATTTATTTTATTTTTTCATAATATTTTCATGAATTGGTTGGTTTTCAATGATTTAAGTGAGTTAACAATCTTGAAATTTCATATATTATTAATTACTTAGAAAATCAAACTTCATTTTGAGTTGCAGTCTTCGCATGTAACATCACCGCAGTAAACTTTCAAAAAAGTTGGACGCGTGCTCTTTACGTATTCGTGCTAAAAGTAATATATGTTTGAAATTAAGTAGTTCACTACAATAATATATTTTGTATGTACTACGTATGTTGACTATACATATTATGGAAATGGCGAATCTGATTTAACTAGAGGTCCCGCAGTAGTCGAAGTCGACTATAATAATTAGTTGGAATTGTAAGTTTGTACACTATTATGATAGTATTTTATACTTCTATAATCACAAATTTCGCCAAGGCTACAGTGTAGCCTTAAAAAATGGTGTAAAAAAATATTAATAAATACAAACAATATTTAATCTATTCTCAATTTGACCACAGACGTCGAGAACAAAAGTTTGACAATAAATAGTATGCATGAGTGTGTGCGTCAAATACATGGTATGTAGTGTGTGTAATGTTTTCTTTATTGATTCAATGTATCTTTCATGCATTACTTTAAAAAAATATTAGCATTGTGCACTTCTTCTCTATATCTATATATTAATACGTGAAGCAAAAACTTTGTATCCCTTTTGACGAAAATTGCGCGGACGGAGGAGTATGGAATTTCCCACATATATAGAGAATATAGAGAAGAAGTGCACAATGCTAATATTTTTTTAAAATAACTTACTATTTATTGTCAAACTTTTGTTCTTGACGTCTGTTGTCAAATTGAGAATAGATTAAATATTGTTTGTCTTTATTGATATTTTTTTATAGTGTAGTTTTGGCGAAATTTGTGATTATAGAAGTATGAAATAATATCATAATAGTGTACAAACTTACAATTCCAATTAATTATAGTCGAAATTCGACTACTGTGGGACCTCTAGTTCTGTATAAGTGTGGAAAATTTCATACTCCTCCGTCCGCGCAATTTTCGTAAAAAGGGATACAAAGTTTTTGCTTCACGTATTAATATATAGATGTTTACGCACAAACACATATACGTACGTACCAGGTTTAATGAATAGTCGGAAGTTTGCGACATTTCGTCAGTAAACAAATCGAAAGGTTCTTTGTTTGTTCGAACAATTCCAAAGTTATTTGTTTCAAGGAAAACGTTTTCAGCGGCCGCGCACATATTTAATTTCGAAGGAGAACAGACATGAGATATTTGTATGGATTCATTTCTGTTCTGAAAATCGGAATTTGTCTTGTATAACAACTGATCTTAGTCGACCAACAGGAGAATATCTCCCCTGTGTGCTTCTGCCGTACCCTATGATATGTAGTAACGCGATTATGATTGGATAGGTTGAGAGGGACACTATTTTTCTAAGAAAGCACGTACGTCACATAAACCTGTGTTATCCATTAATTATAATAAATAATAATAATAATAAATTAATAATTAAAACCGTTTTTATTTCATACATACGTTGGTAGTTGATGATGGTAATAAATTCAGCTTATTCTGTACTTCATATCAGTAGGCTGTTTTAGAGTAGGTACCCATTCTTATCACGTAGCAGTCATGATGTCTGCTTTGTAGGTTGGAGGAGGAGGCCGTTATAAAACTTGAGAATTCGACCTTGTATCTCATTGCGGCGGTTTTTACATTTGTCAAGTCAATGGTCTCTGGTAAGTATTTAACGCTGGGGACGCTGTGAGATGTTACACTCATCCAGAGAAGGATAATGGGAGGAGACGGTCACGACCCTCAGACATGAGGAATGCGACTCAGGGAGAAGGATAGTCAGAATTTTATGTAAATTAAAGATAAGTGATAAGAACTAAAAAATGGTAATAGAATATAAACCAGCGATTTTTAGGATTGATTATTTGTCTCTTTATGTGTTCGCATACCTACATCTCTACTAAATGGATCTAATAAGATTTAGTTTGATAATTACATTTTAGAATTAGAAAAAGATTTGAAACAGCGCTTATGCTAAAACTGGATATTTCCAATAATAATAGAACAATAATAATAATAAACAAAAGTTTTGCCTTCCGTTGTGTAACTTTGCGTGAAATTTTGAGTATTTGTTACCTTGTCTCGATAAAATTTGTCACTTTTGTCTTTTTGACCGCCATTGACTGAACACTGGCAAAGTACATCACCAGGGGTAGCTTTAATATTCACAGGCGATTGTTCAAGTGAATCTTCAAAATTGGTAAATTTATTTTTATCCTGGAAAAAAAACTTGTTTCACAAAGTAGTTAAGGGACGATATTTTTAATGGTCACGAATTAGAACCAGAATATTGAAGGAAAAAAAATGCTATGAAACCACAACTTTACCAAATGTGTTACCATACAACCCAATTAGCCCATTATTTTCTAATAAGATAACGGGTGTCTATCGTTCGATTACTTTATTTCAAATATTATTTATTTATTTTTATTTATTTATTACACTTCATGTAAAATTTACATTGGCGGACTTAATGCCTAAGGCATTCTCTACCAGTCAACCAAAGGTAGTGCAGAGTGGATAGTGGTAGGTGCAATGAAATTTATATTAAGTTACAAAAAGTATATACATACATACACACATACATACATACATCTAATAGTTTATATAGTATTAAAAGGAATATATTAATAAATTTCCTTTACAAATAACTTCATCTTAATAAGTTCATGATGATTCCGCTAACTTTTCTAACAACATTCGTCGAACCCTTAACTTGAACGTGCAACGGTTAGTAACAGTCCTGATCGCTTTCAGTAAATATACTTTCAGTTGAAACAAAAAATATTTTCATTTAAAATCAATAAAAGAATACTAATAAGACATATAATAGGAAAATAAATTTATCTGTCTGTTACTTTTTCATAATATATAGATATAATTTGAATTCTGGAAAATAATATAAGCTGGCTTAATCCAACAGCCGAGCATGCGGTATAAAACGTTAAACCGGCAGACAAAACTGCGGGCGTAAAGCAAATTTTACAACATCTCAATTCATTACCTAAAGGAATTATTAGTATCAATAACTCATGAAAATACGTACAGATATTAACATTGGTTCCGTGGCATATTTATTCGAAGTTTTACGTGTTACCCCACTGTATTTATCTAAACAACAGCATAAAACATCTTTATTCTCATGTCCGTTAGATTTGTTTCCACATTTTATTATTTCTTTAGAATTTTGTTCACAGTGGCATTTGATTTCGACGCTCAATGTAGCTGGATCAAGGGGCTGGTAGACAGTGCGTAAGCTTGTTAGACTTTTAGATTTGTGCTTAATGGCCTTCGAAACATGCTGCTTTGTATGTTTGGTTGTATTCACTGGGCTAGAGAAGTTAAAAAATGTCCTTTAGTTTACCGAGATATTTTCTCAATTTAGTCATACTATAATGTTCATTGTTCTAGTGCCTATGAAAAATTCACGAAACTAAATTTGGTAACAATTAAAATTCTATTTTATTTTAATAGAAAATAAAGTGTCACTTTAGACTTGTTTAATTTTTTTTCTTTTTTTTTTGTTATTGCTTTGTTGGGTGGACGAGCTCACAGCCCACCTGGTGTTAAGTGGTTACTGGAGCCCATATACATCTTTATGGTAGGCTGCGACTTGGCTCTGCCCCTGGCATTGCTGACGTCCATGAGCGACGGTGACCACTTACCATCAGGTGGCCCGTAAGCTCGTCTGCCTACAAAGGCAATAAAAAAAAAACATCTACAACGCAAATGCGCCACCCACCTTGAGACATAAGTTCTAAGGTCTCATAAGTAGTTACAACGGCTGCCTCACCCTTCAAACCGAAACGCATCACTGCTTCACGGCAGAAATAAGCGGGGTGGTGGTACTTACCCGTGCGGACTCACAAGAGGTCTTACCACCAGTAATTACATAAATTATAATTTTGCGGGTTTGATTTTTATTACACGATGTTATTCCTTCATCGTGGAAGTCAATCGTGAACAGTTGTTGAGTACGTATTTCATTAGAAAAATTGGTACCCGCCTGAGATTCGAACACCGGTGCATCGCTCAACACGAGTGCACCGGACGTCTTATCCCTTAGGCCACGACAACTTCAAATTAGCTCATTTAGCAATACTTACGTTTGATGACATTCGGAGGGTTGAGAGGAGCAGCAACACTCTATGCTATTTTTTGGTCGTAAAATGTATTCAAAGCTGCCATTTGTTCTGGGGAAAAATTACGATAAGTTTACAAGTTTGCAGAGTAATAATATTAATGGTAATTTTTAAATGAAATTAACTTCTCTTGTCCATCACCACCGTCTTGGCTCAGAGAACGTCTTTTAGCTTGTAATCTAAAAAGGTTTCATGTTATTATTAATTGACCTAGACAGGCTTGTGAATTTTGTACGTTTCTTTTCTGAAATTTCAAACTCATAGTCAGAGGTGCATTAAGGTTGAGGTGGTGTCTGGACTCCGGTAAAGCTGGGTAAACGGTGTCGCCTCTACTAAAATACGTTCATTACGTTTTGGTAAAGGTCGGATCCGCTTTTAAATGATAGTTCCACAATCAATATTAAAAAAAAAAGATGATTTCAATTTCAAGTATCACAGAAAGTAATGTAATTTGAAATCGTTCTTTTTTATTTTTATTACTTAGATGGGTGGACGAGCTCTCAGCCCACCTGGTGTAAAGTGGTTACTGGAACCCATAGACATCTACAACGTAAATGCGCTACCCACCTTGAGTTATAAGTTCTAAGGTCTCAGTATAGTTACAACGGCTGCCCCACCCTTCAAACCGAAACGGATTACTGCTTCACGGCACAAATAGGCGGGGTAGTGGTACCTACCCGACTCACAAGAGGTCCTACCACCAGTACAGTATAAATGCATTTTGACTGAGTATACCTATTATTTGTCGGCAAAGTGTTAGCTTCAAAAGTCGATGTTTGTTTTAGTTTCATATGAAACGTGCTTCGATCCAAATTTTCTTTTAGATAATGTTCGTATTTGTTGTCCAACCAAGCCGAGAATTCAGGTAAATTATTTTCATAATCGAATCTCCGCCTGTTTCTTTGATTAATTGTACGTTCCTGACAAAATTTTAATTAAGTTATACAAACTTTTATTTAGCCAAATTGATTAACAAAAAAATGCTTCCCATATAAATTTTACATTACGAAACTTGATATTTTATTTTAATGTTCAAAGTTTGAGAATCAATAGTAATACGAGTAATTGTACTGAAATTATTAGATGTAATATCACAACAACGCAAATTGTGTTCTTCATTTAACTACTTTATTTAAAGTTCCGAACACTTAACACGCCCTTGTGGGCACAGGCCACTGTTTTAAAACCCGTGACCAACTGATTGATTCACCAATACAGATCCTAAGCCAATCGGGGCCTAGAACGAGAATTTTGGCAGTTGAAGGACTTTTGAAAATTTCATTGCTAAGGCATAAGCCGTTGTATGAAGTCCGTGATTTTCAGGAGTAATCTGCTTCTGGTTATAAAGAAATGTACATGTATATATCGATGCTTCTCAAACTTCTATCCCTAAGAGGGGGTTATTAAGGGTTGTAAACAACAAAGTCCACGGGGGTGAAGCTAATGAAAGTTAGTTAATATATTATTATATATTGTATACCTGGGTATACCATTGGAACGCTTTCACGAACCAATTCTTGTTTCTTCTTTCTTTTTTGTAGTGTTGACTGTTGAGCGGTTGAGGCTAGAATTTTGTTAAAATATTTATTGTATATTCGCTGATTCTTAAACAATATTACATGACGATTATATTAAACACACCCAGTGTTTATTCGATTTTTTACCTTTAGCACATTTTACGAGTTTTCCATGACTAAGAAAGACCAACTGTAGACATTATAAAATCTAGAGATAAACTCGAATTTGAACCTTAGAAATTTTATGGTCTTAAAGTATCGTTTATCCAGTTAGTATGTGTGAAACTTAAACCGTCAAATTAACGTTATCTTAATAGTCGTGAACGTAAATTGGAACTAACAATTTGAGCGTAATAAATAAATGGGTATTTCATGGCGTCGTAAACGGGGTTCGTCCAGTTTTGGCAAAAGTTATCCGCAAATTCCGATTCAGCAACATACTGATCAAAATCACAATCACATTCGCTTGAAGACGAGGAAAACATAGCAAAAATTTTGAAATGTTGTGAAATTTTGACGACAGGTTTCAATATCATAACTATATTAAGTGTATAATCTATGATCATAACTTCGTACGAGAAAAAACGCTCGTGAATCTGATTGTGACTGTTTATGACAATTCTATCCGTTTCTTTCTTTTCCGTTACATCCTTGACCTCTTCACATGTCGTCATGAAGTTAGATATGACATTTAAATGTTCAATGCCACAGACAATATAAACCATATTAATTTTATTCGACGGATATGAATGTTGTTTGCTAATATTATAGATTTATATTAAATTATAGCTAAAATAGCATGAAATCTTTGTGTGATCGATAAATAAGGAAATGAGTATGTATGTATTCACACTTCATTGTTGATAAATGCAATACAATAAAGTTGAAAATCACAGTATTTATAATACAAAAGTCACTATCGTTGTTAATGAAAATCGTAGCCAAACAATCGGTGATGGGAAAGCATCGGCGGTGACATCTTTTTTTTATTGCTTTTGTAATCAGACGAGCATACGGTCCACCTGATGGTAAGTGGTTACCGTCGCTCATAGACGTCAGCAATGCCAAGGGCAGAGCCGAGTCACTGCTTACCGTTTAATACTCTCCACAAGCCTCGTTTGAAGAAGGAAATATCATATCGCTCGGGAAGCACTGTGGAGGAGAGCTCATTCCAAAGCCGGATGGTACGTGGCAGAAAAGATCTCTGGAAACGCACTGGTGATGAACGTAGTGGCTCCAGTTAATATGGATGAACTCTACTCCGGCGGCGGGCGGTGAGATGGTAAAAACGAGATGTTGGTAACAGCCCAAGCAATCCCTCAGAGCACTCCTTGAAATTGCGGCGCTACGACAAAGGCTATGGCAAAAGCTTCATCTCATTGAATGCGTAAACCGTCTATCTGTAAAATATCCAGACTATTTCACCAATGTACTTGACTATAATAATTTACTTATTTCATATATCTGTTTTAGATTTTCTCATTTAGTATTTTTTTGTTAAATTTTGAAATTAAGCGCCTTAAGCGCCTTTGCAGAATTCTGTTTTTTTTTAATAAAAATTATTGACAATCAACTTGAAAGTATATCGAAATTATTAGGCTCATATTGATTTCATAACTTCTGAACCCGGATTATAAATGAATACAATATTGCGCATATTTCGTAATGATAAAGATAATACTGATGTCAAACACTGATTCTTGCAGCGAATTGAACTATCGAAATGTTTCTAAGAGTTAAATCACTATCTGTAACCCCGTTCTGTTGATCGGAAGCTCTGATTAAATTCGTCAAAACCTAGTGAGTGCTTAGCTAATATTAAAAAAAACATAAGAAAAATAACGCTATGCCCAATTGGGATATCTAAGTAAATAATATTTTAAAGGACATATTTTTATAATAATAAATAAAACATTAGTTTAACGGTATGCATGTGCAAATGTCATAAGAAAAAAATTAGTATTCCTGTAGAGTATCAAAAAATACAAGTGCAACTAGTAATAATCTAAGGATGAAACGTGACCATACGGATTTTCGTAAGCTAAATGATCCAAGGAAGATAGGCCACGGATTTAAAAGTAATGTTGTTAATTCATGCTGTAATATTATTACTTCAAAGCCATTTGGTGTCATTTACGTTCCTAAAAGATATCGGTAAGCATTTAAAATATTAATTATTGCTACTTTGTGTCCTTTATTTAAAGAGGAAGCGTAAAGTTTTTATTTTTATTTAATCATGTTATTTCGTTTAGTATTTTGCCGCCTGACAACGAGCAAATCTTTTTTATTTTTATTTTTTTATTTCTTAGATGAGTGGACGAGCTCACAGCCCACCTGGTGTGAAGTGGTTACTGGAGCCCATGGACATCTACAACGTAAATGCGCCACCCACCTTGAGATATAAGTTCTAAGATCTCAGTATAGTTACTCTCAGCCCAATTTTTTTAAATGGCTGCGTTCGTTGAGGAGATTATATTTCCAGGCCACTTCAATGAGGTCTTCGCCAGATGTTTAATAAGCATTACATTTCCTTATCCACAAGAGTCGTATTGTCGAAATTGATTGACAGTTTTGACGGCAGCACGCCACGTGATAATAAGATGATATAACAATATAAAATTACTAAACGTTACTCATTGCAAAAGAGCATCTGAAAAGCCTAGTCCTAAATTAAAAAAAAAACTATTTTTCTTTAAAAAAAAAAGTAGCGATGTCTTTTTCTTACTAGCTTACGATTTACTTTATTGAATATCAGAAATTCATATATGTTGTTAAATAGTTAAGCAAAGTTTTTATTGTGATTGTTGGCATTTATGGCACCCTAACTGTTAATTATTTAAAAACTGTGATTGTCTGTACACATATTTTACTATCTAAAAATCACGGACATTCTCTTGGGATAGTTTTTTGAACATTAACCTTTATTGCTGTCTCAAATATTAATTTGTGTATATTTATATAATTATAATGTTTGTCATGATTCATCAATGCGGAAGCTAAGGCGCTGGGACTTCATATTTGAAATTGTGTTAATGGAAGCCCCTTATATTGTAAGCGTCCGCTAAGGAAGTAATTTTGAAAATTTCACCGCTAAAATAAAAGCTGAACTGTTTTAAGTTCGTAATTTTCAAGAAGCATGAATTCATACACATCTCTTAGCGTTATAGCTTCGGTTAGAAATAAAAAAACTTATACTTTAAGGGTATTTATCACTTTTGAAGGAAAAAATCACGAAATTCAGTATTAAAGCGTCACATTTATTTATTTAAATTTAGGAAAAATTTATTGAATCCATATATTATTACTGTGATGTACTGTATCAGGCTGCTAGTCCAGTACATCATCAAAGTTCTCATCTATATATTAATACGTGAAGCAAAAACGTTGTATCCCTTTTTACGAAAATTGCAAAGACGGAGGAGTATGAAATTTTCCACACTTATAGAGAATATATAATAGAGAAGAAGTGCACAATGCTAATATTTTTTTAAAATAATGCATAAAATATACATTAAATCAATAAAGAAAACATTACACACACTACATACCATGTATTTGACGCACACACGCATGCATACTATTTATTTATTGTCAAGCTTTTGTTCTTGACGTCTGTGGCCAAATTGAGAATAGATTAAATATTTGTTGTCTTTATTAATATTTTTCTATAGTGTAGTCTTGGCGAAATGAATGTGATTTATGAAATAATCTTTGAAAGTAGAATCATAATAGTGTACACAAGCTTACAATTTCAATTAATTATAGTCGAATTTCGACTACTGCAGGACCACTAGTTTTTCATGAAATCTTTAGTGATCTAGAAATTTTTGTTATATCCTTAATTCTTTAGCACTAAACAAATTGAAGTTTTTTATATATTACATAGCACATAACTTTATGCGTTATGAGTTTTAGATATTTATTTACATGTTTCAGATAAGCGATGCAACGAAATCAAAAGAATTTCACCGAACGCACAGTATGAAGAGCAGCTAAAAATCATTTTCGGTATGACAAACACGCGAAATGAAACTAACATTACTGTTTCGTCCGAAGACCGTGCAAAATTTAATCGGAATAAATCTAAAGGTCAGAGACGTTCGCGAATAATTTCTGTGGTGGTTGGTGACTTCGTAAAACTGTTTTCTTGATTGGTCAAGGGCTTTGTTATTTACTGCAACGTGCGTAGGTTGCATTTCTTTTGACATTTAGAGGCTATTTCACAAGGGGCACGAGTGGATTTCGCAGTACATATGTAAGTACAATAATTGCGATTGGGATACCGTATTGACATTGCTTAATCGCGTTCAATGTTCAGTCATTAGAAAAGTCTTATTGGAAGTCGTCGTGGCCTAAAGGATAAGACGTCCAGTGCATTCGTATGTAGCGATGTACCGGTGTTCGAATTCCGCAGGCGGGTACCAATTTTTCTAATGAAATACGTACTTAACAAATGTTCACGATTGACTTCCACGGTGAAGGAATAACATCGTGTAATAAAAATCAAAGCCGCAAAATTATAGTTTGCGTAATTACTGGTGTTAGGACCTCTTATGAATCCGCACGGGTAGGTACCACCTCCCTGCCTATTTCAGCCGTGAAGCAGTAATGTGTTTCGGTTTGAAGGGTAGGGCAGCCGTTGTAACTATACTGAGACCTTAGAACTTATATCTCAAGGTAGGTGGCGCATTTACGTTGTAGATGTCTATTGCCTCCAGTAACCACTTTACACTAGGTGGGCTGTGAACTCATCAAACCATCTAAACAATAAAAAAAAAACGGTTTTATCACCAGTAATTTAAGTGAAAATATTCCTTAACGCTTTGATTGCCATATCGGTCACCTAAGCCCTACATGACGCACTGATATAACTATATCAATTTCTGTTACTGAGACACCGGAATATCTTATAGACTTTGAGACACACCAATCCAAAGATACAGAAAAATTTATCTATTTTTAAGAGACCTCAAAGACTGGAACATACATTAAAAACAAAAGAACTTTGTAACAGAAATCGATATAATTACTTCAGTGCGCCGCGTAGGGCACCGGTGACCTACAGGACAGTCAAAAGATTAAGATACTGAAGAAGAAACGCTGTGAGATGAATATAAAACCAACCAAACTTGAATTTGTAATTTGGGCGATCTGCAATAATATTAAACGTATTGCGAGTCCTCACGCGTGGATTCCGACGTCCTTCCTATTTCTGCCGCGAGCCAGTTCCACTTTCCGGCGTAAAAAGTAGGATACTTCGTATTCATGTCTCCAGAACCGTGTCAGCTTTAGTGTTGTGATACATGCGAGCTCTATTACTACTCAACACCAAGTGGGATGTGTGCTAATCGGGCAGATGCAAACCAAAAAGCATTATTTTAGTTATAACGATTTTAAGTTAATAATATCGAGGTGGAAATAGCACTGTATACGACGACTTAGAACAGAAAATAACCGCAAGAGTACTTCAACCGATGAAAATACTATAGTATCTTTTATTGTTTATTGCAATATCAATAAGCTGAATAGAATAATGGGTAGGTGGTTGTATGTAAATGAATATGTACTTACATGATTTATTTTTATACGACATTAAAATGAAATTTATGTGTTCTAACTACAGACAGTATAGAATTATTCGAAAAGACAATAATGGATTTACTTTATGGAGAAACATGGAAAGAAAAAGGTATGTTAAAACTTATGTTCAGTCTACGAGATTAAATAAATATATGTTTACATATTACGTAAGCAATCTCAGCGTAAATATTTTGGCCTATGACCTATGTCTCGCCTCGGATTTAATAAGGCTTGAGTTTATTATGGATGTAGTGCCTCGGGGAAGTTATGAGCTTTTGTAAGCACGTTTATGTCTTAAAGTAATAGTAATATTTAATTAAATTTTCATTAATGAAGTTGTTAAAGTAAAACCTATGTTTTCGCAAGTTCAAAGCGATAGGAAATTTCGTGTTAACGAAGTCTATTGATACTGCATTTTGAATGGTGTCTGTCCAAACTCATTCTCACTCAGACTTTTACAGTTGAATTATAAGACGGCGATACTCCCTCGGTACTGCACGTTGAAAAAAATATTTACTTATCGACATTTTTCCTCTGTCGAGGAAGCGATTATCAAAGTTTATCTCAATTACAAAAACTCTAACAACGAGTTGTTTTCTCATTTCTCAATAAACTAAAGTTAAATGTTCAGCTGAAGGGTACTCCTTCCAGAAGAAAGAAGTTGGATCGGATGGACAAGTTCATCACGATGCCTTATTGCAATACCCATCGGGCCAAGTGAGACGGTGAGTATTTTTCTTATTGTTTGTTGAATTGACTGATCGGCAGTGAAATGGTTACCGTGGAGTGGAGCCCATAGACATCAACACCGTAAGCGCTCCTACATTGGACGTACCAAACCTCACGTACCTTTTACTGGTGGTTAGAACCTCTTGTGAGTCCGCACGGGTAGGTACCACCGCTCTGCCCATTTCTGTCGTAAAGCAGTAAGGCATTTCGGTTTGAAGGGTGGGGCAGCCAACTATACTGAGACCTTAGAACTTATATCTTAAGGTGGGTGGCACATTTACGTTGTAAATGTCTATGGGATCCAGTAACCACTTAACACCAGTGGGCTGTGAGCTCGTCCACCCACCTAAGCAAAAAAATATATATAGTAAAGCTCTTTAAGCTGAAACGTATCACTGCTTCACGGTATATACAGACAGGGCGTAGGCACCTATGTGTATAGTTCCAGTTTTTTAAAGTTCTCGATAGCGTAAAAGTTAACTCAAATTTGTATGCAGTTGGAATAGCGTCCTTAGCGGCAAACGTTCCAACTTCGTAAAAATTTGAGTTAACTTTTACGCTATCGAGAACGTTAAAAAACCCGCACTAAGCACACTGACTTGGTATTGCATATTGCCCTATCAGCAGTGAAGTCATTAACTTCATATAAATCACTGACTTTTATATTTTTATTCCGAACGCCAGAGAAAGAAGAGATTACTTTTATAAGCCAACTAAGAACTCCGCTAATTGACACAATTTTACTGGTGGTAGGACCTCTTGTGAGTCCGCACGGGTAGGTACCACCGCCCTGCCTATTTCTGCCGTGAAGCAGTCGTGCGTTTCGGTTTGAAGGGTAGGGCAGCCGTTGTAACTATACTTGAGACCTTCGAACTTATATCTCAAGTGGGTGGCGCATTTACGTTGTAGATGTCTATGGGCTCCAGTAACCACTTAACACCAGGTGGGCTGTGAGCTCGTCCACCCAACTAAGCAATAAAAAAAAAAGGCTATTTAATGTAAATAAATTAAAAGGTTCATCGTCTTGTTTCAGTGCCGAATTATTCTTCAACAGAAGTGCGGTTCATCTCCCTCCATCTCACTTTACGCGAGCCGGCCAGAATATCCTCAAGATCACAAACGATTACATGCAGACTGCCGTGAATGCTTTCGCGATATTTGTCTATGGAAACGTCAACGATATTTACCGTTTGCCTCCAGATTATGTGCTCCGTTCTGTGAGTCAGAGTCGGAGTAGTGTTAATTGCAAAATAATTATTTAAACATTTTTATAAGAATGGCTGTATGTACGGACTTGGAATCGTTAAATTTACATAATAATTCGAAGAAGGTTTTAAGTAAAATAAAATTTGGAAAAGTTACTTGGAAAATTAGTAAATTCGAATTAGTAAAATCGTCAATCGTAGATGACTCAACGAATTTATAGAAGTCGGTTGCGTAAGCTAGTTTTTTTATTTTTTAGATGGGGGGATGAGCTCACAGCCCACCTAGTGTTAAGTGGTTACTGGAGCCCATAGACATCTATAGCATAAATGCGACACCCACCTATAAGTTCTAAGGTCTCAAGTATAGTAACAACGGCTGCCCCACCCTTCAAACCGAAACGCATTACTGCTTCACGACAGAAATAGGCGGGGTGGTGGTACTTACCCGTGCGTACAAGAGGTTCTACCACCAGTAATTACGCAAATAATAATTTTTGCGGGTTTGATTTTTATTGTATTGTAAGAAAAGCATAGGGTGCATGATGTCAATAGTTATAAATATTTTATTGACAGATAAGAGGGAGAAGAGGAAGAATAGAAGGATTATCATTTGGATAACATCAAAGCACCCCACGCTTTTTTACAATAAATATATTTTCTATTTTTTAGTTGGATTTTCTATAAAAGCGTGTTGGTTAGTATAAGTAGCATTATGTGTCATAAATTATGCATTTACATTAATCCAGGCAAATACACAGTTTCCAATTTGCTAAGTGTAAAAAAGAAGGCGCTGAAATGAGTTTGTTGCATTGACTGCCGAAAGTCTAACTGTTTAAAATATTAAATAGTCATCGGTGTCTTGTGAGTCCACACGGGTAGGTAACACCACCCTGCCGTGAAGCAGTAAAGCGTTTCGGTTTGAAGGGCGGGGCAGCCGTTGTAACTACACTGTGACCTTAGAATTTGTATTATTATCTCAATGTCGGTGGCGCATTTACGTAGTACATGTCTATGGACTCCAATGGTAACCACTTAACACCAGGTGGACTGCGAGCTCGTACACCCATCTAAGCAATAAAAAAAATAAAAAACTGACCCTAGCAAGAGCAGTGCTTCGCAGAATCTACCACCAGATCGGAAACGCAACCCACTGAGAAGATCAGGCGAGAAACTCAGTGGGCTGTGTCTATGGTTTAATTTACTCGACGAGCCCTTCGTCACAAGCGACGGGTTCGGCGAGAACGGTGACCGGTGCTTGAGGTACCTAAAAGCACCGTTAGTGGATCGGGAGGATCCGTAATGACGTGCTTAGGGCGACGTCGAATGTTTACCAATCGGTCCACAGGATAGGGTATGTTTGCAAGTCGTTTTTCATATCAAACCTTATACTTTTTCAGGCGCGAACTATAGCAATGCTACAGATACCGCTCGAAAAACTCGTTGCTACTTGGTATGTCGTTAAACAGGACCGGCCAACGTCGACTATTTCGTATCGCGATTTAGAATTGTACAGACCGCTGTTTAAGCACTTGAGCGGACGAGAAATGGCCAAATTGAACCTAAGCGATGAAAGGATTGTGTACTATATCGGTACACATTTGGATCTTAATAGACATCAAGTAAGAGTACAGTGTGCTTAGTGTGAGTTTTTTAACGTTCTCTATAGTGTAAAAGTTAGCCCAATTTTGTATGCAGTTGGAACAGTGCCCCTACCCAGGGACGTCTTAAACTAGGATGGGGCCCTTGGGCACACAAGAATTTGAGGCCCTTTTGGTAAGTAAAAAAGCGAATTATAATTTAAAAAAAAATACTGAGTATGACCATTTATTATACTTAATCAAATACAGTATATTAAAATATGTCATTAATGATATTAGAATTGATGACATTAGATAATAGAATTAGACTGGTTTTTTGGTTACGATTTCGATAACGGTCTATTATAGGCATAGTATATGTCTTGTAAATACCTTCTGATTACTGATTTGTGAAAAAAGTGTAATGTGCCCGACAAAAATGTTTTGAGAATAAACGTGTGAGAGAAATTGTCGGTCTTTCGGGGCCCCCTGAGAATGGGGGCCCTGGGCACGGGCCCCGTGTGCCCTTATGGTAAAGACGGTATTGCCCCTACCGGCAAAACGTAGGCAAACAATCCCATTCCATACATGAGCTAACTTTTAGGCTATCGAGAACGTTGTAAAACTCGCACTAAGCACACAGCTTTCAAATCTCTAATTTGAGGACGAGGTCACGACTAACTTGATGGTGAATAGTCACCGTCGTTCATGGACTTCAGCAATATCAGGGGAACAACGAGTCTGCTGCCTACCGCACAGGATTTTGGTCCGATCCTGTAGTAGATGCATTCGTGAAGTAGCTGCCCTAGATCCGTTAGGTCTTCTGAGGCGCTCGGGCAGCTGTTAGCAAATCCTACCCCTCCTGGCTGAGCCCGTGCTCGCCCAGCTATCCTGGTCAAACTGGAAAGGCTTCCAGATTACCAGTAATCCTTCCTTACTAAAAACAAATTAAAAGGATTTTGTCTAGACGAATGGTACGTGGTAAAAATAAACTCTGAAACCCGTATGTGGAAGAATGCAATGTTTCCAGGTATGTAGTTAGGTAATTCTTCGGTTGTGCCTGGTGGTAGACAGGCGACTGTCATCTTGAATAAATCAAGCATTCTTTTTCCGTTTTTGTTTATATACCTAATTGTTCTGCGATCAGGTCGGAGTCATAGCGAACCGCTACATAGAACTGAACCCAAATTGGACTAAGCCGAAATATTTGAACTTAATGAATAACCTTTTATGTGGAATAGCGCTTCCGCTGATGCGTGGTATACAAGAAACTACATATCTACAATTATCTAGTCAGGTTAGTTCTCAACGTTATTTAAGAATTAGTATTGACCTAAACAATGTATTTTCAATTAACCAAACGTATATAGCAAGTGCCAATGTATCTAAGGATACAGTCATATACGTTATAGGTATTTAATCTGTATTCACGAACGATCTCTATGACGAAGTAATAACACCGTCACAAAAGGCAAACCCGCAAAACGATATGCTAGCAGGACTTCTTGTAAGTACTTCGTACTGCCTTTTCTGCAGGAAAGCAATCTTGGATTCACATTAATTCACACAAACAATTTTAATGTGAAACGTATTTTTTTACACTTTTATAAAAGTTTATTTGCGTTTCGAAATGGTGGTTTTAGAAACAAAAATTATCGTTATTAATCAATCAGATTGTATTACATGTTAGATGACAAAAAACAGGTATTTTCCCACATACGAGCGTGTGACCCGCTACAAAAAAGATTTTACTTGGGAAAGATGACCAGAAGTCAGGTAGGTATTGACGGTGAGAAACAATATTACGATTGTTGTTTTAAGAAGTGATTTAAAAATTCAGAAGCAGAGAGCGGTCTGTCTGATAGTTCCAAACCTGATCCTGTGGACCGAATGGTAAACAGTCGACGTCGCCCTAAACACGTCATTACGGATCCTCCCGATCCATTAAGCACCGGTCACCGTCCTGGCCGAACCCGTCGTTTGCAACGAAGGGCTCGTCGAGTAAATTAACCCATAGACACAGCCCACTGAGTTTCTCCCCGGATCTTCTCAATGGGTTGCGTTTCCGATCCGGTGGTAGATTCTGCGAGGCACTGCTCTTGCTAGGGCCAGTGTTAGCAACACTCCGGTTTGCTCCGTGCCCCGTGAGCTCGCCTACACGTCAAGGAGAAGCTGAAATAGCCTCTCAAGGCTATCAGCATAGGTAGGAAAAAAAACAAAAAAACAGACTTTAGTTGTTTTTTTTTCTACCTAATTATTGGTAGTCTAAGGGGCTATCCCAATTTCGCGCGGATCGGCAGATGAGCTCATGGGCTCAAAAATGAGAAAATTGTTAACACTGGCTCTAGCAAGGGCAGTGCTTCGCATCACTTCTGCATCGAAATCGCGGCACACTGAGAAGATCTGGCGAGAAATTCAGTGGTTTAGTTCTGTGTTCTATACCGTATGTACTACATAAATATTCTTTTTTGAGATTACCCCGCCGAATTATTGTTTACCATCAGTATTAGATGTCAAACGTAAATTACGGAGAGTACTCGGCGGCAGGCAGCGATTTGGCTGTGCCCCTGGGATTGCTGACGTCCGTGAGTGACGGTAAACACTCCCTATCAGGCGGTCGTAAGCTCGTCTGTCTACCAAAGCCATTAAAAAAGATCCACAGTCGAAATCGAACTACCTGGTACCACTGTGTACGTTGATGTTGCCTTGTACCATCAGGCCTTCCGACTTGAGATATCTTTACACAGTTGACATTTCTTCAAGGAGATTGCTGATGCCCATACATGAAAGCCACAAAAAAGCTAAGCTTCCTAATACGGACGGTTCGATCTTATTTTGCTTTGTCAAAAAAATATCAAAGGAAAGTTGGTATGTAACTATTCAACATATACCATGGAGTTAATAAGTACCTACTAACTCTATGACATATACATATAAAAGCGCCTGGTTAAATTCAAGTAATCTAACGTTGAATGTAATTTTAGACACTCGTAAATTTTGTACAGGTGTATGGTAAATCGTATAGCTGGGGCGCCCGTGATGTGTCTCATTTAGGATTGCTGTTGATGGAGCTCGACGGGACGGATTTTAGTGCGATAAAACCTAAGGCGATGTCTGGTTTCACACCGCACGTAAGTTGAATACGACCGAACTGAGAAATCATTAGTACACTTAACCATCGACATCGTCAATCATGTAACGATGGAAAATGACGAGAGATCACCAATGGTTTCTATTTTTTTTCTCGTCGCTGGTCAGGAGAGCTCACGGCCAACCTGGTGGTAATTTGCTATCGGAGCATATTATTATGACGTCACAACGTAAGGTCTGTTGTCCTCTTGAGACTAGCTCGAAGAGTGAATCGCATACTATGTATAAGTATTTACGCAAATTGTAATTTTTGCGGCTTTGATCTTATTGCATGATGTTACATATTAATTTTGGAATTCATTCGTGAAGATGACTTAAGTACATATTTCAATTTTTAAAAAATCGGTATCTGCCTACGGGATTTGAACACCGACATGGTTCATCGCTCGATATGAGTAAACTGGGCGTATTAAATTTTAAGCCACGACGACTTCAAAACAGTCAGTTGACTTCGTATCAGCAATAAAGTTTCTTATTCATTTCACGAAAAATTTAATTCTTCAGAAGTGCCTACGTCATAATTTCTTACCAATTCCACATTCCATTCCAGGTACTGCAGGAGATGCCTGTTTCGACTCTGAAACACATAACAAAGGCACAAACCCGTTATTTGAGCCATAAATGTCAAATATTACTTGCCAAAAAACTGAAAATGTATGAAGAAGACCAACTTTTTACATTCAGTAGTGCTTCTTTTATAGCCATACCATTATATATTAACCTCATTTTAATTCTCTAATGACAAACGCTAATACATATATTATGTTTTATTTGTAAAGCGCTTTATAATGTCCAAAGCAGGAAAATGTAATGAATATCGTCCGTCTTCGTGACATTTAGATTCCAACTACAAAAGAAAATAGGTTAAAATCAATTAATTATCCTTGATGATTTTTTAGGATATAAATGGACAAACAGGCTCATAGACAACTTTGCTCTAGTCCATCTTGAACAAAGTAACAGAAATAAGGTTGTTGTTTCTAATTAAGTTTGAGATAACTAAGTCAACCTTTGAATTGACTTGAAGGCAGATTGCCGTTACCTACCTATACAGACCCACTACAAGCTTCAGCACCGGTCATCGTTCTCGTCGAACCCGTCGGTTGCGACGAAGGGCTCGGTGAGTAAACTAACCCACAGACACAGGCCCACTGAGTTTCTCGCCGGATCTTCTCAGTGGGTCGCGTTTCCGATCCGGTGGTAGATTCTGCGAAGCACTGTTCTTGCTAGGACCAGTGTTACCAACGCTCCCGGTTTGGGCCCCGTGAGCTCACCTGCTAGTTAAGGTTACGCTGAAATGGTCTCTCAAGACCATCAGCTTAAGTAGGCAAAAAAAACTTCAACACCAAATAAGATTAGAATGACGTCGGTTTGGAGCGTTTGACTATTCGGATTTACAAAAACAATAGTTTCTCAGATGGTTTGAACCTCTGTGTAATGGGAGGTTTGTTTCACTCTCTGTATTCAAATTATTTTAAATATAATCCACAGGTTGTTTCAATTTTATTCATTAGTGTTTACTTATATTCCGAAATCCTAGTCACTGTAATTATTTAACTGTAAATTAATTATCATTGAACATACCAATACACCACACCATTGAGTTTGTGTACATATACTTAAAGGATTTTGAAAAATATGTTTGTCGGTCATGGTTGTATCCTTAAAATGTATTTCATTATTAATAGATACAGATGATTTGTTATTCTGTTTGATCACTTGTGTATCTTCTGTAGGTATATCTTCATTTTTGGGCTCAGTAATGTTTATTTGATGTATGCTTGTTTCATTATTTTTAAGATCATTTAAATTTTGTACTGAGTTTTTGGCTGGCATAGTTTGTTGAGATTCTTCATAGATGTTAGATTGACATTCAGTAAAATTTCTGTAAAAAGAAAAATCGATGGTTTGTTTCGACAAATTGAAATGGATATGAAATATAATTTTAGTAAGTTGAAAAATATTTATATTTCATTACTTATTCCTCGGCAATAGAATAATATACTTCTTGTTATTGCCACAAAAACAAGCATTCGAGTTCTGTGGAACAGCAAGGATATATTCACAAACAACAAAATGGGAATTATGTTCTGTTAATACTTTTTCAACATTCATATTAGCTTTCGGTGTGTCTTGAAAAATAATTGCATTCAGATTAGTTTGGGAACCTTGCTCTATAACTGCTGTTGGATTGTTCGATAAACATTTACGTTCAAGGGGCTCCAAATTGGCTCTAGGGTCGTTAGTTACATACTCAATATTTGGCTTGTAATCTGCATTAACACTCTCTATACTAGATTTGTGATTAGGAAGGTCGGGCTTTCTGAGAATAAGACTAGTAGATGCCACTTTAAGATCTGTAATAGCTTCTTTATACGATTGGCCATTTGATGTATTTAAGCTGTTACATTTTTCCATTGTTTTTCCATGGTGTTCAACATTTTCTTCTTTATCGATTTCAAGTCCAGATGGTATTTGGAAGTTTTTATTGTTGTTAAAATTTTGTGATTTGTTTTTTCCAATGTTATATTCTTCATTTGCTAAATTGTCGTCTGTCATCAAGCTCTTGTTACTAATATTCATTAATTGTGTTGTAGACGTAGTTTTATCTTGAGTAGACATGTGGTCAATTATAGGTACTTCGGCAGCTTTATTTTTGTCGAGGTTTTTAATTGCTCCTAATTTGTTTACCTGATTCTTATTACAATTAGCCAGTATGAAACCCCTTTCAAAGGATTGTATGGGCAACTTAGAGTTTCTTTTCAATATATTTAAAACATCTCTTTTGTTATTTACACTGTTATTTTTAGCTAATAAACGTGATGCTGGATTTGCCCGTTTTAACTTCATTATTATTTTATTTTGATTTGGTTTCCCTGTATTGGTTCCATTTTTTAAGTTATTTAGATAAACCTTTGTTGTGTATTTACTATCGTTTATTATTTTGACCTACAATTTTACAAAACTTTATATATTGGGTATATGAACTTTGTATGGTCCTATGAGATTAAAAACTTACGTTCTGGTCAGAGTCAATCTTCCGTTCTTCACAGAGGTCATTTGAAATATAATTTTCTGTAAAAATAATAAGTTGAACTATATCTTCAGTAAAGAAAAAAAATTATTTAATCAGTCTTTTCTTTTAATATAGTTCTTAATAAATAATTTTATCTAAATCAATCTGGTGTTCTATACCTGTTTTTTTTTCAATACGACCATTTCTTCTTGCCTGACTTTTTTCCCAGGACCTAAAACACACAAAGTCGAATCTATCGCTTATTAATTCATTGCTTTAGCAGTAAACACTGGTTCCGATACTCATACCTCGATGCTTTAACTAGATATTTTTCATAACCAGTATCTACAAACGAGTCTCTTGGCTTCACAGCAACATAAGCAGCTCCATTGGATAGTCGCAGTGGGTTTTCTATTTTCTCTCCTTTTACCGTGTACAAATCAATCATTGAATATCTAAGTATATGATATGAAAAGTTACAACAATGAATTATTATTACACAACGTTCTTTTACCACAAAGAAGTTAATGGTTAATCGTGTTGGGTATGTATTTCCTTAGAAAAATGTATTCTTTGGGATTTAAGACCTGGCATAATAAAAGTGCTCAATATCATCATCTTCTGGTTCAGGCCATGATGCGTTTCAAATGCAACGGTCTCTCTGGACAAAGTGCAATGTCTAAAACGTTTCACTTCTCAATATTTCGATGCCTCCAATGAACACTACGCTAACTCCAAATTCGTAGATTTACAGGAGGAGCGTTTAAACGAAAAAAGTTGATAAAATCTTTATTATTGCAGATATATTTATGTTTTTTTTTTGTGTAGCTAGCTGATTTACTCTTGCTTCGAACCCCATCAGTAACGATTATATGTAATACTTTTTAAAATAGTGAAGCGATTTGCGTGAAAAACGAAAATTTCAAAATTTTCAGTTAGAGTAGTGTTCATATTTCAATATCAGTCTCCATACGTTATTGTGTATTTAATCGTTAGACTAGGTACTAAAAATTCTTCATGAAGCACGAAAATTATTAACGTATATAATTTTATTTACACGCGTACGTACAACTGTATAGTAATATTGTGTAACTTATATTGAAATGTCTCATAGAGTGCTATGTAATCTTAAGTAATCTTAGTCACACTTTAAAGTTTACAAATTGTATTCTTTGACTACTTCTATTTCGTCAATACATAATTACATAATCTAAATTTAGATTAAACTAGTTTTACTTACAAAGATCCATACTGTGATTTAGCTAAATACTTCAACGTAGTATTCCACCAGCTTAGATCATCGCTTTGGAGATGATATTTCCTGGGTGGCGTAAATTCTTGTCCGTTGTTGAATACAAAAATGTCGATCGTTTTCCAGTCGCTTTGACTGCAAGGAATTTTGGCTAGATTGGACATTATTAACCATGTCAAACCAAACCATGCAAATATCGTTAGTCGAATTAATTGTTCACTCGTAAATTTTAAATCAAGACAGTAATTTTAACTAATGGTCTAAAGGGTAAAGATGAATTTATTTTGAAGAATTAGTACGGTATGTAGACAATTCATTTACAGTTTTTTGAACATTAAGATAATTGCATAGATAATACACTTAATATTTATGCATAGCCTAGTATCTGTTTGCTTGGTAGAATATTATTAATTATTAAATACGACAGATGTGTCACAGTTTGTCAGACTCAAATTTTCTTTATACGAAGCAAAACTGGCATACAAAGGTTGATTAATATTTTAAGACGATTTCTAGGGCCATTGTTGCTTGGCTATTTCTAGGGCTTACCACCAACACCTGAAGTGATGACCACGACCACTCTGTCAAGAGCGATTTCGACAAAGAAGAAGAAGGGTCATTAAACACCAAAACATTAGTTTGAAGATTCAATAATATTGTAATAGTGCGTTTAGATAATAGGTACTCGTAGAATAATGTTGAGAAGGTTTTTTTATTGGCCTTGCAGGCCGACGAGCATACGGCCCACCTGATGGTGAATGGTTACCGTCGCCCATGGACTTCAGCAATGCCAGGGGCAGAGCCTACAGTTAAATTAAATAGAGAATTAAACAGGTGCGAAAAATTAAACATTATTATAATATAAATCGCTCATAAAAACTAAATGAGCTTATTAATAAGTATTCTGCATATTGATTGGTCTACTGACTTTGTTGTTTTCCCTAAAATTGTCGAGAGTCGCAACGAGTAAACTAAACATTTGTTATGTAATAGTTAAATTACATTATAATAAAACCCTCAGTCCTCGGCTTTTTTTCATTGTTCCGAGGTCAGTGATCGCCACACCCCCGCAAGGGTGGTAAACGTTCTTGACATTTGATTACCGAATAACGTTCGGCGCCGACCACGCAACGACGGCGATGACATTTATTTTTTTGCATTGGCTTTTTTTTGAGATTCACTTTTATTTTGGTTATAGTAACCTACGGCTGAACTATTGTTAAGTTAGTTTCTTGCCCAATTTGAGACATGACATAGTTTTATTATTGTTTCAATACGTCTTCGTATTAGATATACGTATTAGGTACGTACGTATTACGTATTAGGTACATATTAGAAAAAAACCACATTAAACCGTAAAAGTATTTTTAATTGCGTCTACGAGCCGCGAAAACTGAAGGAGTAAAATCATAAAATCATTACACTGGTTATTTAGTGGGTGATAAAGTTTACTCCTTTGTACTATTCTGCCATTAGTCAAAGGACATTAAACTTGTTCAATATTAACGTCTACAGCAGAATTTCTTTAATAAAATTTACTGTATTCAATTTGATCGAGAATATTTCTACAGCCCGAATCAGCCAGGAAAGTTCAATCATCATCATCATTCTTTCCTATTACCCTCTGCTGGGGTGTAGGACTCAAATCAAATTTTTCCATTTACATCCGTCTTGAGCAGTCTGTTCTAGCTCCTCCCACGTCATGCCCAAGACCCCTAGCTCCTGCTTCACCGAGCGACGCCAAGTTGTTCTGGGGCGGCCTCTCTTCCTCTTGCCAGACACTTTCCAGGTCAATGCTCTCTTTGATAGGTGGGTATCGGGCTTTTTCAAAATGTGACCAATCCAATGCCACGTCCGAAAGTTCAATGGTTAAATATTTTTTGAATCAATCTTAATACAGATTGATTGTTAGAACGAAAACATACCGTAAAATGGGGTAAATAGGGACAAAATCGACCTTCAGATTGAATTTTAAAATAGTTCCAATTAAATAGTCACTGCTCAACCAAAGAAATAAGTTGAGTCTTGAACGTACCTAGGTGATAAAAACCGTTACATAATTTTAATTATTAATTTTAAAGAAATAATCGGTAAAATAATGGCCGTCCCAATTTACCCAGCGTCCGGGGTAAATTGNTCAATTTAATTTGACGAATTTTTGGGACCAACTTAACTCATATTTAGTACTTCCATAGTTAACTTGGTTTTTCTTCTATACATTGATAAATATTAACATAAACAAAATTAGGTAGATTCCGTGCTACAGGTACTTTGAGAATCTTCCGCAGGTTTGTCCCAATTTACCCCAGGATCCCAATTTACCCCATGTCATGGTAGTTGATAAACGTAGGTGTTTTTAAGTGTATTAAAATATACCTTACACTTTTTTTCTAGATGAACCGATTTTCATGAGTATTTTTATCATCTTTTTTATTTTAAAGCCGGTGTTTCTCATGTGGTTCCATTTATGTTTTAATCAGTTTACTCTTTGACGTCTTATCATTAATAAAGCATATTTTAATGATATCGACTACATTATACGATGATCCTACCCGGTCACCGTCCTCGCCAAACCCGTCGCTTGCAAGTTCAGTTGCAACGAAGGGCTTGACGAGTAAATTAACCCACAGACACAGCCCACTGAGTTTCTCGCCGGATGTTCTCACTGGGTCGCGTTTCCGATCCGGTGGTAGATTCTGCGGAGCACTGCTCTTGGTAGGGCCAGTGTTAGTAACACTTCCGGTTTGAGCCCCGAGAGCTCACCTACACGCTAGGGTAAAGCTGAAATAGCCTCTCAAGATTATTGGCAGAGGTAGGAAAAAAATCGTCTCATTTTAATCTTTTTAAATCGGTTTTGTTTTTTATTAAATTTTTTTATTAATTATTGATGTCATAATGATGTAGCTGAAACAAAAACTTATGCAAATACAAGTTAAGAATCCAAAACGAAACAGGATACATACTTAATTGAATTTTTAATGCCTAATGGTCGCAGCAACGTTCTGGCCTTGCCACTGGCATGCCCCAAATTCCTCTCTCAGCAACACGATAGCCCCGCACCCGCACGGTGAATCCATGGATTGTTAAGATATTCGTCTCATGGTCAGTCTGTGTGCATAGCTGGAATTTGCGGGAAGACTACAGAAGTTTAATTCTACAAACCGTTAAAAATAGTAATGGCTACTCTACCTAGTTTCGGGCACCCGCGTCTTCTGATTAATAGAAGCTCCCCTGGCATAGAAGACTTATGAGATTTGAAAATGAAAATGAAAATCTCGTTTTTACCATCGCACCGCCCGCCACCGGAGTAGAGTTCATCCATACTACCTGGAGCCACTGCGGTCATCCACAGTGCGTTTCCAGAGATCTTTTTTGCTACGTACCATCCGGCTATGGAATGAGCTCCCCTCCACGGTGTTTCCCGAGTGCTATGACATGTTCTTCTTCAAACGAGGCTTGTGGAGAGTATTAAGCGGTAGGCAGCGGCTTGGCTCTGCCCCTGGCATTGCTGAAGTCCATGGGCGACGATAACCACTCACCATCAGGTGGGCCGTATGCCCGTCTGCCTACAAAGGCAAAAAAAAAAAAATGATAGGTAAAAAAAAATATCTTATAAACAGCGCGTTTAGTGATGAATTCTGTAACCAGTAAATAAATGACACCACAAATGGTACGTAAAGGAAAAATTTAAAGTTGTAAAAATGTTTTTACTACATTTTCGATTATAGAATGTATAAGTTAAGAACGAGATTTAATCGTGGAATTGTTTTTGTAATGATATATTTGCATTAATTTCCGCCATTAAACCCGTTATCTTGTTGTAGAGTGAATGATTACACAGTAACATTTTGTTGCAAGCAGCAGTAGACACCGTTGCGGTACGTCCGGGCCACCATATCGCGCATTTGCATACATTTTCACTTTCCTCCGGTCATATTCCAAGTCATTGACTATTACGATTTCTAAATTTTGCTCAAACATACTTTTACTTAACAACTCGATTGAATACGAAGTTTAATGTTAGAACAATAGAATTTTAATTGCAATAGCAAAATTAATACTTTATGTAATATTGTTGTGTCGATTTGAAAATTGTGAATATACAAAGATTTAAAAAAAAAATGAGTTTATTTAAAAAAAATTAAGCAATTGTGCTCACATCAATAAATAAGCAAGGAAAAATCAATAAAGCCAATTAAAAAAAAACAATTGGAAATAATTTCAAACTATGTTTATTTTTTTATTTGATTGCTTTTTGCCCAGTTTAAATATCAGGAATAATAACCAACGTGCTAAATTTGAATTCAATTTCTCGAAGCCTTAAAATATTTAATGTTTACAAAACAAATCTGAATTCATATCAAATATCTGCGTTTGTTACTTGGAAGCGTGTTGTTGCCACAAGTGAAGCTCTCTAACAGTACCGTTAATTTTATTTCTGTTATGACCCTGGTAATAAATACCCTATTGCTCGAAATATATTTTAAAATGGGTATTGAAAGAATCAGTAAGTAATATTTATTTATTTATTACACTTTATGTATATGAATACATTAGCGAACTTAATGCCTAAGGCATTTAGTTCTATAATCATAATGCCTAAGGCATTTAGTTCTAGGCATTATGTTCCTCTGCATTACCTTTGGTCGCCTAGTTAAGCGATAAATGGTAATGCAAAGGAAATAATTGTAGGTGTACATCTGTACATACCTTGATGCCGCCCTAGGCTCTGCTTATCGCGCCGCCGTTAATTGTTATTAATTAGATTCAATATTTGTATTTTAAATTAAAAATAACTTAATATAATTTTATTTATATGAAAATAAATCTGAACACATTTTCAAAGGAGATATTGAAAAAAAAAATTTCCGCCATCAAATCAAATCATGCCATGTATAATTTGAGTAGTTTAATCTTTTTTTGTAGAGTCGTGACTTATTTTTGTGAAGCGTCGAAAGTTGAAGTTTGAAGTCTGCGTCTTGCCACCGATGGGAGAGGGCCACCAATATCGAAATATACAATGCAGCAATTGATTTTTGCCATATCCATCGCCGTTATTATTCCAACTTGGCTTTAAATAGATAGATAGAATAGATTCCGGGAACGGCCGCCTTGCTACCGTCATCTAATGCTCATCTTTGTCTCCGTATCTTGTGCTTGTGCAACGAAGTCTGCGAGTATTGTCCCGACACGAAGACAATCCTCTTTATATAAGATGCATGTAAAATCAAAAGGAATTATTATATCACAAGTATGTAATCATATGTATTGTGCCGAATTATAATGTCGCAATAAAGTGTATGGGTATATCTAATTTCAATTGTTTTTCTTGCCTTCGAAGAGAGACAGGCACACAGAACACGGTGAGCTGTTATCGTCGTTTATCGAAATCTATACTAATATGTAATCTACAGTAGTTTTTACGGATGTTCCGTTATAACTACTGAACCTGTACTTAATGGATAGGCTAATATTTATATGAGTGTTGGACTCCCTACACCAGTTGCGGGGGCGTTAATGATGAGGATTTTTGTGGGGGTGAGAAATAATAACCAATGTTAATTTTAAATGCCCAGCGAAGCGGACGGGTACAGCTAGTCAGTAATAAATCTCGCACAGACTCTAACTACCGAATAAAAATTGAGAAATTATTTAAAGAATAACTTAACGCTCAGGAAAAAACGTCGAGGGCATAAATTTTGTACCGGTAAAGTAATTGATGTTCTTCTGTATCGACTTTCCCGTAATCTATGTGAGGTTGTAAGCTAATGAAACGCAGTCATGACCACGGCTAGGTGTGCCTATAATCACTGGTTAGTGTGCACGTGTGAAACCTGTCGCGGCACTTTTACTCGCGTGATCATCGTCAGACCTGTAATTATGGGCAAGAGTAATAAAAAACTAAACGCATACAGGAAACAAAATTAACCGAGACTTTCGTTTTAATTTGATAATCCATATATTCTATGTATATAACAATGAATTGCTGTTCGTTAGTCTCGCTAAAACTCGAGAACAGCTGGCCAGTTTGGTTAATTTTGGTCTTGAATCATTTGTGGAAGTCCAGAGAAGGTTTAAAAAGTAGATAAATATGAAAATGCTCGGAATTAAATACAAATAACAATTTTGTTTTTCCTTTGATGTGTGTTCGACGGGGAGTTGGACGGATTCCTTTTGTTTGTTATAAGTTTATTTTATATAAAAGTTTAGGTCTTTTATTTATCGATTGAGGCACTACGAAGTCTGCCGGGTCAGCTAGTTTTATATAAAAATCAATTTAGAAATTATTAATATACTACTTGATACTTCGAATGATACGCTGAAAAATCGAGTGAAATATATTATTATCGATTTAGTATTATCGATTCAGAATCCCTTTTTTAGTCTCGTCGGGAAAAAGTTAGTTTCTTATTTGTATTTAAGATTCGTTTGAGACATCAAAGCTTAATTATATGGTTATCGTTTTTTAAATCACTTAATGTATGAACGCGGTTATAGGCAACGGGAATCCATATACATTGGGATCAATCTCCGCAAAGTAAATGTAAATAAATGTAAATATTTATACAACGTAAACCACGCACTTGTTTTTCGGAATAAAGTAGATAATAAATTGCATTAATTTAATATGTTAAGACTTTACGCGTTGTGGTATTATAATTTTGATCTCATTCCGTACATTGTTTATAACAACTATTCGTAAATACTCAGTAGTTTGAAGGGTGGGGCAGCCGTTGTAACTTACTTGAGACCTAAGAGCTTATATCTCAAGGTGGGTGGCGCATTTACGTTGTGGATGTCTATGGGCTCCAGTAACCACTTAACATCAGGTGGGCTGTGAGCTCGTGCCCCCATGTAAGCAATAAAAAAAAAAAGTGTGTGTGTCCGCTCCGACGCACGACTGGAGTTTACTGGATATAAAAAATTAAACGAAACAATACGAGAAATAGTTCTATATTACGACAACACGATACACTACAGATTATTAACAAATTAACGAGACACAAAACAAACGACTAACAAATATATGAAAATACAATAATGAGAGAAACGCGCGATCAGTACGAGGCTTTGTGGCGGACTGCCGGCGCAGCAGCCCGGCGTCACCTGCGATAACGCGGCCGCGCGTTGGCTCCTGATTGGCGCGCGCACGCATCACGCAATCAGGAGCCAATCAGGCGCATAACGCATTTCGTGTGACATGCTAGTACGATTTTGGTCCCCATAATTTTCATACCCCGGGCCTATATATGTAAATCGATTCTAAAGGAGTAAACTCCAAAAAGGTAAAAAAGGATTTGTTTGTTTGTTTGTACTGAATAGGCTCCGAAACTACTGAACCGATTTGAAAAATTCTTTCAGTGTTTGAAAGCTACACTATTCCCGAGTGACATAGGCTATAATCTTTTTTGAAAAAATCCTTACTAATCCTTACTAAAACTTTTATAATGTAACTCCTATAATGTAAAAAAAATACCTAAAATATTATATACATCGCGTGCCCTGCGAAAACTATTGATGATAGAATAAAATAATGTACTACGACTTTGTAGAACACATAATTATTTACAAAAAGTGTCGCGACAGCATATTTCCAACTATTATAGTTATGCCGCAATAAGTGTTCTTTTATTTAAAAAGATAAAACAACGACAAATATCCTGAAATTTTTGTTGACCTGAGCGGAGCCGGAGCGGGCCGCTAGTCTTCATTATAAAGTCGCTGCAAATAATATTACTGAGATGCTTCGTCGACGATACGACAGTGGTCGTACATTCGTTAACAGATCTGAAGATGTTGGCTGATCGTTCAGGACGCGTTGCTTCATAGAATAGGAACTAAAAGGCAGGGGAGGCTAAATATACGTGCGTTCTATTTGCGTGGCGGACGCGCGTGCGCGTCGCGTCGCCGACGTTCACACAGTGGCGACTTAAACAGACAGTACACTTGATTGTATAGATCTAAAATGACGATGAGCAGATGAGCATACAACCCACCTGATCGTCAGTGACACCAGGGGCAAAGCCAAGCTATTTAGTAAAATTTACACTTTAATTACTTGAAAAACGTAAGATTCTATGTTATATTGATAAACAAAAAAATACAAATCGAAATATACTACTATAATTGTTGTTTGTCATTTAATTTTTTTCCATAGGACTTGTAGTTTTGCCGAAAATCGAGATAAACCGTTTTTTACCCTTAAAAACTTACCACCTCCCACTTCCCGACCTCAGATCACCCGTAAATTATTTTCCTTTCATTTTTGTTATATTCTCGTCCTTTCTTAACGGGTTTCATCCTACTATAATTTTTTTTCACTTTTTACCATTTTTAAAGGCTTCAGCCCTGGTCTAAGAGGAGATAAGCTGTGGTTTTGATTTTGAAATATATATTTCTTGGAAGATTATCACACTCTAGGGTCACATTGTTAAGTTTAGTTAATGTAAGTTCATTCTTAACGTATATTTATATGTTTTTAAATTTTATTAAACAAATTTATATTAAATACATTTCAAACTGGTAGTTGTTATTTAATCATATTGTTATGGTAAAGGGTAATTATGTAGTGTTAGCCTTGGCTAGAAGCTAAACAATTAATTGAATTACGCTGAGTACATGTAAATTATAATTGGTTTGTTTTATTAATGTTGCAACATTCAATGCTCTTTTGAAAATATATTAAATATTGGGTAATTAATTTCTTGAAAATTGTTTTTTATTTAAAACGAACGAACATTTCTAACTTTATGGTTTCGCTGTCACAATCTGCGTTTTTGTTGAACATTTACTCTGTGACAGTATTGTCTGTCCTTGTCACCGGCTTGCAATCCACCGTCCAGTATGCATTCGGCCTAGCCCGTGCCGATCCCAAAACAAAAAATAGTAGATACAATTTGTAAATTTTTGCTAAATTAAAAAAAACTAGATTTCAGTTCTTATTAATGAATGACCCTGAACACAAAATACCGCGACAGCTAGAAGTTACCTGGATATTGTATGAACTTTATTCTCTACGAATAGAAATGGTCTGAAATAGTTGAGTTTCTTGAAATGTAACATTGAATTAATTATTGTCGTTGATAGAGATAGTATGTTGTATGTAGTAGTATGTCGGAGCCGGGAGGGGGAACGCGGGTAGCGCCGGCAGTGAGTTCTCTCGCGGCGCGCCGCAGTCCGCGCGAGGAGCCTCCGTGTGTTGTACTCCCTCATCGTCGCGTCCTTAACCACGTTCCTCACCATTGTTTATTGTCCCACGCGTGCTCTCAGTAAAGCCTCTACAGCTGTTCCGTCGCAACCCATCACTGGGCTTGAATGTAAATGTGTGTTTTAAAATAAAAATAATATGTTTTGAGTGTTGTTTTGTGAGTGCTGTGAGTTTAAATGGAGGGCCCGACCGGTCCCTGAAGTCGGGAGTGCAGTGCGCGCGCCTTCGCTGAGTCTGTCTGAGTTTAGCTCGGCCATGGCGGCGACGGCTCGTCGCGAGATAGACACCGGCGAGGAGGATATCGCGGCTATAGCCAGGCAGATATCCGACCATGCCGAGGCTATCTATCAGACGTGGAAAGCGCGCGGCTTGGCGCCTTCTGAGATCCTCTCTTGCAGACCTACATCCGGCATCAAGCTGACCGACAACCTACGGACCAAACCCAAACCAGAACCTAAGCCAGACCTGAAGCAAAGACCAGAACTCAGACGGGATCATCGCCCGGATCCTACTCGTGAGAGGGCGAGGAGGGAACTGAGACAAGAGCAAAGATCCGAACCTGATGGCGAAATTATGGATATCACTTTGCCTCCAGATTTAGTGCCTGAACGCAATGGAACAGGAACGACTTTAGTTGGAGGTAGGCGCGCTGATGCCGCTGCCATGAGATTAGAAGTAGCGCGTGAGGAGGAAAGATTGTTGAGAGCTCTTCGTACAGGGGGAGTTGTTGCAGAACGTCCCGCAGAGAGACCAGACGTGGTTCCGCCGGTCTCTCTCGTTGATTACGCAAAGAGCCGCTATCAGGATAAACTGGAAACCGGTGCGAGGAAGCCGGCTGCAGGGGCTGGAGGAGAGAGACGTGCCTCGCTTGGTTCTCACGTGACCGAAGCTCGATCCAAGTTCGAAGCTCGCGCTCGCAGGGCCTCCAGCGCCGGCGCCGGTGAGCCGGTCTCCGCTGCGGGCACGACGCCCGTGCGACCGTTCCTCACGAGAGGATCTGTTGCTGAACGCGTGCTCATGTTCGAGAAATGCCCCAGCGAGGCTACTCTAGAGCTCGCCAAGAGGAAATCTCCAGCAGCAACGACATGGCGGGGACCGCACGACGTCATCAATAGAGCACAGGTACGTTTGTGAGATAGCTTGCTGCAGAATAAACATTTATGTGTACACATGGAAACACTTGTACTAACCGTGGGTTCGCAGTTCAAATACAATGTAAAATAAATAATTGTATTCGCCATTCGATAGGTCGCTTGTGCCCGCGTCACAGAAGACGCACACAAAGACGAGTGTTTGAGTCGAGCCGCGCCGCGGAGCTGTAAAATAGTAGACTTGTATATTTTATACGCCTGAAATATTTTGTGATTCAAGAATACGGTGACATCAGCCACGGTTTTTTCACGGAAACCTCTTGTAACGAATTGAGTTAATCGTAAAATTGTTTCTCCGGCCTTCACATAATTGAAAATTTAAGTTTTTTTGAAGACGTTTAAAAACTATTATTTTTTATTTAAAACTCGGATTTGTGGCCTTGTAGTGAAAACTGCGTAACAACACTAGACCACAAATCGATCCTGGAGCAGATACCAATTGTTTTCATTAATTAAACACACATATTTTTGTTTGGCTCGAACGATGACGGATTAACATTGTGTTCGATACAGTTGACTAAGTCTCATTGCAAACTGAAAAATGTTTAAATTTGCATAAATATTACGCTAAAAAGGCTCGTTGTCAGCACGTGAGATAAGTAAAATCATTTTGTCTATTTCATTGTGACATGATTTTTGGGAAGTTTTAACAACACGCTGTGTTTGTTCAATGAATGTATTGATTGAATACGGGGCGGAATGCTGATATAAATCAAGAGATATAACAAACTTGGGTCCGTTGAACTAACACGCTGTAACCTGTCGTTGCGTTCAATCATTCAGGACGCATTGCACCACTTCACAGTATATTGTACAATCTATTATAGAGTATACATAGAATTTTTGTCATACTGCCAATCTGAACATTCGAGTACCTATTGCATCGCTATAAGCACGTTTTAAACCTATTGTCTTGGGTTTTTGCGAGTCATCTGTATATTAATGCGTGAAATAAAAACTATGTACCCCTTTTTACGAAAATTGCGCGGACGGAGCACAATGAAATTTCCCACACTTATAGAAAATATAAAGATCAATTTATAAAAACACTACATACACTATCATTTATTTGACACACACACACGCATGCATACTATTTGTTAATTGTCAATTTTTTTTCTTATTTAATTGCAGTCTGTCAGTTATAGGCTGTGGTCAAATTGAGAATAGATTAAATATTGTTTTGTTTTTATTAATATTTTGTCTATAGTGTAGCGGCGAAATCTGTGATTAAAGACGTATAATAATAGTCTTTGACAATAGAATCATATTAGTTAACAAAGTTATAATTTCAACTAATTATAGTCGAATTTCGACTACCGGGGACCACTTGTTTGAGATAGAAAACTAAGCCTCAGTTGTAGACAGCGACGTCACTGTTGTCCTATGAGCTGTCCACTCTTTTGCTTTTGAAGATTTGACTGTGCTTTGCTAACTTGCCTAACTTTGCTAACGCCAATGAGAATCGGTCTTTAGACACAAATGAGCCGTACGCTGATCTAATTAAATTCAAAAGCAATAAATAAAGGCAATAGAATTACGTTTTTACTGGTGGTAGGACCTCTTGTGGGTCCGCACGGATAGGCACCACCACCCTGCCTATTTCTGCCGTGAAGCAGTAATGGGTTTCGGTTTGAAGGGTGGGGCAGCCGTTGTAACTATACTTGAGACCTTAGAACTTATATCTCAAGGTGGGTGGCGCATTTACCTTGTAGATGTCTATTGGCTCCAGTAACCACTTAACACCAGGTGGGCTGTGAGATCGTCCATCCGTGAGAAAAATAAAAAAACGTATTTCGTTTAAAATTGGAATACATTCAACTAATATAATTAGACATTAGATTTTAAATTAGTCTTCTGTAACTTTCCGCTGGATTCTATAATGTGACAATTAGGTAGTTTTAATTTTTTTTTCGTAAAAGCTATTCGAGTGAATACGCCCACTGTGTTATCTCTGTAAGACCAGTATCGATTTCAATGTTCATTATCCTTTTTGTTTTAAAAAACAAAGAAGCGATCTGTTTTGTTAGGAAAACAATAATTTACAACGAATATTCAATTCACGGGCCTTGAATAAAACAAACATTACATCAATGAAAATCTCGGAAAGTTAAAATGACTTCACCAAATGCGGTTTATTAAAACATTCTGTAATTCATTTTATAACGTTTTTATAATCTTTGAATTGGGGTCAGCTACCATTTGCGGTTGTCTTGTTTTCGGACTTCGAAAATAAATATTTAATTACAGCTAAATTCATTGCTAATGATATGACGTAAGGGTGTGTGTGTGTGTGTGTGTGTCTTCTACGCAATTAAATAATTATTAATGTAAGATCACCTTTATTCATTCTTCGCTATGAATATGCAAATGTAACGTGATTTTATTCAAAGGAATTTGTTGATTTCATTGCAATTAATGACCCCGACATTAAACGCTAGTTATTTTGAGGTTACTTTTCCCCGAGTTTTTTTATTTTTTTATTGCTTAGATGTGTGGACGAGCTCACAGCCCACCTGGTGTTAAGTGGTTACTGGAGCCCATAGACATCTACAACGTAAATGCGCCACACACCTTGAGATATAGTTCTAAGGTCTCAGTATTGTCACAACGGCTGCCCCACCCTTCAAACCGAAACGCATTACTGCTTCACGGCAGAAATAGGCGGGGTGGTGGTACCTACCCGTGCGGACTCACAAGAGGTCCTACCAGTAATGAAGTTGTTGATAAAATTTAACCTACACAATTTTCGAAGGTCTCAGGGGCGAAACATATTATTATGAAAGCAATACGATCCTTATAAAATACCTCACTAAACTCGATCGTGATTTGAATCGCACTTGAACTTTGACCTTGAAATTTGTGACCTCGTATTTAAAAAACTAAGATTTCGTTAACGCTTCATGGCGACGCGACGGGCTGCACGAAATTTCACGTTTTTCTGTTACTGTTATGTCGCGCGCGCGTAGAATCATAAACAGTTTAAAGCAGGATACGAATACTAGGTATTTGTGTCACGCAGCTTAGTGCAGTATGAACGTGTATAAACATTTCGGCCTCGATCTCTCTACAATCGGGCTCGGGATGTATTGGGATCATTGCTATTTTTACGAACAAATTACCTACCGAACGAACATAGTTATTTGGACACGCGTTCGCTTAAGACATGTGTTCGAATCGTACAGAGATTGTTCACCTCGTGAGACGTATCTACTACGGGCTAAGAAAAAAAAAATCGTTCCAAATTTAAAACTGGATGGAACGACGGGAATGACTTGGCTGACGCCCAGCGGCGCCCGATTAGAGCCGACCGACATCCGACTGCATCCGAGTGACGCCGAGGAAAATAAGTTGATATAATCTATATATATAAAAATGAATTTCTGTTCGTTAGTCTCGCTAAAACTCGAGAACGGCTGGACCGATTTGACTAATTTTGGTCTTGAATTATTTGTGGAAGTCCAGAGAAGGTTTAAAAGGTGAGAAAACAAAATAAAGCTCGGAATTATATAAAAACAAACAATTTTGTTTTTCCTTTGATGTGTCCCCTTGATGTGTCTTTTATTTATCGATTGGGGCACTACGAAGTCTGCCGGGTCAGCTAGTCTTATATATAAAATTCTCGTGTCACAATGTTAGTTACCATACTCCTCTGAAACGGTTTGACCGATTTTTATGAAATGTTATATGCACGTTCAGTAGGTCCGAAAATCGGCTACTATCTATTTTTCATACCCCTAAGTGATAAGGGTTGTCCACCCCTAACATTTATTTATTATTTTTTGGACAATATTTTTTTGTTATAATGAGGCATTATGTGGTTGAATTAGGTTTTGTTATTTTTATATTCCCTCATCGTTCACAGCGCTACATGCCTCTTTCACTCATTCACCACATCCTTACACATTTACAATAAGTTAGTTTTTTTTTTCTACACTAGAAATTCCCTACAAATCTTATATATATATATATATCATAAATCAACGTTTGCCGGGTCAGCCAGTAATATATACTAGAGGTCCCGCAGTAGTCGAAATTCGACTATAATTAATTGGAATTGTAAGTTTGTACACTATTATGATTGTATTTTATACTTCTATAATCTCAAATTTCACCAAGACTACACTATAAAAAATATGAACAAAGACTTAAAGAAGAAGAAATAATTTAATCTCAATTTGACAACAGATGTCAAGAACAAAAGTTTGACAATAAATAGTATGCATGCGTATGTGCGTCAAATACATGGTATGTAGTGTGTGTAATGTTTTTTTTATTGATTTAATGTATCTTTTACTCTCTCTTCGATCGGTTCCTCACTGCTGAGGATCGTGACTCCGTCCCATTTCGTCAACCAACTGTCTCCATCGAACCCGTCCTGCAGCCCGGTGGAGTGCATCGCTGATAGGTATCCCCAGTTCCTCCGCTATTTGGTCCGACCATCGTTTGGGACCTCTACCCCTAGGCCTTTTTCCCTCCATTTTACCGTATCTTTCGTTCGTATCTTTTACGCATTATTTTAAAAAAATATTAGCATTGTGCACTTCTTCTCTGTATTCTTTATAAGTGTGGAAAATTTCATACTCCTCCGTCTTTGCAATTTCCGTAAAAAGGGATACAACGTTTTTGCTTCACGTATTAATATATAGATATACGACCGACGCATTAAAAGCGTTGACTAGGCGAACGATTCGTTCGTTCGGACTCTTTAGAAACTAGCAACACCGCAATTTATAATTCGAAGGAAGCCAACGTTAAATTGAACGGAAGTGATTGTAAGAATTTATTCTCGACCGACCGACTGTAATGGCGTGCGAGAAATCACACGAAAAGTCATCGTACGTAATTGGAACGTGGTGGACGGTCGTGATGTAATCGTATCGTAAGACCCAAATATGTAGTTATAGTTCCATTATCACGCACATGCTAAGAACGATATGTTTTATAATAGCGTTATCGATTCTGACGGCTTTCGCTGATCAAATCGAGGAGCGAAAGACCATTCGGGTTAAGCGTCATTTCGCTTAATACGCGACATTTATCTTTGTAATTAAAAGTCCGTTTTATTAGATACTGGCGACCCGCCCTCGCTTCGCTTGGGAAACTGTAATTTATTATTGATTTCTCCACTATTTAATGGATGTTATTATACATATAAACCTTCCTCTCCAATTACTCTATCTATTAAAAAAAACCGCATCAAAATCTGTTGCGTAGTTTTAAAGTTTTAAGCATACATAGGGACAGACAGATATAGGGACAGAGAAAGCGACTTTGTTTTAAACTATGTAGTGATTAGTATAAATAATTCGATGTTTTTAATTGAACTTCAATTAAGTTTACTCCATTCAAATAGCTGAAGAAGTTTTTTGTTATAATATTTTTTCCAAATTTTAAACTTTAAATGGCTCTCCTATAAAATTGCAAAAACTCTTGAAATCCGTGCAAATGACACCAGTGACGTGTGCGAAAGAGGAAAATATCGACCGGAATAATTGGTTTACGTTAATTTTCAATACAAGATCAAGATATTTTCAAAGTATGTTGATATTCATAAAAAAACAGTCGCGTTGTACCTACAGACACTCGAAAAGGAACGATCTTCTAAAAGTCAATATGTCATTTCCTCATTCTAGACGACTGCGTGGGAGTCGACGAGTCGAATGGTCTTTGAATTACGTTCCTTACAACGATAGAACTACTTTTTTAAAGAATTGAATCACCATTTTCGATCCGATATTGTACGTGGCCATAGTTTATTAGGAGTTAGACCAAGGATTTGATTCGAAGTTAATAAGTCAGGTCTCAGTGCGGTTCACAGAAAATGAAATTAGATTTCGAATATGTAATGATTTTGTCGAAAAGTTTTATGATAGTTAAGAACGGGAGAAAGTCATTTCGAGCATTCGACTATACGATAAAGCGAGATAAGAATCATGCCGTAATAAAAATGATTACGTAATTTTATGTACACGCTGGAAATGTTTTTGTTTGTACCGCAACGCTTTATCTCAACTATCGTATTTAAATATTTTTTTACTATTATATATATTTCGTAACCAGCGATAGCGTGCTAATTAAGTTCGTCTTTGAGACGCACGGACATTCCAGATCAGCCCGCTGAGTTTCTCGCCGGATCTTCTCAGCGGTTCGCGATTCCGATCCGGCAGTAGATTCATTCGCGAAGCAGCTACTTTTGAGTTGTTAGGTCTCCTTTGGAGGCGCTCGGGTAGCTGTTAGCAAATTCCACCCCTCCTGGCTGAGACCTTGCTCGCCCACCTGCGCTGGTGAAGCTAGAGAGGCCTCCGGGCAGCTAGTAATCTTTCAATTATAAAAAAAAAAAGTGTGTGTGTCCGCTCCGACGCACGACTGGAGTTTACTGGATATAAAAAATTAAACGAAACAATACGAGAAATAGTTCTATATTACGACAACACGATACACTACAGATTATTAACAAATTAACGAGACACAAAACAAACGACTAACAAATATATGAAAATACAATAATGAGAGAAACGCGCGATCAGTACGAGGCTTTGTGGCGGACTGCCGGCGCAGCAGCCCGGCGTCACCTGCGATAACGCGGCCGCGCGTTGGCTCCTGATTGGCGCGCGCACGCATCACGCAATCAGGAGCCAATCAGGCGCATAACGCATTTCGTGTGACATGCTAGTACGATTTTGATTGGCGCGCGCACGCATCACGCAATCAGGAGCCAATCAGGCGCATAACGCATTTCGTGTGACATGCTAGTACGATTTTGGTCCCCATAATTTTCATACCCCGGGCCTATATATGTAAATCGATTCTAAAGGAGTAAACTCCAAAAACACCCCAGATTTGTTTAATATCATAATATTATTATGGACATACACTCATATTGAAATTAGCAGTTAGTTTATATCAAGGACAACACGCTGCTTGATCTAATGCTAGCTAGCACGAAATTAAAAATATTAAGAGAATGTCGTAGTAATGTTACTTTTATTGCGCGTTAAGTGGTCAGTAGATGTAATAACGCGAATGTCACCATTCATCTTAATATTTAAGTCGTCGTGACCGAAATGAAAAGACACCCGGTGTATCAAAGTTTTATTTTTTAATCTATCTGCCGGCAGCATCGAGGGGATATTCTGGCTTCACCTTAACTGGTTTGACCTAAGGAAATACGTACTTAACACGTGTTTGCGAACGCGTAGTCCACGATGAGGGAATAATAAAATCATGTAATAAGAATCAATTATTTACCACCGATAGGTACCAAAATGCTGTCTGCCACGAAGCTATCACGCGTTCCAGTTTGAACAGCCGTTAAAACAATACGAGTGATACTTCAGACTCACGTCTCAAGGTGGGTGTCGGCGTTAGCACTGTTATGTCTTTTGGAGTCTGGTAAACACTCTACCTTGAGCCGGAAGCTCGAACATGCATCTATAATAAAAAAAACATAAGAATTATGTGTCACAGTTTCATCCCAATAAGGAATAATAGATAGAAGCAGCAATAGAGGAAGTTAAGTTGATAAATAGTAATCCATATCTAAATAATATAGGGTGACTTAATGACAGCGTCCGCTTGGCGAAGGTTTGGTATATATGGAGACGTATTGTTATAAAAAATAAATAAATAAAAAGCGAAGAATAATAACAAATTGAGTAACAAACAAGTACTACATTGTTTTAAGCTATCTCTATTATATTTAATTATTATTATTATTATTTAACGAGGTTTAATCACGATTTTTACTTTTACTCGACATGAAAACTAATGACTTACGAAAACCTTGGTGAGAACTCGTAAAATAATAGAGCTTAAAATATATTATAATATATTTGTAATATAGCATATACATAACATGTAGTTAGTTGTAAGTGTACCCGATGGTGACTTCTAAATTAAACTTTTTTTTGTTTGCACCCTCCTGCAATTAATACTAGCATTCAAGTGTTTTTATTAATTAGATATAGGTGCATTCGTAAATTATTACCATACTTCCGCAGTAGTGGGGTAAAAAAAATCACACTCCCTGATTTATGTGACGACGATCTGTGCCAAGAGTGCTCGTCCTGGTGATTATTCAGAGGCCTCCTCGCCGGAAGCATTAGAAATAATTTGTAGAGAAATGAGAAGAACGCGGTAATGTATTCATTGTATTCATTACGGATCCACTGGCTTCATTTAATTTACTCTAATCGCGTGTAATGTAACGTCTTAAATTACCCAAAAAAGTGTAGTCTTGTGTGTTTTTGCGTAATTCAGTATTGCGTGTGTATGCTAATTAGGTTTCGAGAATTGTTAACGTTGGTTAAGCACACAATGTTTTTTACAATTCAACTATTGAAGATAATTGAAACAGTATTCAATTGTTTTATTCCCGATCAACTTGATCTAGTTGGTCATTGTAGCCAGTATCTGGTATAGGGCCCGTATTGTTATTGAAAATTTCGAAGCTTTCCGTTGGTAAATTATTTGGATTATTATCTGGATGTGTATATAAGTTCGTCTATAAGTCTCTAAACGATTAATTCCAAAATTATGAAATTACAAATTTTCGACAAGGTACCTTTTTTTTAAGGGATTTTATGACCTGGTAACTAAGACCTTTAAGTCTTGTCTTATTTTAGTGTATACTCTTATTTTTATGAAAAATGATAATATGCAGTGAAATGACATGAAATGAAATGAAGATGACTAATTTGAGACATTTTTAGACAACTGGTATGAAATTAAATGAAATGAGATGGGATGAAATATAATCTAAATAAAATGGTGGTCATTTACTGAGATTTTTTCAGTGGACTTTTCGATTAAACTTAATTAAAGTTCAATTAAAGACGTCGAATTTGTTGACGCTGATACTAAAACGTAAAACGGACTTTTAATTACAAAGATGAATGTCGCTTAAACCAAATAGCCTTTCACATCTCGATATGTATTTAAAGGTAATTTTAAATTTTACGGTTTCATCTCGCGTTTTTTATTGTCCTTATATTATTTCAGAAGCTTCGGATGCTTTAAAGTTTTCGTGCTTACAGACGACTCAAGTGACTGAAACAATGATAACTTGAAGAAAGTACCTATTATATTTCCAAGCACGACTTGGAACTAGCAAACAACATCAGGCAGTTAGAAGGCTCAAAAATAATTTTGTATTTCTATTAATTTAAAGTTTTCCTATCCTTTTCAATTCTTATCATAATAATATCAAAGGCACTTTGTTATAGATATTGTTTAATATCAGTTAAATACTTATCGGTTACTTAAATATATGTTACGAGATAACCTATCAAAATTTACGTTTTTTTTTATGATTACAATCAATGTAGGTCTGTAGGTCTTGGTGGGCGTTGACCTTTTGGCGTTAACAAAACAATTACTACTGGTGGTAGGACCTCTTGTGATTCCGCACGGGTAGGTACCACCGCCCCGCCTATTTCTGCCGTGAAGCAGTAATATGTGTTTCGCTTTGAAGGTTGGGGCAGCCGTTGTAACTATACTGAGACCTTAGAACTTATATCTCAAGGTGTGTGGCGAATTTACGCTGTAGATGTCTATGGGCTCCAGTAACCACTTAACACCAGGTGGGCTGTGAGCTCGTCCACACATCTAAGCAATAAAAAAAAACAATGACTTAATCTTTTATTTGATTATTTTAACAAATGAAGAACGTCACTATAATTTCCCTGTTGCGAGCCGTAGAGTTCAATACCTCTGTATTTTTAATACGAAACGTAAAAATCGATATAGTAAATTGCCATCGTACTGTCTTATACATTATTACTAGCGACAATGGCATAATGTTGATGAGATATTACACAATAATTATTGATTATTAATCGTTTTGTCAATACAAATTAAGCGTTGAACGAGTGGAGCTTGTCGAGCTTTCACTTTCACGCGTTCGTGAGCTCAATAAGCTTGCATAAGTTATTGGCCCCGTCACGCTCGTTCTTCGAGCTTTGAGTACACAGGTATACAGCTATTTGAAAAAAATAAAAAAAAAAATTGAATAAATACTTTTTTTATTATGTAGTTGGCTGGTTATTAGTGAGGCCGATCGACATTTAAAACTGAATGTTACGATGTAACTACATATCATTGTTAAAATTCGAATATAAAGATCGGACCGCCCCAAGTAGAGTCAGTACATTAGATTTTCTTATTATTGTCCTGCTCACGCGAAGCATAAAATAAAATGGGACAAGTGAGATAGAAGTGAATTCCAAATGTTTGGATACGAGTGAATTCCAAATGTTTGCACAACTGATTCTATGTCATTAGTAGTGTTATATTAATTTTGTTCTAAAATTGTGTTTCTACATCATTCGCGAGTGAGAATTAGTACATTCTGTTATACCCATGGACGTAATATTAAAGATGGGACCAACTAAATCCCAATGGAGGCCATTATTACTGACAGCTTTTAGTTGACGATTAGATTATGTTTTTCGATTTTTGACTTAGTATCCATTTATTAAGAAAAATACTAACTTATAGTACCGACGTCTGTACAATAGGAATTCAATTCATTTTGGTACGCCCCGAAAACTTATAGATATTTTGGAGACTGAAAGCAGGCTTGAACGATTGTTTTTTTATGAATGAAGGATTACTAGTAGACCGGAGGTCTTTCCAGTTTTACCAGGACAGGTGAGCGAGCATGGGCTCAGCCAGGAGGGGTGGGATTTACTAACAGCTACCCGAACGCCTCCAAAGGAGACCTAACAACTAAAGAGCAGCTGCTACGCGAATGAATATACTACCGCATCGGAATCGCGACCCGCTGAGAAGATCCGGTAAGAAACTCAGCGGGCTGATGTTTAGGTTAGGCTGCACGTCGAACTCTTTGCCGAGTTCGACGACGTTTATCGGTGTGAAAGATTGCTTCACTGCATTCAAACATCAGATCATTGTAACCATTCCAAGCTTACTCAGAACTTGTCCTAGTAAAAGTACTTTGTCAAAATTGAAATCATGTGGAAAGTGGCTTGAGAGGGAAGTTGATATACTGAAATCAGTGCTAGTCTTATTAGTGTGGATTTGGAATATCACAACCTATGGCCGTTGAAAGAGAGATTTGGCGGAATATGAGCATTGTCGTTATCGGAATACTATAGAAGAATACCATGATCTCTAACAGACATTAATTGATTACACTGTATTGTGAACCCACACAAGTGTGCAAGCATTATGTTTATGTCTGTCGCGAAGCAACTAGCATTCTGCTTTGAAGGGTCGGACAATGTTATGCAATACAATTGAAACTTCAGCCACATGTTTGACTGAGTATGACAACGTATGTAGCGATATTCATGATTTGATTTCAATGGGATTTGGTAACAAGCCACGAGCTTATATGAATAATTACATCTATAAAAAAAAAACGATGAACTAGAATAGTTGTTGCTCAAAGAAGCCGAGGTCACATGTCAGTGTTTCTTCTGAGTAATAGCTATCTTATGAGATGCTCTGCCAATACTTCTTTTAGGCTCTTTCTTTCATCTATATTACGTCTATAAAAAGTTGCGATCACTGCGAAGGCCTTATAATAAACAATTCGAAACATTAATATTCGATATATATTTGACAGTTTTAAATGTCATAATACTATTATTTAATGAGGAACTATCGTAAATCTAGGAAGTAACCTTGAGTTTAATAAAACCAGTTCTATTTGTTGTTTTAACTCTTAATACATATTGTTACATATTAAAACAAATGTAGTTTAAAACAACTGTTTTGTAAAATAACAAATATATTTTTTCCATTTCTGCATTAATTTCTCCACCGAACGAATTTAAAGCTAATCCAGATTACAAAGCATAGGGAATAAGAAAAACTAAGTATATAGGTATGTAATCTATTACTGGGTTGCCATGTATAAATAGTTGAATTATACTCAATTCCCGGTCACCGTCCGCGTTGAACCTGTCGCTTGCGACGAAGGGCTCGACGAGTGAATTAACCCATAGACACAGTCCACTGAGTTTCTCGCCGGATCTTCTCAGTGGGTCGCGTTTCCGATCCGGTGGTAGATTCTGCGAAGCACTGCTCTTGCAAGGGCCAGTATTAGCAATACTCCCGGTTTGAGCCCCGTGAGCTCACCTACAACGTCAAGGAGAAGCTGAAATAGCCTCTCAAGGCTCAGCATAGGTAGGAAAAAAAACCTCAATGATTGCGAATTTACGAGTGAAAAAACGAAACAAAAGCATTATTTGTCTGTAACATAATGAGTTTGGTGTACATCGTTCATATACATCATTTAGTGCTTTTCATACTCAGTATATGGAGCATGTGAAATTGTGCTACATGTAAACAATGGGGCGGACACGGCCTAGCCATTATGTGTAGCATTGAATCTCTCATATGTTTTTACTAGGGGACTATGAATTGTAGAGTAAACAAAAAAGATATGTGCACATACTTACGAGTACGCTATGATTATATTTATTAAGGAACCAATATTTAAAAGGTATTTCATAATTATCGGCATGATATCGATATGAATTTGCCGCCATTTTTGCAGTAAACTGTTGGCAACTCTTAAAAAAAAACAATTTGATAGTGGAGAGGTTAGGGGTTAATAAAATACGATACCTGTTTTCATGATTGAACCATATTGAACATTAATTCAAAAATAATCAAAATTCGAGCAAAATGTCCTTAATCGTTTTGATTTTGTAACAACAAGTGCACCCACAATTTGTCACTGTTTGGTTCATCGTCGTCGGACGTACTGTGGAAGTGTATCCCGGTCAGAAATGTATCGCGTTCCGACCTGGCAGGCTGGTTCTGACTCAGTGGGGTATCACCAGTGGTACCGCCGAGGCAACTTGACGGGCCGTCGTAACGCGGAGTTCGGCATGTCGGCATGATCGTCGGCGATCGCCTCGACGACTAGTCCTTCGGGAGTCCTTCGGGTGGCGCCGTAAGTCTAATCGTAGTGTTGACCACCGGAACCCCCTACTTTGTGCGGGTTCTGACCTCGGGCGGAGATTGGACGTAGGGTGAGAGAATGCAAGAAGACTTGTTTAGTGGGTAGGGCCCTAAAAAGATCCAGGTACCCCCGGTCCGCAACTAACATCTACGGACCGTCAAAACCTACATAGTCCGCGCAGACGGAAAAAAAAAGTAACTAATTGGTTATTAATTTTCAATCAAATTCTACATAGTTTGAATTTCTTAAAACAATATATGTGAACCCCGCCTGGCTGAGCCTTTGCTCGCTCACCCGTCCTGGTGAAACTGGAAAGACCTTCGGGCCACCAGTAATCTTTCAATCATAAAAAAAAACAATATATGTAATGTGTTATCTAGTCTGTGAAAGACTTCGAATCATTCGATAACACCAAATTACCAATAAATCTGAAATTTCCTACCACAATAGTACTATAACGAAACTGTTTTTCGCTTTACAAAACAAAATACAAGATTTATTTACGATACAAATCACACACAATGATATCGAACCGTGCGGATTAAAAGGGCTGCCGCCAGTAAAACTACAATTTCTATTTCGGTTCAAATAAGCGCTATATAGGCAATATAATCCTGCCCAATTTTGACTCCTGTTACCACAATTCATATACGACCACCTTAAGAAAATAACATTTCAGAACATTTTGTTGTAATAGAACGTGATTGTCGTGTTATCGCAAAACACGACGTAATATCAAAACGTGTATGATAACTAAATCAATAACGTATGTAGGTAGATGTAGACAACAGGTGTCGTTAAATTGTCACACCTAATATCATATTTGGAGACGAAGTTATATCGTTTCACGGATCTGTTGTCGCATACCGAACAATTATACAAGTCGTATATTGGTAAATCGTAATTGGTATGTTTATATGACCGTAGTTTGATTAAATATTTAATTAGAATTTCGTTGTCTTAGCCTAAACGATAAGACGCTTGGTGTAAGTAGTCGCATCGAGCAATGCGACTCTGTAGATTTTAAAAATCTGCTGGCAAGTAAAAATACGATTTTTTCTAATGAAATACGTACTAAATTTACGTACTTAATGACTTCCACGACGCAGACAGACAGAACAGACTGGCTGTAAGCTTACAGCAAATTAGCCGACCACTGTCGGCAAATTTGTCAACCAAAAGAGCCAAATATAAATAGCACATAACTGAAATTTATGCAAAGAGGCAATTATAATTTTTGTAGACATATTTTTTTTATAAAAATGTTTACTTGTCTCTTACAAGGTAAGATAACAAGTAATATTCCGTGCCTGAACTAAACATTTCGCGGACGAACCATAGTCACAAGCGGCTCGCGAGCCGCGGGTTGTCGACCATTGGTCTGAGTAACAGAAAAAAATTATCTTTTACACACTCATTAGTTTAATTTATATTCTAACACTACACTTACGCGGATATGCTGGAAGAAAATTCTTATAGAAATATGGGATAATTTGTATTTTTTCATTTATTATTTACCTGTAGGTATACATTTATGTATACACGGTAGTAATTAACTAAAACGATTCTGTTTTACAAGATGATTTTCGATTTTGAAATTTAAATTCTTATAATATATTAAAAAGCAAGATAGAGCAATTTTTTCTTTTTTCTACCTAAGCTGATGGTCTACAGAGACCATATCAGCGTAATCTTAACTAGTAGGTGAACTCACGAAGCTCAAACCTGACGATGCTGCTAACACGAACCCTAGCAAGAGCCGTGCTTCGCAGAATCTACCACCGGATCGGAAACGCGACCCACTGAGAAGATCCGGCGAGAAACTCAGTGGGCTGTGTCTGTGGGTTAATTTACTCGCAGAGCCCTTTGTCGCAGGGTTTGTTAAAGACATAATATTTTAAGATCTATTAAAAATTCAATAATAAATCTAAGCACTATGTAAACCTGTACTGAATAACTCGAGACACAGTTATACGGTCCTCATTTTTCGTCATTATCACCTTGAGTGAGTTGGTGTCGTGCGTGGGTTCAAGAACGTACAATAAAATACACAATAACAGCTTTCATAATTACGCGAGTGTTGAATTTAAACGACTTTATTTGCACTTGTCCGATTTCGTAATTGTGGCACTTGATGTAGTCAAGCTTAGTACGTCATTGTCCACAGCCCACTGAGTTTCTCGCCGGATCTTCTCAGTGGGTCGCGTTTCCGATCCGGTGGTAGATTCTGCGAAGCACGGCTCTTGCTAGGGTTCGTGTTAGTAACGTCATCAGGTTTGAGCCCCGTGAGCTCACCTACTAGTTAGGGTTACGCTGGAATAGCCTCTCAAGGCTACCAGCTTAAGTAGGAAAAAAAAAAGTCATAATTCTCCTGTCCTTCTCCCAGTCTGACAGACCTGGGGTCGGCGCAATATGTTTTTTTCTATCATACTAGTTGTCCGCCGGTAAACGAAATTCGACTATAATTAATTGAAATTATAAGTTTGTATAAACACTGTTAAGATTCTATTGTCAAAAACTTATTTACTTCTTCACAAATTTCGCTAAGACTACACTTTAGACAAATATTACTTAACAAAGACAAACAATATTTAATCTATTCTCAATTAGACCACAGATCAAAAGCAATAAGAAAAGTTTGACAATAAACACATAGTATGCATATTGCATGCGTGTGTGTGTCAAATACATTGTAGTGTGTGTAATGTTTTCTTTATTGTTTTAATGTATTTTTATGCATTTTTAAAAAAAAATTAGCATTTTGCACTCCTTCTCTATATTCTCTATAAGTTTGAGAAATTTTATACTTCTCCGTCCGCGCGATTTTCCTAAAAAGGGATACAAAGTTTTTGCTTCACGTATATAGATACTATTTCTATAGATATATAGATACTATTTCTTCGCTCACTCTCCTCATACACATATCGTCTTTCACGCAATCCATTAATATTTTTTTAGGTCTACCTCTTCCTCAATACGTCATTGTGTTGTCCTTAAATTAAGGCTTTTTTTATTGAACTACACGATTGAACTAGCTTACGTACCTATACTGTTACTGGCTTTTATGAGTCGATAAAACTCACAACGTGAATGCCCTCGTGTAGATCAGACATTTTTTTTTATTGCCCTTGTAGGCAGACGAGCACACGGCCCACCTGATGGTGAGTGGTTACCGTCGCCCAAGAACTTCAGCAATGCCAGGGGCAGAGCCAAGCCGCTGCCTTCTAATCTGTCAACTTGAGCCCGTGAGCTCACCCACCAGGCCGAGTTGGAATAGTCCCTTAGACTACTAACGATTAGGTAGGGAACGCATGCAGGCACCAATTTTCGAAACCAACCTTTCAACCCAACATGCCGCTGTGGTTGACTCATAGAAAACGTCGCGTAATGTAATGCTTCTAGTTCTTAACCGTAAAAAAAATATGTGACTCTTATATTCATTTGCATAAAGACTACTTCAACGCACATATTTGCTTTAAACCCATGTTTATGAATTTCGATCTTCTAACAGTAGCGTTAAAGACGAAATTTAAAAATTGCAGTGAAAACGTATAGTCAGCGTCAAAAGAAAGTAAATGATTTTTAGGTCTGATAGGTTCATCCAACCGAAAACATTGTTTTTTTCTAAGGTAATAAATAGGTAATTGGGATATGTTCACGGATGCCTTCCGCGGTGAACATCCTTTACTGCCGGCTCGATAAAATCGATAATCAAAATCAAAACCGTAAAAATGTAATTTTCATTGTTAATTTTAGTAGTTTTTCAGTTTTAAGCCCTTATCTGTTGGTAACATTATTTTGCCTATCTCTGCCGGCGAGCATAATGCGTTCTTTTGTGAGATGGGGATAGCCTTTATACAAAACAATTGAGACGTCGACCTCATGTCTCACGCGTCAATGAGTCCCAGAAACCGCATTGCATCGGCTATGACCTGCTTCGTAATGTACTTATTTATTTTATCGTCAAAAAAATTATTGAAAGTATTTCATACGGTCATTGTGAAGTAATAAGTTGTTTATTGCCGATAAATTTAATGCCTCGTTACAATGCTATAATGATAAGAGGATAGTATTCGGTGATTTCGTTTTTAATATGCAATTTTAATGTGGTGTTTAGGATCTTGTTACTTAGTGACAACTCTGACATCGATACTTTGTTAATTTTAAGAAAGATACGTATACCAAATATTTATCTGCATGAATTTTTAAAGGCTCTTTCGAAAATCGAAAATGGACATCACGAGCTTCATTATAAATATATGGTAAAAAAAAAATTGTTTTGTTTATACCATATATGAAAATAAAAAAGTTGTGATTAGTTATTGAAATAAAAAATGTTTTTATAATTCAAGGGCTAGAAACACAAATTTAATAAATTCATGTAATTTAATTTTATAAAAACAAAATTGGCACAGTACTCGAAATTAATTATGAACTATTAACGGCCGTCTGGTGTAGTGGTAAGTGACATGGTCACTACACAGGGGGGTCGCAGGTTCGAATCCCGCCAAGGGAAGATATTTGTATGATTAATATAAATGTCTTTTCCAGGGTTATGGATGTATATTAAATATGTGTATGTGTATAATAAAAATCTTATATTTACTTTCGTTATCTGGTACCTGTAACACAAGTTCTTTACGAACTTATCACGGGACCAGTTAACGTGGCGTGACTGTTAGTAAATATTTATTTATTTATTATATATAAAACATTACGAATTTCACAGTACAGAAATATAACGTGTGAAATCTCCGCCTTATACGGGGAAACAACCGTATTATACGAGGGACTGAAATCGCGTAATATGAAAATGTGTTATAAGAGTACCGTGTTATAAGGGAGAATACTGTATTCAAAAGTCGACGAACAATACTCGTCCGTCACCACGACAACTATAAAGTATACGAAACGTCGGAAATTATATAATGACAATAAATAAAAACGCTAAATTAAGTACCTAACCCGTAAAAGTAGTTTTAATTGTGTCTCTACGACTCACGAAAACCAAAGAAAATGCTAAAATATATAAATATAGTATCGCGGTTTTATAATTGCGTCAGCTTCGGCAGACGAGCACTCAGTCTTATTCCAGAGACAGCTAGAATCTCATAATCTACTTAAAACATTAGATCGAGTGTCTTAACTATGGCTGCCTCCTCACCATTCAAACTAAAACGCAGTAGGAAAACATCTTCAGAAACCTTAAAATACGATCAGCAAGAAATCTTTTTTTTTCTTCTACCCATGCTGATAGCCATGAGAGAGGCTATTTCAGCTTCGCCCTAACATGTAGGTGAGCTCACGGGGCTCAAACCGGAGTGTTGCTAACACTGGCTCTAGCAATAGCAGTGCTTCGCAGAATCTACCACCGGATCGGAAACGCGACCCACTGAGAAGATCCGGCGAGAAACTCAGTGGTCTGTGTCTATGGGTTAATTAGCTCGTCGAGCCCTTTGTCGCAAATGACATGAGGACGGTGACCGGTGCTTGTGGTACCTAAAAGCACCGTTAATGGATCGGTCAAAACCGTTAATTTAATTCGGAACAGTTAAAAAGTTCTTCAGTACAGCGCAGCTCCTTTGAAGCCCATAATGGATTACCAAATGGAATCGCTTCGACATGAAATATTGCTTCGGCCTACGTGAAACCGAAAATATTTCATGACACAAAATGACAAGTAATGGATATGACAATAATTGAAATATTGTCTTCTTTGTAACATAAATTTTAAACTGGGTGATAGATTCATTAATGAGTTTTGTGCTGCTAGTGTTTCTTTATGGTATTATTTTACATAAATAAGTACTTATGGATAAAAAGTAAAACACACACAAAAATAAATTGTAACTACGTTTGAACTAGGTTTTATCAAAATCTAAAATGGCGGTTTTTTTATTCTCTGTCGCGTCTTTGTTTTTTATTCAGGATAATTGCCAAAAACCACTGAACCTATTGTGACGCGACGATCATATTTTGCAGGATAGTAATTTATTCATGATAAAATAGTATACAGGTACTATTTTAGTCCTGGAAATTATTATTAAGATATAAATTGCACGCGATACGTGGGACCAATTATAATCGTTACAAAGAGAACTAAAAACATTATTTTCTTGAGATCGGTAAGCAATGGTTCCGTGTATTTTCCAGTTCCTAAAAATCTATCTATCGAGTTGTTCGAGATGATTGTTGTGAATAGTAAAAATAATATTTGTGACTTAAAAAAACCCAGGTTGCAGTTGACACTTTGTAGATATTACAAAAACAAAATAACTTAAAAGTCTTGACATTTATAACCTGTTTTCATTTAGGTAGTGGCTTCATATATTTACACCAATTTTATCATTTTAAAACAAGTATCCTGTGCTCTGAATGAGTTTATTTCTAACACGTAAGAAGATTGCCATTTACTAATCTGCATATAGTTCTTCTTCTTCTTCTTCTTCTTCTCTGTCGTTTCCTCATTGCTGAGGGTCGTGACCACCTTGGTCCAGTTTTTGCACCAGCTTCCTCCAATGGAAGGAAAGAGAAGTCGAGGAAGATTGCCAACCAGGTGGACGGACATTATCAAGGAGGCCACAAACACCAGCGTCCCGGGCGCCATTAAGCAGGCCGAATGCAGGCAGCATTGGAGGAAGCTGGTGCAAAAACTGGCATATAGTTACTAAACCGTTAAAAAATGTGGAAAATTTATATAACATTTATTGAAAGTGAGAAAACTGGATGGAACTTAAATTATTGCTTTTACCAATTAGGTCTCATATGTTCTTGACTTGGGAAGGGAAATTTTTTGACCTCTTTTTATTTCTGTCCTAAATGCATTTATGTTATAGTCTATGGTAGTATCAACTGACCTGTGTCTCATTGACAATGTATTAACTGAAAACTTTTGATTTGGTCTGAAAGGAGCCCTCATCTTGTTTTTAATATTTAATATCTTCTAAAACTCTTCTTTTTTGAGATTTTCGGGATATTCACTATCAAGTTATATAGCGAAATTATTATACGGCTATGCGTGAATTACACTGGTAATCCGTAAATAGTGGTAAACTATACAAAATAACAACGAACAGTCGATAACCATAGTGAATGGTGAACGGTGAGAGCGAGCCACGGAGTTGACATGCAATATCTGATCCAGCGAAAGCAGCATTGTGTGTCTACAAATGTATGCAAATGTTAACGATTAGTGACGCAAGCGTGGTTAAAATGTTATTCTTTTAATGAAACTAGTGGTGTAGGAATCCAGGAAACTGCGAAATAAACATCTGATGAAATGCGATTATGTTATTACAGATAATTCATTAAAGGTGGTTGAAGCAAGCATGAAAATTAATTATTAGGTATGATATATTAGTGAAACTTCTCAATATAGAGTATCGCATTTTGTTACTGAGTAGGTTTGTTCAATGCTATGTTTCATATTGGTCGTTAATTAAACCAAACTTTGGGTTTGTCTGTTATAATAAATACGATAGTTTTCCCTGGTCCATGAATTTACGTACTGACTGACGGACTTATCAATCTATTTTTGGTAGTTAACAGTAGGCGCAAGAACCATTATCCCGGATATGTGCAATTTAGTTTGATTTCCATACTAAACAAATTTATACTATTGTCATGAATGATCTTTTGAGATTCTAGTTGTAAGGCGCGTAATGAATACGCAAGGGAAGATATCACCATTTTGCCGCGGAGTATATTGCGTTCTGGCTTAAAGGATGGGAGGCAGCGATTCTACTATAGAACTCAGGATTCAAGGTAGGTGTCGGTATTTACCATGTTGATGTCCATAGGCGATGGTAGCTATTTAAGGTGGATAGTGATTTCATTCACCGTCTAAGCTATAAAAATAATTAATAAGAAAAAAAATTACACTTTTTTTTCAAATTCTAATAACGGATGATATTAATGTAATGTGTTTTGTAATGAAACAAAGAACCAAGTTGTTGCTCTGCAAAGAGTTTATTATTATTATTATTTTATTAACTTATTTCTACACTTACAATTATTATAATTATTTTCGAACCTGCAAAGAGAAACAACATTGAAAGATATTGCTTCACCCTTTCTTAAATCTGCAAGTTTTTTTAATCTATTAAGAAAGAAATGTAACGTCATTTTTGAATGTCCGAAGCCAGAGAGCAACTCCAATTATGGAATCAACATAACTTCCACCACAAATAATACTATTATGATAGTCGAAGATAATGCGCGGGAAATTTAAATGTAATTAATGAAGGGCCAAGAGAGCTTCATTTACATTAATACAATTTTATTTAGTTCAATACAATCAGTATACGAGTTGGAGGATTGGTTGAGCTCGCTTGTTCAGCTTAGCGTGTCACAATTGACCGTGAAGCCCACGCTACGCGTCACTACTCATTCATGCATCCGATATAGTTTCCTTCAACCATACCATGTGATTCTACGAATAGAGGCTACCGTATAGGGTGTTATTCTTTCCTGCTTACACTTTGTCATTTTGATTATGTAGGAGTGAGACGGATAATGTGACATTTGAATCAAATTCTTTAAACGACCGAACTAGGATATGCCCACATGATTATTATACTAAATACGGTGTAGATAACGATTTAAACACAAATAATCGAAAATCTAACTGTTTCTCCAGACTCGACGATTAGTCGCGTACATTACAGTTTTAAATGTTATTAGTACATATTATTTGCGTTTTGGATTAATTTTTAATCAGTAATTGTTTTAACAGCACCCCTAGCGGCAAATGTAGGCAAAAGTTCCAACTCAAATTTGAGTTAACTTTTATGCTATTGAGAACATTTAAAAACTATCACTAAGCACACAGATCGGGATCGCGACTCACTGATGAGACCCGGCTAGAAACTCAATAGGCTGTGTCTATGGAGTTTTGTTTACATGTACTTACAATGTAATGATGGTTATTTATCGACGAAAAAACTCTGTAACTGTATTAACTAACAATAAGTGACTGATTAAAATACGTTGAAATTCGATCAGTTCTTTGTTTTGTCATTTATTTATTTCACCTCACAAAACCACACCAAAGACGAGAAAAGTATGAAAATTAAAGCACATATGCTATTAATGCATAAATTTAAATTGCTGGTTGACGTCGGCGTCGCGTCGGCGGCCTCTAAGAAACCTCTGAATGAAAAAATAAACAAAACTTTAATATTTATGCTTTTTCTCTTTTTCTAAACAGCAGTCGGTCTTGGTAAGTTACTGAAAATTATATAGTCACTGAGGATTTGACAATAACGAGAAAGATAAAACAGAAAGATAAAGTTTATACAGTCAATTAAATTCAAATGGCGGTTTTATCAACGATTAAGTATTGAATTCTGATCATTCAGAAATGCTCGTGAATTTAAAAAGGTCGCCTGGATTCAACGTTTGTCGACCGATCCATTCACACTCCAGTGACTTTCAATTGTTTAGGCAACAATACTTTGTATTATGGACTTAATAAATACAGAGACAACAGCAGGAAGATAAAATTGTCGGCTCACTAATTCAGATTAGTTCAAGATGTTCTGATATGATGTTAATTAGTAAAGCCAGTAAGCCACGGACGGTGTCTGATATCTTGAAGCACTCATGTCGAAATGTGTTACGGCATTTCTACCAATTAAAATGGATTGGAATTGTCAAACTGAGCATATATACAAGGCGTCCTAAAAATCACGATAGTTTTATTAGTAGTCCAAGAGGTAGGTTAATTTATTCCTACCATGAAAAAAAATTAAGAAAATTTGTTTTTTCTTTAAAAGCAATGTTTTTCTGCATAATATATTTATAAAATCCGATCAATTAGCAAACAGGAAGAAAAAAATCTTAATTCTATGAAATTAAGAATAACCTCACCTAATCAACGCCATGTTATCTCGAATTAATGAACAATTCAAATTATAAAGTTACATTGGTTCGCTGAATCTAAGTTCCATTGTAATTTCAATTCGTTTCTATATACTATAGATTATAACTAACACCGTAGCTTTCTCGAGTTCTATAATGAAGAGATTTAAATAGGTTGGAGTTATTTTCTTTTCAAATAATCATCATAGAATTATTTTGCAAATGCATAGTTTTTTTTTAATTTGCGTGATTACTGGTTGTATATCGTATCGGAAGCCGCATGCATAGGTAATACGATCCAACCTGTTTTTGCTGTGAATCAGTCATGCGATTCGGTTCCAAGCATGGGATGGGCATTATACAATCTGATACAATTGGCTGCATATCTCAAGGTAAATGCCGATATTCTTCAACCTCATGTCTCAAGATAATTTGCGATACTAATCCGTTAGAGGATCCGTTAGCTTGTCCACTCATGTATGTATGTATGTGTGTATATGTATATATTTCTAACGATAGGTACACTGTGTATAATTTGTTTCTTAATGATTTTTGTCCACGCCGACACCGCTTGAAGACACCGTTTTTAACGATAAGACCACCAATTGTACTTTGTTGTATTTAATATTAGGAATTGCTAATTTATTTTGTGTAAAATAAGGAACACTCTTTCTCCTTCTCTCTCTCTCTCGTTCACTGTATAATAGAAATCAACATCTCTATTCAGTAGCAATCGCACTGAAGGGTTCTCGCGAATTTTTCTTAAACGGTACACGGCAGTAAGAGAAAACCTGTTGCGATCGGAACAAAGCCTCACCTGTACGAACCGAGTTGTGTATTGCAAAACATGACGCGAATACCGGGGGCGGTGTATCTAGAATGCGGCAAACTATCAACGTATAAGGGCTCGTCTAGAGAACACAAGTTTTTTATTCCGACCATATTATATGTACTCTGTACAATAAATATACATATGAACGGGAAATTAAACTTAGTAAAAGTACGTTTCATTACGTTTAGAACTCATAAATGTCGAAGGAAATATTATAACTTTATTATTTCATTCATCATTTCATTATTTTATGTAGCGTAGTTAGTGATAATGGTTTTTGCGACCTAAGCTCATTGATGATTAAACCTTGAGAGGCTGTTAGCGTAACCTAACGAGTAGGTTAGCTCACGGGGCTCAAACCTGACGGCGTTGCTAAGCTAACCCTAGCAAGAGCAGTGGTTCGTAGAATCTACCACCGGGTCGGAAACGCGACCCACTGAGAAGATCCGGCGAGAAACTCAGTGGGCTGTGTCTGTGGTACAGGCCTTCGTCGCAAGCGATGGTTCGACAAGAACGATGACCGGTGCTTGAGGTACCTAAAAGCAGCGTTAATGGATCTGGAGGATCCGAAATGGTGTGTCAATGGTATGAATATGGTGCCTAATATTGAGAAATGCGTTAGAAGCCTCGGTTTTAGGTGAAACGGCTCTCTCACTCTTTAAACTGGAATATATGACTGCTTCGGGGCAGAAATAGACAGGATGGTGGTACCTGACCCCTCGTGAGTAATGTTACAACCACGGACGAAATATAGAAATGATGTATTTGCTCGAATTGACAGGAGACGTATATTCGAATCTTGTTCTCAATATTAAGGTGTGATATTTTTATCTTTTAGTATTTGAATATTTACTGGTGGTAGGACCTCTTTTGAGTCCGGACGGGTAGGTACCACCGCCTTGCATATTTCTGCCGTGAAGCAGTAATGCGTTTCAGTTTGAAGGGTGGGGCAGCTGTTGTAACTATATTGAGACCTTAGAACTTATATCTCAAGGTGGGTGACGCATTTACGCTGTAGATGTCTATGGGCTCCAGTAACCACTTAACATCAGGTGGGCTGTGAGCTCGTCCACCCATCTAAGCAACAAAAAAAGAAAAAAATAATCTATAATTTTAGCATAAATGATTGGCTCCTTAAGATAGTATTAGTTGTTGTGTCAAAACCCTTGCTACAATTCAGAAACGGTCTGACACACAACATTTATTTATTTAGTTGTGGTTAGGCTAGTCTAGATCGGTGCAAAAGAGAGAAAAAAGTAGGTATCTATTCCTTTGTCCTTTGTCAGATTCATGTATATATACAAGTAGGATCGATACCAGCGAACGATCTCATCCCTGTCCATTAATTATAGGGAGTCCATGCCCAGGTCTAAGGCTCGCCCCGAGGCCCATTTCGTGCCCTCATTCGTGTGAATTATTATCACCATAAAACTTAAATAATAGAACCAAAAATCGGATGAAGGTAAAGAAAAACTAAAAGAAGAAACAGAAAAGTCCTTATTTCCTCCATATGGCCCTTTGTAATGGATAAATGAAGATAGGGATGAAGAAGATAGAAGCCTGAGGAGGGCTGACGTCACGCAGGCGGCCAGTCGTAAAAATCATGCCTAATCATGAATCGTGAAGTGAAGCGCACCACCACCCGAAATGGTGACCACGACCACGCTGCCAAGAGTGCATACGACCGAGAAGAAGAAGAATCATGATAAGAGCTGAGAACATGTTGTGCCGTTCCACATAATATGGGATAAGGGCAAGAAGAAAAAGCTCTTAATAGTCAGATGCATTTCATGAGATCTGCCCTTCAAGTTCAGAAGCACATTGACAAAAGAATGTTGAATCAAAATTGCTTATAAAACAATCGGATAGAAAGCCGTCCTGTGCAGTATCGCGTGAAAACCTTGACCACAGATTACTGTCGGGCCATTGGCTTAATAAACGATAATCTTAATGAATTTATTGATGATTAAAAAAAGGTTTTGTTTTCGATTATTTTGATTTATCTACAGACAGGACCGCTATATATACAAAAACTAGTCATGGGTGATGAGTATTCATGCATTTAAAATTCACCACGCTATTGTGTGGTTACTTTAGGGATGACATTGGAAGATTCTAGATTTTAATATTAATTATTTGCATCCAAAAGTATATACCTAAGAATAAGAATGCCTATAGAATTCATATTATGTAATATCATTAAAGAAATACAAAATAATATGTCGATCACGGGCACATGCGCAAAGTGGAGATATAATATTTCTTACGTTAAAAAACCCTAAAGGGGTTAACTTAAACCCTAAAAAAGGGTAAAAGTTTGAAACAGTTCCATAAGTTAACGAAAATAAAGTTTTGTAACATTTCGATAAATAAAATAACGATGATTTTATATCATGTAATGACATCATTGTTGTTTTTAAAATTGTATTATAACACGACCTATGAGCATAATGTCATTATTTATCACGTAAACTGGTAATTCCAATTACAATTGTAATAAAAATTCTTTCCAGACTGATTTTTAATATTACACTTAATTCAACTATTTTAAATTATAATAATTACCAATTAAACATCTATAGGAACCTATATCTTATAATATCTTATAATAATATAATACTTCCCTCCCTCAAAAACAATCTGCTTGGCAACCGAAAATTTTGTATAAATGTAATTTTATTAATTAATTATTGTCATTTGGAATACGAATTAGTGGATTTATTTAGCAATCCATATTTTTATATGAATTGCTGCCTGTGTTTGTATTGGATGTAACTAAATTATGACTGCTTTATTTAATACGGTCTCTCTGTTATTATATTTATTATTAATCACCAACATTTCTCGCAGGTCCATTATAATTTATTTATTTAAGAAAAATGTCTAATGAATTAATAGTTTAAAATTTAGTTACATGTAATAATAAAAACGATAGTAAAAAATATTTTTTTATGTTCGTAATCATCTTAATTATATTTTTAATGATAATATTATAATATGTTTTTCTATAAATATTATGAAACCAAAACAAACAACGATCTTTCGAAGAAAAGTTAATTTGTAGTTAATTTTCAATTATAATATTGCAACAACCTAAAGTACCTACATGAAATCTTCCAAAAACGGCAACACTACGCACGCGCATAGTAATTTAAACCGTACTGCCAGGACTTTACTACGAATTCTCTCTTCAGAATCCCCCTTTTTTTTATTGCTTAGATGGGTAGACGAGCTCATAGTCCACCTGGTGTTAAGTGGTTACTGGAGCCCATAGACATCCACAACGTAAATGTGCCACCCACTTTGAGGTCTCAAGTATAGTTACAAGGGCCGCCCCACCCTTCAAACCGAAACGCATTACTGCTTCGCGGCAGAAATAGGCAGGGTAGTGGTACCCACCCGCGCGGACTCACAAGAGGTCCTACCACCAGTAATTACGCAAATTATAATTTTGCGGGTTTAAAAATTCACACCATTCTTTTCGTAATGTCAATATAAATGAGTCTTTACTTTCCGGTAAGGTTCCGCTGGTTGTGCAAGTGACCTCGCGCCCACAGCCGCCTTCGCGCTCGCTTACATCACAGACCTGATCTCTCCTGGCTTCAAGCTAAAGGTTAAACTATCGAACATCTCCACAAAACACAGAAACAATTCTAGTACGAGCTCTGAAAGTGAGTCCATTCGATTACCGGTCTGATCCGAAACAAAACTAAAATCAAACACCAGTGGAATATTCATAGGAGTGTTATCGACATTGTTTTTCTTAATAAGTTTTTACTTTATTATCCAAAATGCTTCAAACTACTTATATGGTATAATATCGCATTTATTATTAACTAGCGACCCGCCCTCGTTTCGCTTCGGAAACATTAAATTTTATTATTGATAGTTGAGTCCCGCCATGTTACGCGATGTTACATTGGGCTATCTAAAGGTGAGTCAAGGTGAGCAGCCGCATTCATATTTAGAACTGGCGATAGGACCTCTTGTGAGTGCGCGCGGGTGGGCACCACCACCCTGCCTGTTTCTGCCGTGAAGCAGTAATGCGTATCGGTTTGAAGGGTGGGGCAGCCGTTGTAACTATACTGAGACCTTAGAACTTATATCTCAAGGTGGGTGGCGCATTTACGTCGTAGATGTCTATGGGCTCCAGTAACCACTTAACACCAGGTGGGCTGTGAGCTCGTTCACCCATCTAAGCAACAAAAAAAAACCTACTAACTTAGCGATGTTTGACAAAGCTCAGAATTAGTGAAGTTTTGTAGTATGGTGGCGCCATCTTAAATAGCTGCTTTTCGCCGGACTTTTTTTGGTTTTGCAGAACCATAATATTTTTAAATAATTAATATCGGTTAGGTGTTCTTAAAGTGATCAATAATGCAGTCGTAAACCCTATTGTTTTAATCTGAATAACGAACTGTGAGATCCTCCTCCTTGCGTCGATAATCCTCAATCCTGAGGGTGGTGGCCTCATGAGGCTTTCTTGGGAAAATACACATGGTGGGTTCCCGCGTCCTTCCACGGCAGTGCTTTTGGAAGAGATTTAGCTCTTCAAGGCCGCTGAAGCCTTATTTGGGTCTGGCTAATTAACCGCCGCCAGACATTCGGCGTTGACTGTTTTACGGTGGAAAGGTCGAACTCCAACTGTGAGAAGGAGTGCATTATATCGTAATACATAAAAGCATGTGAAGTGAGGCCTTGATCGTTTGTAATTGAGTTTACTTTGCGAAACACATGGCCCCCGCGACATGCACGAGATCATTATCGACCGACAATACCGTTCACGGTTTAATTACAAGCTCTCTTTCATTAACGCTATAATCTATATCTATACTAATATTATAAAGAGGAAATATTTGTTTGTTTGTTTGTATTGAATAGGCTCCGAAACTACTGAACCGATTTGAAAAATTATTTCACTGTTTGGAAGCTACACTATTCCTGAGTGACATAGGCTATATATAATCTTTTTTGAAAAAATTTGGGATCCTTACTAAAACTCTAATAATGTAACTCAAGGTGTAAAAATACCTAAAATATTCTTTACATCGCGTGCCCTGCGAAAACTATTCATGATAGAATAAAATAATGTACTACGACTTTGTAAAACACATTATTATTTACAAAGTGTCGCGACAGCACATGTCTAACTATTATAGTTATGCCGCAATAAGTGTACTTTTATTTAAAAAAAAGAAAACAACGTCAAATATCGCTGACGTTTTTGTTAAAGAATCGAGCGGAGCCGGGGCGGGCCGCTAGTCGATGACATAAAGTAATGTGATTACTGAAATTATATTCAAAATCTAAGTAACATCAACAACAAGTTCATGTCTATGAGATCCGATATTCGCTTACTAATTAAAAAATTACATGTGTGCAATTCACACGTGGTAGAAGTGAAACCTTCCAAAATTAAAATACAATTATCCTAAACGTCTTAAGTATATGTAAAATTTTGTCATTAGTAAATAATTGTAAGGTAGCGCCCTCTGTGAATTGATATTTTAATTTCACGTATAATCCTAAATTAAAATTCACTACAAGAGCTTTCATACANCGTATAATCCTAAATTAAAATTCACTACAAGAGCTTTCATACACACGTTAGTATTAAAAAATCTCACAGATGGCGCTGTATTAAATAGTATGTATATTTCTGTCTCATTCTTTGCTGGCTTCATCCTAAACATTTTTGTATTTGTGTCTCTTACCTGTCGTTTTTTCCGTTGCATCCGGTTTGAAATCACAACGATTCTAAAGAAGTTTTCACTTCAATAAAATGTGTGCTAAAATGTTATGTTCATTTATAAGCTTCTTAAATGTTCCTCTAAAATTTTATTTTCCACGTTCATCGTCCAACAAGAGTACCATAATCTTATAATGGTAATGTGTCTGATCCGCAAGGATGGTAATATAAAATTAGATTATGTAAAGTAGGTAGATGTTTAATTATCCAAAACGGGATTATGAATAATATTCTTTGAATAGCAATAGGATTAATGTTGATTATGTAATTCTTAGTTAATTGGATTAATTTTAAAATACATTTGTCTTGCATCGCAAGCCATCCTCGTATATAATGGAAGTCTTAATTATGTTCTATAAAATATGCCCTGTCATCGATGTACGATTTCGATGTTCTATTTAGATATACAGCCAGTTAGGTAGTAAGTCGGTAAGTCCGCGATCTCGCGTTTTCTATTCAAATGTCCTCTTTTCAGCCAACCGAAAAAATGAAACCGCCTAGCTACCTTTACTTATTTTATTATAAGACTTCGTAACAATTACATGACAGCATTAAGTCACCGCATATGAAAGGCGCTAAGCCAAAAGACCCACAAAACTCAATTTACGTAACAAATGTGTACCTGCAAAATGAAATTAATATGAATCTTTAAAAAAATTATGACTGTTCTATGCTGCAATTGTGATTCACGGAATATTTTTACTGCTCAGAGACAGAAACACTTACCTACTATATAACACATAAAATATTTTAAAATGATGGCCCTGTTTAAAAAATAATAATAAACGTTATGTATGCATCCCATATCTATGCATGTAATTATAGTCCGACTCTGAAACCAAACTGAGTGTTGACATGGTAAAGGTAGAACTATGAATCTACATTAAAAGAAAAAAACGCGGTGTGCAATGACTTCCATGACAAAATTAGAAATCACAAATTATATATCATCATAGAATTAAATATATTTTTAACGTTTCTTAAGTTTATCATTGTGCAACAAATCGCTTTGTCACTTATTATTCGGTAATTTTATCAATCTAATTTAGAAGTCCTGTACTTGTAAACAATGTCACGCCATTACTCACTTTGCAGGAGAGGAACTAAGGTTTCCATTCCACTTGCCACTAAAACTAAAGATCGGTTATATTTCCGAACTTCTTAACGAAAATTATCCTTTTTTTTTGGTGTAGTAAATAACTCCAATGCTCATACAGGAAGTGGGGAAACGCTTGATAAATTAGTAAAGCTAGTCTTTCCTGGAATACAATATTGTAAATTAATAATCATCTTTCTTCTTTTTTCCTACCTAAGCTGATAGCCTTGGGAGGCTATATCGACGGAACCTTAACTAGTAGGTGAGCTCACGGGGCTTAAACCTGACGAAGTTGCTAACACGAACCATAGCAAGGGCCGTGCTTCGCAGAATCTACCACCGGATCGGAAACGCGACCCACTGAGAAGATCCGGCGAGAAACTCAGTGGGCTGTGTCTGAGGGTTAATTTACTCGTCGAGCCCTTCGTCGCAAGCGACGGGTTCGACGAGAACGGTGACCGGTGCTTGAGGTACCTAAAAGCACCGTTAGTGGATCGGGAGGATCCGAGATGACGTGNAGGGCCGTGCTTCGCAGAATCTACCACCGGATCGGAAACGCGACCCACTGAGAAGATCCGGCGAGAAACTCAGTGGGCTGTGTCTGAGGGTTAATTTACTCGTCGAGCCCTTCGTCGCAAGCGACGGGTTCGACGAGAACGGTGACCGGTGCTTGAGGTACCTAAAAGCACCGTTAGTGGATCGGGAGGATCCGAGATGACGTGTTAATAATCATCGAAGGATTATAATAATTAGAGTACACAAAAATTGTCCAATCGGCTTTTTAATGCACGAAAATCAAAATAAATTGATTGGTGAATACGAAATACTTTTAAAGAAAACAATAAGGAACGCAGAGATACACAATAGACGAATAGACGATGGTAATGGACAACGAATGAAATAGACATTAAATTCGGTGGCAAGTCCCAGTGAGTCGGCTATCCATAGGGGCTGTGATGAAGATTTATTTACTACAGCTGCCACTGAGGGCGTACGTTCTAGATTAGATAAAACTTTAAGGCATCGTCATTTTGATATTACCGACACCGCATTTAGAACGCAACTCAAGTAAAGGCGTACACTTAGATGGCGATCGGCGTACGTGGAATTCGATGACCGCAAAATGGTAGAATTTTTTAATTGCTCGGTTGGGTGCAGCAGCTCAAGGCCAATCTGGCGTTAAGTAGTTACCGTAGCCCAGAAACATCCACAGCGTAAATGCCGCAATTATACTTGAGACATGAGCTGTAAATCTCAGTTTTACAGTACAACGGCTGGCCCCGACCTTCAAACTTAAGGAAAATTTGTTGGAACGAAGTTCCATAGGAGACGATGCGGAGGGGTACCCTTACCGGGAAAAAACCTCCGTAACGTAAGATTTTTATGGATAGTCTTAGTATGATGGCTATACAGTGTCTAATGTATAGTCTACGTGATGACGGTTATTATTATTATTCATATAAATAGCTGTTTCTTTGTATATTATTATTATATATTTTTTATAAATTATTTTTATCAATAAAAAATGTATACCCGAATAATTATTTTCTTTATACCTCGAATAGAACTTAAAGTTAATATTCTTATAATAAGGAACTTCGTTCCTATCCGGTATCCCACGACACCACACATCTTTTTTAAGTACGTATTTCAATAGAAAATTTGATACGTGTCAGCGGGATTCAGTTAGACCACTAGTCTCCTACGCCCTAAACTTCAAACCAGACTATACCCAGTAGCTTAAGAGTACCTTGAGGTTTCCTAGATCTACAGTATAAAGTAAGTACCTAACCTTAAATTATGATAACCTTACCGTACGAAGGGCTGGGTCTTAATGATGTTTTAAAACGAAAACAAAGAATAGGCACGCAACACCTATCGCTAATATAATGGAAATTAAGTTTATAGAATGTATGCAAATCACATTAATAGAATTTACGATCGATTTAAATATCACAATAATCGTTATTGTGTTTAGTTTAAAATTAATGCTACAGTAATTAGTCAAGGCGTTTAATTCGTATGCACCTATGTAGGTATGTTTGGTATAAACCCTTACTACCAATAATTACTATTTGCATATTGTTCATTTGTTTATTAGCTGTGTTAAAATTAATGATGTTTAATGCAAAAACCATTTGATGGAATAAAATATTTCGAACGTGATTTTTAATATTGTCGTGTTATAAACAATCAGCTACTAGCATTGGTCTTCGTTTTCTGCAGTGGTTTCATATACACACTGAAAGGGGAATGCCCATTTCAGGCTCAAAGTGGACAATAGATTAGAGAAAAAATACTCAGTGCATTAATTTTGGATAAATAAATATGCATTTACTTTTTTCCACATGAACGCCACTACAGCTTACAATAAGTATTTTTAAAAAAGTAACTCTATTGAAAAAACAAGGTTTTTACAGCTAAATATTTCCGATTGTTTGTATTCAACATTTAAGCTCTTTAAGCGCATTGTGCCCTACGTATATTTAGTTTCTATAACTTGTAATTTGAATTTAAAATCTCATTCGTTTAGAATTTGAACACATGCAATTGGATGTAAAAAAAACGATTTTTTATTGCCCTTGTTGTGCAAAAAAATATAGCATACGCATACGTCCCACCTCATGGTGAGTGCTTTCCGTCGCCCATGGACGTCAGCAATGCCAGAGGCAGAGTTAAGCCGCTGCCTAACGCGTGAGTCCACGAAATGTGAAATATATAATATTATGTAATATTCTATTAGCATCCTTCAACGTGACCTCGTTTATATAAATAATCGCATCGTAAAGTTTTTACGGAGAACATTAATTCCTTTTTTATTAATCTGTATGTAAGCTTTGTTCAGTTTTAATACGTTATAACACGACAAAAAGTGAATAATCATTATAACCTAAAAACAGTGTTACGTAACATTCCAAACCTACTCTTTTTTTTATTAAGTAAGTTAATTACGCTCACTAATGATATGATTAGTGTGTTGATACTTAAATTTTTTCTTGTTACTTTTAGAATTTAGAACCATATAATCACAACTTAACAAAAAACCATCTTAAAAGTTCCTTTTTCAATCGACCCTACATAGAAACCAATTAAAGTCATGTTTATAATATGAAAATGCAATTTCTTAGTGTTTGCTCGGTTACACCAAAACAACACGCCTCGACGAACAAACAGACTCCAGAGAGCTTGGGATGATGCCAACATCGTTATCTCTATGATACGATATGAGGCATCGTCTTTCAGATTCATATTACGGTCACTGACTTTCAGACAGCTATTAATGCACTGTTCAAAGCTACTTCGGACTAATCTTCGGTTAAATAAGAATTGTTGTAAATAATTTGTGAACCATTTAATTTATTTAAATATACAAAAATATGTATGGACTTATTTTTTGTGTACAGCTGTTCTAGCAAAAATAGTTTCTGTAATATTATGTATAATCTGTGACGTTAATATGCGAAACGAATTCATTCGTCGGAACAAGTAGAAATCTAGAAAAGCACATTTAAATGTGCTATTTAAGATTAACAGACCAGTTAATGATTACCGGATTAAAAAATGCGTGGGGTGCATGGTATCAATAGTTATAAATATTATATGAACAGATATGAGTAGAAGGGTTATTTTGATAATATCCTGAAAAGCACCCCACGCTTTTTTACAATAAAATCACTTTTTTTTACTTTATTTTAATATTGAATTGTCATCGATCCTTAACAAGTATATCAAATTTCGAGTTAATCCGACATTTTGAAGGGGGTCAAAATCATGTTCAAAGATTCCGTTACAAACATACATACGTCTGAAGCTAATAAAAGCGTATAAATGTAAATACTAAATACAGAAGCTAGGCCAGACCATGAACGCCAAACATTCCGGTACAAGTATTCCGGAGTACAATACACCACTAAGGCAAACAATTTAAATCAGCCTAGACCCAGAAGACTACAAGTTTTGTCATAAAACATTCAAGGGTTTAGAATAGCTACAGGCCAGGCCGTGTTTGCATTATTAACACCGTTTTTTATTGCTTTAGGTGTTGCAGCTAGAGTATTTTTTTAATAAATTACGTCCATTGACTAGACTTTCTACAAAGCCAATTTAGGTGGGTTTTTTTCGTGTATTGTGTGCGTCTCAAAAACAGACAAGAATCATGAAAAGTAAATAATGCATTAGATTACCGATTTAATATTTTCTTAGGTTTTCGTGAGTCCTAAACTTAATTAAAAATACTTTTACAGTTTTTTTGTCATTGTATCTATATTTATTGAGATTAATTAGTTAAACCATAAAATTAGTTTTAATTATAATAATAATTGTGTTTTTTTTTTTTTTTTTGTGGATTCACTAGAACACCTAAAGAATTTCTTTTAGCAATATTTTTATTGATAATTTAACTAATGTAGTTATGCATTGAAAATTTCTTATTTTTTGTATAGGATGGTGCATTTTCTTGAATATTTTCTATGATTATTTACAATGTGTTTAACATTAATGTTTATTAAATTTAAAATATTAAAAGTTCGGGATAAAATAATTTTTTTTTTAGAAATCTACCCAAAAAACTACGCCTTTAGTGGCAGGGTGTATGGTACAAGCCACAAGTGCTACCGAATGAGAGATTCCTTACAAAACGCGATGTATCAAGTTTGTATACTTTCTGAATCGGGGCCCTTAACCCAGTTGGATAGTGAAAGTTTCATATTTGTGATACTTTGATGAAATTGTGCAAGATCATTTTCATTTTAGAATTTTAAGACGCACCTATATATATTTTATTTTCATTGCTTAGATGGGTGGACGAGCTCACGGCCCACCTGGTGTTAAGTGGTTACTGGAGCCCATAGACAATGTAAATGCGCCACCCACCTTGAGATATAAGTTCTAAGGTCTCAGTATAGTTACAACGGGCTGCCCCACCCTTCAAGCCGAAACGTATTACTTCTTCACGGCAGATAGCATTGTATTATTGTTTATGGTCATCTTTGTTGTTATGTTGTGTGATATCAGCGCATATAAATTTTTTAAGATACGAATGCCATGTATGCTATGTATGTACAAATGTACAATATTATAGGCGCACTTAATAAATTATTTAAGTACCTACACATAGATTGCATATTATATTCAATTGCTTTTAATGGGGAACGAGCTCTTGGCTTCCTCGTTTTTTGGTCGTAACCAGACCTACATACAATGCAACGTGAATATAATCAACCTTGAGATATGTCTCACCTCATGAGGTCGAAGTCACAAAATAGATTAACGGTCAACCCATCTACTGGCTGCATCACGACGGAACCATTTAAATGTGCAAAGAATACACATAAATATATTACTATTATAAATTACTCAAATGTATATTACTTTAATGGATGTTATACATATAAACCTTCCTCTTCAATCACTCTATCTATTAAAAAAAACTGCATCAAAATCCGCTGCGTAGTTTTAAAGATTAAAGCATACATAGGGATATAGGGACAGAGAAAGCGACTTTGTTTTATACTATGTAGTGATTCGCATTTGATTATCACACGAGGTACTCGGAGAACATAGTTCTGGTTCAAAATTCGTCCTATTATCAACCTGAGCGGGCTCACAATATATTCCACAAATCAATATGAATAGCCTTCAGTCGCGCTTCTCATCTCTGAGGGTCGTGACCACCTCCATCCATGACGTTCATCCTCAAGATTTTGTGCCATTTCATCTTATCTTTGGCTACTCACAAAGCATCATAGGCCAACTTACTAACTATTTACTGATGGTAAGACCTCTTGTGAGTCCGCACTGGTAGGTACCACCACTCTGTCTATTTCTGCCGTGAAGCAGTAATGCGTTTCGGTTTGAAGGGTGGGGCAGCCGTTGTAACTATACTAGAACTTATATCTCAAGGTGGGTGGCGCATTTACGTTGTAGATGTCTATGGGCTCCAGTGACCACTTAACATCAGGTGGGTTGTGCGCTCGTCCACTCATGTAAGCAATAAAAAAAAGGCTGTGTATGGGCTGCTTCCCGCGATTTTTTTCTTTGCAAGTATAATCACCAATTTTTGAATATCGTCTCCGTCTTTTCTGGTAACGCGTTCGAAGTACTCTAAGAATACAATTATGATTAACGCCGATACGGTCCCAGAATAAAGCATTGTTTGATTTTTTTAAAAACAACGTGTATACCAAGAAATATCTCGGTAACATATTGTTTTCATTGTTAATGTTCGTTTTAACCTTACCGAGCGCGTCTGGGTGACTTTGAAATTGTGCGAAAAACCGTATCGCAGACGCTACGTTGCCTTATACACGATAGTGGAGGCATTGGTCCGCATTAACATTAAGTATCCCGTATGATTTTTTTTCGAATCTATAATACTATATTATTCTGACAGTGATTAGCTCTATAGATTTTGTATATCGCTCTTGATGGGCGAGCACATCTGGTCTAACGTGCTCGAAATCTCAACGAATAGAATGCCGGTAAAAAAAAAAGCAAACCAGCGGACCACTTAGCGCTGCACTACACCAGGCAACTGACCGGAACCGATGGAGGCTGACAGTCGACAAGCTCGTGAAGCAACGGAGTCACGATCCTCAGCAATGAGGGAGCGATGGAGAAGAAGAAGAAGAAGAATGCCGGTTAAAAAGAAAGCTAAAAATTAAAATTTGCGTAATTACTGGTGGTAGGACCTCTTGTGAGTCCGCACGGATAGGTACCACCACCCCGCTTATTTCTGCCGTGAAGCAGTAATGGGTGGCGCATTTACTTTGTAGATGTCTATGGTCTCCAGTAACCTTACACCAGCTGAGCTGTGAGCTCGTCCACCCATCCAAGTAATAAATAAGTAACAAAAATGAAAAAGTTGTAAGCATTTCATTTATAGTCATCACCTACAGATATCCTCAAAAAATTTACTAATATCACGTAAATAATTTTACATTTCTGACAATCCGTGGGGCACAAAGGTACGGGAGTGGAAACATCGTACTGGACGTCGTAACGAGATCAGACAACCAATGCGTGGGACCGACGACCTGGTCAAAATAGCTTCTAAGGACTGGATGCGAAAGGCAAAAGACCGATAAGAATGGAGCGCATTTGAAGAGGTCTACACTCAGCATTGGGTCGACACAGGTTGAAGAAGTGAATAAACTTTTTAATTATTTTTACGAATTTGTGGAACCTGCTGTTTTTATAAATATAATTTTTAAAAAACCTACATATAATAAGCAACCAAATCGCCTGCTTTCATTGTTTGCTGTATTTGGGCTACAATGTGCACCATTTACGACCTGCCTATATTCTCATTTTGCTATTATTTTGTTGAGCATTTAAAATTTTGTTGTGCATTTAAAAATATCCACTATAAATATATATCACTATATCATTGTTTAGTTACCGTAACTTCAATGATTTTTATTCAGTCGAAATATATAATTTATCTTCCCTTCAATCGTTTATCTTCGATGGGGAGCTCTGAGATAAACAACCAATTAGTTAAACAAAGGCCAATCAACAGCAATTTATCTATTACTGTGCACAAAGGACCCTGGGCTTCACTGAACCGTTTCGTAATGTATGAATACACAGGGAGCCTCGTGGATTTGTTCGCCTGTGATTCGTCAATATTAATCAAGAAAACACTAATTTCTCATGTCGATGCGTTGCCGCAAAATCTTTTTTATATTGCTTCTGTAGGTCGATAAGTGTATTGCCTACCTCATAGTGAGCAAGTTACGTCGCTCATTGACGTCGACAATGTCAGGGGCACAGCCAAATCGCTGCCTACCGCTATGTACTCTCGGCAAGCCTCGTTTGAAGAAGGACATGTCATAGCGCTCGGGAAACATCATGTAAGAGACTTCATTGCAAGCAAAATGATGATGAGAGATCTTTGGTAATACACTGTCGATGAACTCAGGATTTCTAAATAGTATGCATAAGCTCTGCTCTGGTGGTGGAAGGTGTGATGGTAAAATGGAGATGGAGAACAATTCCTCAGAGCACGCCCCATAGAACAAAAAGCACAGAGAGAATCGAGGGCCCTTTGTAGACCCCGAGGTTCCAGGTATGTCTATTCTTTAATTGTTATGCGATAGAAATAGAACAGACCAACTAAAACCCCTCCGTATTTAAAATATTGTTTTGATTTCATCAAAATTGCTAAGACACAAGTGCTGGTACATACTATTGTAATTTGTGTAGTATAACAACGTAATTACACTGTTTACGTTACAATTCATTACTAGGTAATAAATAATCCCGGAAAATTATTGCATTGTCGGGATGAAATAGTGGCATTTTATATAAATCGTTGGGTAATTAAGTCTTCAATCGGGAAATAAAAATAGTAGCTGCACTTAGTACATTAAAATAAATGTCACATTTAGTCACAATACGTGTAAATATTTTTACTTACTTAAAAAAAAATTTTTTTTTGAGAAAAAACAAAGAAAAAAAGCCCGCTGAGTTTGTTTCACCGGTTCTTCTCAGGACTGTGTGTTAACATTGTTATTTTTATTTTGACATTCAACAAGTTAACATTGTTATACTGACATCTAAGTTGAAATAAATGATTTTGGAGGAGGAGGAATGGAACAGAGGAAATTTTGTTTTAGGCGCTGCGATCCCTATTCTACATAATTTTAATTAATGGGCTTACGAGCTCACCGTCCACTTGGTGTTAAGTGCACACCGGAGTCTATAGGCAACACAAAGGGGAATGTCGTTACTACTACTACTAACAAAACATACGAAAATTGCTGTCCTCTTTGCTAATAATTGAAATTAAATTAATAAAATTGCTACCCTTTCTAACATACCTATGACTAATATATTCAACTAGCATTTACCCGCGACTTCGTCCACGTGGAATAGTTACTTTGGCGTATATCTACATATAACGTAAGCTCTCAAAAGGGAAAAATACCCCGATTTTGAAACATTCTTTATTGGTGCTCCGCTTGGTCTCCTATTGGTCTTAGCGTGATGTAATAAACAAACAAACTCTTCAGCTTTATAATATTAGTATAGATATTAACTACTACAAAACAATCAATCTTAATAAGAAATCAAATACGAACGAAAACGTTTTTTTTTTTGGAATAAATTTTGTTATTCTCTGAAACAAAACAATGCAGCATTAGTACAGACGAACCCTGCAGTCTACGGTTCCTCGTGCTCGCCGAACCGCGTCCGGCGCTCGCCACGCTCATCAATATGATGTAATCACAGGCAGAGGCAAGGTCGCCTAGGCACCACAGTCACGTAGTTACAGAAGACTCATTCATATTTTTACCATTCGTTAACTTAGAAAGTTTAGATAAATACCGCGAAGCACTAAGCGTTCTGGCTTGAAGCGTGGTGCATTCAATATGGTGGTGGTATTCAATAAAATAGAGATTTCAACTTCTTGTCTGAAGGTGGGTTTTATCATTGACGTCTATGGGCCTCGGGAACCACTTAAGTTGGATCGTTGATCCATTGGTCCACTTAGTGCAATATAAAATAGTTACATCAGTGTGCTTAGTGCGAGTTTTTTAACGTTCTCGATAGCGTGAAAGTTAACTCAAATTTGTATGCAGTTGGAACAGCGTCCCCAACGGCAAACCTAGATAAAGGTTTGAGTGAGTGTCAAGAACGTTAAAAAACTCGCACTAAGCACAAAGTTTAGAATTTTCGAGTTAAATAGTGTGGAAGTAGCCTTTGAGTCAAAACCACATTAATACTCTGACAATCCAATTACAAACCTCTACACATAATATTTTTTGTAAAATGGATGAGTTCAACTTGTGCAAAGATGACGACGACCAATTGCTTTCCTGCTTCACGGGTAATTGGTTCGAAGATTACAAATAATTGTCGTTTGATGAGTTGACAGTTTTCCTTATTTGTCGATTTGTCTTCGCGTCGAATAAATACGAATAGAAATGGCTTTGCTATTATTGTATATTGATGAAATAACCGGTATCTTTTATTAGAACAGATGGATATTGTGACGGGCTTGAATATTGTCAAATATTACACAATATTATACTGAGTTACGTAGTTTTATTTGTATAACTTTATTTCGTGTTTCTATGGAAATGATTGATAATATTCGATTAAATGAACACGATCAGAATCGTGATCATATTATATCATTGGAACTTCATATCATTATGAAGATACAAATCGCTGTCAAAACAATTTAATTTGAATGGTTATTTAATTTTTAAATAATATATTCTCATCAACAAAATGATTAATCTGTAGTTTCTCTTTTCTTGTGTACGTTGGAAATACAACCGGTTCTTTTTATTTACACTAACAGGTTTTTGCATAGTTGTTTCGTTTAATGAATAAATAAGGTTTTAATTTTAAATTCATCCATTTCATTGAAACAGTATCTTTTAAATCATGTTGACATTTGAAAGCAGACTAGTTATTGGCACGTGCACGTTGTGCTATTGAAATACAAATAGGCGTTTTATAATATTGTGATCATTATGTAAATTTATTATGCATACAATATATTTTTTTGTATTTTTATTACATTAATGTTCAGGTTTAGAATGTCAATACATAATATGAAAATTATATTTCGAACTTTAAGTGGATAGGGCTCGATAGCGTTTTGAGATTTTGATCATTCAAACAAGTCTATGTAGGTTATATTTTTATATTATTTCGAATTAACGATATTATTTCTTCTTTTGCTTCTTTCTATTATTGTAATAGCTCACTAAATAAAACAAGTATCAAAATTATTCTAATACTTTATTTAACAAGCAAAATTAGCGGCGGGCTGTGATTGCAAATTGTTAACAGATGTTTAATTTTCACAATTTGCCGTCCGAAGCAGTAATTAGCAATAATCTATAAAGAGAAATACTATGAAATCTAACTTAAAAAATGCTCCGAAACTTTTACCATTAGCGATTCGAACTGTTATTAAGGAAATATTCGTCATATTTCTTTAATATTGCATAAAAAACGATAAATACACTTTCAAATATAAAAATCATAAATATATTAATCTAATCTATAATTTTAAAAAAACATAATTTACTAATCATAATTTACAATACCTAGACAAACACAGAAAGACAAGAGAGAGGTACTTCTCCACAGTGGTGAACGATGGAACAATTTTATTGTCCAGTATATAATTGGGATCCCTTTTCAGCAAAGTACTAACCTAACCTAACCCAACATTAAATTGTATCTACAAAATAAAGCAAACATTATAGCAAACCCTACTCAAGCATTGATTGATATATCTGGTTAACAAATATTTAATATTCTAGTAGTCTAATGCCCGTTTTCACCGACAAGTTCCCAGAGTGGTAGGTACGTAGGAAACACTTTAGACAAGTGATTACCTAAATCAACCACCTACCTAAATTCATTTTCACCATGCTTTGTGCTAAGTTTTAAGGAGTTTCTTAGCTAGGTGACGTTTTAATGTTTTGATTTGAGTGCTTGAATTATCGACGTTTTATCGATAAAAATATGTGATCCACGATTACCTTTAAAATATCCATCAAATAAAAGAATAATAAATATTAATGACAATAAATCATAATTATACGTCTATGGTATACAATTTAGTAAAAAAAACCCAATCTGTTAGATAAATATGAAATTGAATAACGCACTGAGGCTGTTAGTCCTGAATGTCAATGATTCGATTTTCAGTTTCAATTTAAAAGTTTATGTCAAACTCAAAACATCAAACAAAAGTGACGAAACTAAATTTAATTCATTGAAATTGCTGAAAGTATCGGCACATTGCCATTAATCTGGCAAATAATAATAATACATTAGTTATTCTTCATTATCATTTTGAAACCAAATTATGGCGGAAAAAAGAAAACGTGGCCAAAACTTTACGGCCGAAGAAAAAGATAAACTTGTGAAGTTATAGACTTCCAACAAAGAAGTTATATTAAATAAAAAAACAGATGGCTGTACCAATGAGGCCAAAAATAGGGCCTGGTTAAATGTGAAACTAACTGTAAAGGCTCAACTGCTTCCAAACTTTCTAAAAATAGAGTTAAATCTTTTTTTTTATTGCTTAGATGGGTGGACGAGCTCACAGCCCACCTGGTGTTAAGTGGTTACTGGAGCCCATAGACATCCACAACGTAAATGCGCCACCCACCTTGAGATACAAGTTCTAAGGTCTCAAGTATAGTTACAATGGCTGCCCCACCCTTCAAACCGAAACGCATTACTGCTTCACGGCAGAAATAGGCAGGGTGGTGGTACCCACCCGCGCGGACTCACAAGAGGTCCTACCACCAGTAAAAAATCATCGTCCATTGTAGAAATCGTTTTCAAACCTTTTGAATGTTATGTATTGAAAAAGATGACAGCAGACATAAAACTGTCTTCTAGTGTTAGGAGACAGTTAAGGAACGAAACATCGGGTTCCTAAATTTAGGGAGCCTTTTAAGAACTTAGGAGATACCTAAAGGTTGGTGAAAACGAATTTTTAATTAGGGGCTCCTTAAATGCAGTTAAGGGATCCTTAAATGTCGGTGAAAATGGCCATAAGTGAATTATTTTCGTCTCTGTAAATGACACTACGACCAAATTGTCCATGTCTGTAAATCTTAATAGTCGAATATTTAATATCGACTAAAGAGGTTGTTGTTGTTGTAGTCCTAGGGTAGTACCCTGCTGGTACATAGGGCCCTCACAAGTTTTCTCCACTTCACCCTGTCTTGCGCTTGCTCCATAACATCACTACTAGAGAGGTAAGGTAAAAAAAAACTGCTAATACTATGTATCGTGATCATGTTTATTTCATTCTTAATTCTAGAGTTAATAATAATATCGTACAAATTCTTATCAATATATTTTATAATACAATAAATTATTAGATAATATCTACATTAATGAATAAATAAATACTTCTTTACTTCCATTAAATCAATACGAAAGATTTGTCTTTCAAGGAATGAGTAGGTTTTTTTTATTGCCCTTTTAGGCAGACGAGCATACGGCCCACCTGATGGTTGTTACCGTCGACCATGGACTTCAGCAATGCCAGGGGCAGAGCCAAGCCACTGCCTACCGCATAACATTTCCTTGTTTAAAATGAACTAAAAACGTATACCTGACAAATTACTAGAATATGTGATAGTCCACATTTAGAGTTTTCATTGGATTGTCAATTAATGATGACGTATGTATTTCCTCTATTTTTTTGCTTCAGTCAGTAGTAGCATGTCGTCTTCTAAAGTATATTCCTTAGTTGAGGTTTCTGTTCCTCGACTTAAGTCATTAAACGTGTTTATGTCGTGCCACTGTTTTTCTGTTAGATCATATGAGAAATGGGGTATTAGGTAAGATTCGTGATTCCAATCGTTACTTGTTTCATCTGGTTCGAAAATATTGGTGAATGTGTTTATAATTTCCAACTCAACGTTATTCTGTTTAGGTATATCATCGCTAAAATCGTACGGCATATCTGTAACACTAATGTCATATGGTTGCGCTTCATTTTCAACATAGTCTTCGATATTCATGTCGTTTATAAACATTTCGTCATCTTTGGGATTATGATAGATATTTTTGGCTTTTTTGGTTTTTTGGTATTCTACATTTTCTACGTTTCTTTTGCTTGAATCTGTAATGTACGATATGCTTTTGGGATCCGCGGGAGCTTTGGAAGTAATTTCGTTAGCTTGAACATAATTTCGACTACCCTTAGACTTTGCAATTGTAGTCAGTTTTGTATCGTTGGAATTAGTTTCGTTTATTTTGACATCACATTGGTTGCGAAAGTAATCGCGGTATTGTTTTATAACTTGTTTAGGGGTGATTTTTTTAACTTGACTTTTATTTGCTTGCGTTGTTTCATTTATATTTAAGTCGTTTTGTTTGGATGGCGATCCATCTTTCGATGGTGATTTCTTGGTTTCTGATGGCAGTGATCCATTTAGAAAATGATCACGGTAAATTGTGATAATCTGTTTTGAAGAAAGTTGATCTTTTTTTTTTAACTCTGTATTTTTATTATTTTCATGTCTAATGAACTGTACTGAACCGCTGTGTTCATTATTTTGAGCTGTGGTAGTTTTTGACATGGGATCAAAATCTTTTGTTTGTTGATTATTAACATCAGTTGGTAACTTATTTATTTGTGATGTTTTTCTAAATAATTCAAAATATTGCCTTTTTTTATCATCTGAAGCTGGCTTTTTTAATAGCACGTTCGTTGGTGCTTTTTCCATTATTTTATTTGTACTATCTAGTTTGTGGACATCTTCAAGAGTTGGAGAATGGCTATGAAGAGAGTAAGGTGTATCTGTTTTTTTAGTCTTTAAAGCATCGTTCCTAGCATTTTTTGTTTCATTCGATATGCTACCTGCTATGAGTGAAGCACCTGCAGTTGATTTAGCAGTATGAGGTACGACGATATTCGATTGTGATTTATGACTATGTTCGTCATTAGTTAAAATGGCTGACTCTTTGAAATTATTCGCTTTGTTTTTGGATATTTTATTACTTTTATCGTGAATATCAATTTTTTTGTCGACTTTCGGATCAAATTCAAAATCGTTTGGCGTTTTGGTACTTAGAGCAGGTTTGACTACTGTGCTAGCTGATGTTACGTTTTTATTATTCTCATTTGTAATGCTTTCTGGTCTCGACAAATTTTCGGGAATAAATGAAATGCAGTGTTGAAGGCTTGAATGCATGTTTGCTTTTTCAGTTTTTGAGTCGTTATTCACATTTTTAGATATAGGAGTAGCTGTCGATATTTTATTCCCTATTGTATTATTAGGAGTATGTGTTGAGACCATAGGCGGTGTTTTTTGATATCTTACATCATTAGGATGGTATTTTGGTTCAAAATTTTCACAAATTTTGTTATCTGCAGCTGGTTCATTCAGCAAAGTATTCGATGCAATTTTTTCCGAGACGGTGTTTGTTGTATTATCTGATACCACTGCGTCTGGCTCATATAAAGAGCCTTGGGTAGGGTCAGTAGGCTTTGATTTTTCACTTATTACATTAACAGGTGATGTAGTTGCAGAAATTACTGATGAAATATAATTTTTACCAATCTCATCATGATGTGGAAGAACATGCAAAGGTCTATCATTTTGGTCAACTTTATCGCTTATCGGATCAGTTACTGCCGTGCTGTTATTTTTCTCATCAGTTTTAAATGAAGTTTCGTTACTTTCCTGGTTATTTTTATTTGTTTGGTTACATTTATGAGTACTAGTAACATATATGTCAAATGGTGAATGCACCGGAGTTGGTTTAAACTTTATTGATGTATCTTTTGCATTAATAGGTCCTAAATTGCTGATGTTATGCGGTCCGTTGTTTGATACATAAGGCTTTAGAAATTCGATTGGCAAATTGCTATTACAATCTTCGAGAAAGATATCTATGATGAGTTCTACAAGAGAGTAGCTAGTTACAACATTTTCATCATTTATTATCAGAAAACAATTAGGAATTACTTTTATATTATTTAATATACTGTCCTCGGTCGTACCAAAATTATAAAATGAATAATTCCTGACTAAGTCTATGTTATCGCAATTTAGTTGTCCTGATAATTGATGATGAGTCTCATTTATTGGTATTTGGTTTTTTCCTTTCCCTTCACATAACATAGCTATAATTTCACAAAACTTTTCAGTTACATTTTCCTTTGATGATATTATAGGTTCATTATAATTTGAATCAGAATCAGTCAAGTAAATCAATAGCTCAAGTGGTTGTAATTGTTCATCATCACATTGAGTGGAAGTTAAGGTCTCCTTGATTAAATTTTGCTCTCTCTTTTTTGTTTCATCTTCAAGATATGACTCGGAAAAGTGATTCTCTTCAAGTAAACATAGTTCAGGGATATTAGTAAGCAAATCTAATTGTAAATTCTTATCCTTAATATTTTTCTGAGTTTGTTGTGTGTATGTATCATTATCTAATAAATTTAAAGTTAAATGTGGCGAATATTTCTTTTTCTCAATGTTGTAAATTAAAGGGTCTTTAATAATTAACGTTTTCAAATTAGGAGCATCTATTGTCTGTTTTTCAATGTAATTATAATGGCAATGAATTTGTTTTTCTTCAAAGTTTTTAGGGTAAGTACGAAGTTGATTAAAATTTTCCAATTCCGAATTGTAGGATTCCATGTAAGGTGCAATTATTTTCAATTTCGTTTCAGAATTTGGGTTCATGCGAGAGTTTGAGCTTGTTTCACATTCTTGCTCTGCAATAATATCACATATATTTATTGCGCTGTTGTTAGTTACATTATTTGTGTCAATATAACAAATAAGAATTGGTTCTGGCAAATCATTTTCATGTCCGTATGAGTTTTCAGCCATTTCAACTACCATAGTTTTTTCAAAGTTATTCTTATCGACTTTTTCATCAGGTAAATCGCACGTAGCTTCCAAAAAATTTGGCGTTAACAAGTTAACTTTAAAAGGTATATCAGAGAATGGAGTTAAACTTTCTTTAATATTTTTTAATACATTTTCTGTGCAGTTTTCAGTTTTATTGTGTGCGATAGAAGAACAAGAAGTATTATTAATTTCATGGGTTTTATTTTCTTCCATAAAAGTGTATGTATTAGGATTTGCCGTTTGATTTTTTTGTATTGTTTCATTGGTTATAGATCTATCGATCAGCGGTTGAGCATCTTCGAAAGCAATACTTTTTATGGCTTCTCTGATTAGATCATCTATAAAAAGTATAAGTTTATCGTCAGACAAGTATCCAGTATTATTTTTGAAGAAGCTGTTATCATCTTCTGCGCTATCTTCTTTTGACAACGAATTGTTTTGGAATATCTTTTCCGTTAGATTGGTTTTTAAAATATTATCAGTTTTAATAAGTCTATTCATTTCAAGTGAATCATTTAAAAACAATACTCCTTTTTGTTGATTAACTTCAAGATCGTTTATGGTGATATCTGATAACGAAGATTTTGGATCACTCGTTTTATTAAATATCATTGTTTCATTAAACAATTTAATAGTACTATTATTTTTGGAATTACACGTTTCCGTATTAGCTAGATCGGTTTGTCGGTCTGTCTGTTTCATTTTATGAATTCCACGAGTTTGGTTTAAAAAACCTGGCTTCATTTTATCATTACGTTTTCGTTTAGATTTTGTAAAAGCATTATGTTCTCGATTTATTACTTCGCGTGAGACCGTACGTTGGTTTGGTTGTCTTGAATAACCTTTGTTAGATTTTAAGTTTGGACCTAAATTAATGTAATCGTTAGGAGACTGTTGCGCACTATTTAAAAAACTTGACATAGAATTTTTAAACTTTGATGACCACATATCCGAAGCAGTTATAGGATACTCAACTTCAGGGAATACTATGAGGTCTACAATATTTGTTTTTGGTGACAGAACACAATCAGGGTGTCCCTGCAATTGTTTAGATTGTCCTATATTTGCTTTACTTAAACGTGTTATGGCGCCTTGTTTACGTTTCATCCGTGCTTCTTTTTTGAGATTATTAATCTGTGCTTGTAAACCTGGGTTTACGTCATATGGTTTTGGTTCCAATGTTTGGTCATGGTAAATATCGTTAAACGAGTTAAATGGATTATTGCTGTATTGAAATGTTGGATATTCTACATCTTGAAAATGGAACTCTTTAAGAACTGAATTCATTTGTGAGTTTACATCATTTCTACAACTTGGTCTGTAGTTTGGAATTCTAGGTGAATATAATTCATCGCTTGATTTTTTATCCGGACTTTTAAAATAATCTTTTAATGTAGACTTTCTTGAATTTCGGGGCATGCAAATTATGTTAGTTATCTGCAAAATAGCATTCGAGATATAATTGTTATTGTAAATGTACTAAAAATGGGTATATTTCAAACAAAATTTAAGTTAAAATGTTGCTAAAAGTTTACTAACCTGAAAAATTACTATCAAAATTAACGCCACCTTTTCTTTCAGCCCCATTCTTCTGAAACTAGAATCGTGTTATATCGTGCTGAATTATAAATACTATGTTGCTTTATTTTTCATTTATGAACAATTATTTTAGAAACGTGCCGATCGGTCTAATGTTTATCTAGCGTAGCGTTCACAGATCTCACGTGATAAAATTAACGGTATAAACTTATGTAATGGTAGTTTTATCAACAGTTTATTTTCATTAATATCACTTTAAAGTTTCGTAAGTAGCATTTAGATAAAAATGTAGTAAGAACGGGAAAGTTCTCCGTTTGCATCATCATTTTAGTAATTCTTGTCGACTGTACGTGACAATATTTATTGTGTCGTTCTGTGTCGTTGTTAGTTCATGAAATTCTTCTTCATTTTATATATAGTTCAGAAATAGAAAATATAAGTTGGACTGAAACTATTATAAGATTTTCTAAATCGCCCTTCAACCGGTACTGAAATTTTTAACTAAATTGCTTATTTACCTTTAATGGGCAAAAGTGTTAGACCCTACGAACACTACAATCTTAATGCTGTTGATCGCTTACAGACATATTATCTCTTTGAATTACAGTAACTACTTTAAAATATAGTATTATCCGAAACACACCCATGCAGCATACACACCCATGCAGCATACACACCCATGCAGCATACCCATGCTGCTTTACACACATCCTACACTCTCTGATTCGCGCTGACTCTAACCCAATAGTACCTCGGGGGTGCGAAGTTGGTGACCTATTTGGGCGGGCTTCAGACAGCCCGCCAACCGAGAACAAAGGTGGTTGCGGGTTGGATTGCGTTGCGGCATCCTGTATTGGGTAAACTATGAAACTCTCATCCGGAGTTCAGACGCAGGTTTTTTATTCGATAGGGAGTCTTAGTTGGTTGAACTCCGATATATCTCGCCTACTCTCCCCACTGCATAGGCGAAAGTCCGGGGTTATCCTCTAGACCCAAAAAAATACCTGTTCTACGATGCAACATTAGAAATAGCGCATGTTGATTCTTAGCCTTTCACCTATTGAAGATACTACAGCTACTAAAATATAAACCGTGTTAGTAAATTCCCAAATACTCTGTAGAATGAACTTGTTATAGCTTTTAACAGATTGCAATATAATTGTTTCAGGTAAAATCAAATTTTTAGAAATACAGAAATTAAACCAAGAAGGAAGTTAAGAAAATATAGCTAACGTTTTACAATTTATTTACTACACATATTTCTATCGTAAACATAAATACATACATCTTGAATCTATTCTTATCAATAACTGAACGCTTAATATATTTTGTAATACTACTCAAATGGACATATTTGAGTAGTATCAGATTACAATTTATCTCAGTACTTATAATTTGCTAAGTTTCCCATTACATCAGTCACACTCTAATCCCACTCATAAAATGAAGTATTATAATTTGTATGTTCAGGTTTTGTTAATGATTTTTCAAGTGTCTTTTTCGACCGACGTGGAATCACCATTGGAGTTAGAACGTAGCATTCTATCTCTTCTGATGTGACATTTTTATTATATTCTTCTTCAGTAATTTCAAAAATGGTGTCTGTCAGGTTTGTTTTATCCATATAATCGCATACTAATGAATCAGGAAGTTGTTCGTCTGGGAATTCTAGACAAGTGTTTTTCGATAAATCTTTAGCCATTGTATCCTTGTTTGCAACATCACTGCTTGTGTTTGCGCTTCCATTTGTTACAGGTTTTGTATCCTCAATAACAAAACCTAACCATTCTTTTGTTATACCATTTATTGTGACCGGCCATTTTATGACCGTATTTTCTTTTATTAAATCATAAAATTTATTTAGTTCTTCTGTTTTTTCACAAATTTCTGGTGTTATCTTGCCACTAAGCCATGAAAAAGTAGAACTGCGTTCGTCTTCTATTGATTCACTTGCCTCTGCAACTGGAACCGCCTCGTATAGCTCGTTGGTCAAACCCTGAACTAATTTCATGTCGGTCCCAAGAAAAGCAGAAACTTCATAATTTTCCTTTTCTTGTTTAAAATCATCAGAAGCCTTGGTACTTTCTTGTTTTTTAAAAGTCACTTTTTTTTCATTCTGCTCTATGGGTTTTAAAAGATCAGAAAATTCATCAAACTCGTCTTTTTTCTCAACACGTGCTATTTTATCACATTCATCTTCTTGTTCTAAATGAACATCTTTTTCATCGTGCTTTTCCATTTGTTTGTTAGATTTAAGGATTTCTGCGACATTTAATATCCCAGTGCAGCTTAAATATTGTGCGTTATTTTTTGGCTTACTCTGTGACATTATGTTTTGGAAAGAAGCTTTCACGTCATTCGGAAAAGGACTTAAAATAGAGCCTTCGTTAAAATAGAAAGGTCTGGATGGATCTGACATGTCTGTTGGGTATTCTACTTCTGGGAAGTCTGGCATATTATTGGCAAAAGTAGAGTGCGACCCATGTCTTCTTTTACAAGATTTTTTATACCTTGCTGGTGTTACTGTCGCAATGTTCTTCGATGCGGAATTTTTTCCCGTCTGTGAACTTAGAGATTGTTTTTGCGGCTTGTAAGTGTATACCACCTAAAATGTTCATAATTATTGATTATAACAGTAGAAATAAATTTGGATTATATTAATATTTTTAACAATATGAATGCTTACCTCTGTTATCAGGATTATCAAAAAAAAATTTATGAACATATTTAAATGTTTTTTTTGTTAAACTAGATCAATTTGACTATATTTATGTTTCATAAATTATAAACTATCTATTATGTGACTTCAAAAATTCGGTTTTTATTCATTTTTAAAGAGCGTGTCTTACAAATAATCGTTACATAACATATAGTGAAACGTTGTTATTATCGCTTTAGATATCATTTATTATCTCTGCGCTATCATCTGCTATAAGATAGCACTAATACTAGTATGTCTCACAAAGTTCACAGTATTCTTCAATGCTTTAAAAATATTCTTATGCACATATTATATACATTATATATTATGCTTTCATGCATTCGATCGATTCCAAAGAACAAAGAGCTATGAGAATGAAAATTAAAGTGAACAATTAAAATAAATCACATCACATCACAAAAAATCAAATCCGAGTTTTCAAATGGTTATTATACATGCCGCTTATTTATAATATCTACCAAAATGTACTTCGTTAAAATCAATTTCCACAACTCCCGTAACTTCCACAATCGGTATAATTCCCGCATCCTCCTCCACATCTGCCACCGGAACGTACCGGAATGTAGGGTATCGGGATACAACCTGCTGAGCTTTCGTATCTTCCATAGCTGCCAAACCCTCCAAACCCTCCGCCATAACGCCCACTTCCCAATAAAGCAAGAATCACAAAGGGGAGAATATCGTCAAGGTCGTTGTCATTATCCTCATAATAATCTTGACTATACCCGGGGATGTATTGAGTTTTAGCCCAGTGACACTGAAAAATACAAATATAAATACAAAATCTCGTTGAGACATTTTTAATATGGAGGAATTGCTGTTCGCCAGACGCCTTTCCAGCTTCTTTAGGCCAAGCACGGGCTTAGCCAGGATGGAATTAGGTAACTATAAAGCCCGAATAGACCAGAAAAATATTTAAATGTATAATTTTCTGCTTTGATTTGTTTGTTTTATTTTGTAATAACATCGCACTCTCCAAGATAAAAGCGAAGAATAATCCTATGCCTTTGAGTATAGTAATATAGTTTTTTGCTTTTTTCTTACCTATGCTGATTGCCTTGAGAGGCTATTTCAGCTTCTCCTTGACGTGTTGATGAGCTCACGGAGCTCAAACCGGAGTGTTGCTAACACTGGCCCTAGCAAGAGCGGTGCTTCGCAAAATTTACCATCGGATCGGAAAGGCGACCCGCTGAGAAGATCCGGCGAGAAACTCAGCGGGCTGTGTCTATGGGTTAATTTACTCGTCGAGCCCTTCGTCACAAGCGACGGGTTCGACGAGGACAGTGACCGGTGCTTGTGGTACCTAAATGCACCGTTAATGGATCGGGAGGATGACGTGTTTAGGGCGACGTCGACTGTTTACCATTCGGTCTACAGGATTGGGTATGTAATTCTCAGCGGCCACGATAAGAGAGTTTTCGTGTCGTGCCGCCTTCTCAAAGTGGAGCAATGATGCCAACTGTAAATACTTACTGACTGAGTCAAATTCCAGGTCATCATGGAGATCCACATTCCTTAGGAATCATGGTGCTCCGACGGCTATCCTGCAAAATCGGGATTTAATGACTTGAAGGGGTTTCAAGTTGGTGCGGGTCGCGTGAGCGAACACTACACTTGCATAGGTCATGACGGGGCGTATGCAAGTTGAGTATAGTCGACGTGTTGCTATTTATATAACCTAAATTTACGTCCTGACCTTAGGCTTTAAATTGTCTTCGAAATCTAAAAAACATTGATTTGTCAATGAAAGTAAGGTAATTTCAATTTTCCAATGTATGAATTACTGTAAATAATTATAGAAAAAACTTTCTGCTTCTAGATTAAGTTTTAACTTACATTTAAGAGGAGCGTCACAGCGGTAAACACGACGAATTTTATAGAAGCCATCTTTTTTGATATAATATGTACTTATATTTCGAATACCGTGTGCTTTTATACCTCCAGAATCGCCTAGATTTGTTATAAAGGACATTTTTAACAGCATTATTAATGAAGATAATGCTTGGTTCCGCAAACGAATAGAGCACGTAGTTGATAATTGAACACAAAAGAAATATTTGCTTATTGGTCGAATACCTTTTGTTTACAACGATAGCTTTGGACTAGATACAAATTGTTATCAAACAATGGAACAATAGAGATCATACAACTGGTATTTAAACAAAAATGCTTTAATTGTATCTAAAATGATAATTTTTTTGTCGTTGTTTTGTTTATTATTTTTTAAAAAACAAAGGACGTCAAAATCTATCTCCCTGTGCTATGAATGTCTTCAAATGAGTTTAAAATCTCAATCTGTGATAAAATCATCATTAAAGGGACTCGAGGGTAGTTAGTTTTCTTTATCTATGTTTTGAGATCTAACTTATATTACTTTTAAACTAATTAATATTTAGAGGAATATTACGTGGGTATGTATTATCCGATAAAACTCATTGGCCTTACGAGTTACTGAGTGGCATTAGAGCAGCAGACGAGATTGTGCTTTGAGAATATCAAATACTGGCCGATAATCCAGAACTCAAATATCATAAGCTTTTTTTATGTAACTTAGATAGTTGGATGAGCTGACGACCTACCTGATGTTAAGTGGGTACCATAGACATCAACAACATAAATGCCGCCACCCATCTTCAAAAATGAGTTCCAAGGTCTCAATTTTTGCAGTATAACGGCTGCCCCATCCTTCTATCCGAAACACATTACTGCTTCACGACAGTAATAGGTACAATGATGGTAATAACCCGCGAGGACTCACAAGACGTCCTGCTACCAGTAAATATTAATTTTAATTTTAGTAAATATCAACATTAATGGATTATTAGTTCGGAGTTGATAGGAGAATAATTTGCCTGTATGTTATGCTTCCAAATAACTAACAACAACAGAAGGATCGTACCGACGGGGACATACTATGTTTATGGGCAGGATGAGGAGCAGGGGCAGTGAAACACTAGTATGACTTCATAGCTACTATTTACACACTTGCTTTGTGACCCTTTTTCACACAAGTCTCAATTCAAACGGTATAAGCTTGAAAATTTCAACCGAAATATTGCGCACTAATGCGGTAAGAATTATTATTTTCGGACCATATTAATGGGTAATAAATGGTAATAATTAAATTCGTCGCAAAAGGAGTTTGGTGTGAGTTTTACTTTAGAAGAGTGTGAGTGCAGAGAAGACGTATATAGGCCTAAATTGAAAAAGAGGACACGCTGCGCCGACCCCACATAGTGGGATGAAGGGAAGAAGAATAAGAATGGACTTCTTGACCCAACGGTATCTTGGTTCGGTAGTTGAGCCAATTTACAAGAGGTGGCAGAAGAGAAATGTCTATCCTTTGCGGATTGATACGCCACCGCCAAACAGTGGGCAGACACAAAGCAGAGTTTATTCGCCTACTGTTGTCCTATTTGACGCTTATTCGAGCTTCGAAGTTTCTAAAAAAGACACGTCAACGCCTTTGCGTGGTATTGTACAGTACAAAAGCAACCAGATTGACGAGAGACCGCGTTCATGTGGAATCTGATGAAGCGTAGTTTTTGGTTAAGTGGTATTGCTTAATGGTTACCTCGCCCCCCTTATCTTACTCGATTTTGATTTGCCATAATAAAATATTACTCGGAGCAAAGTCTTTAACATAACAAAGGACATACTTTAGTGTATGTGGATATTTAGTGGATATACTTTAATGTTTTTTTTGGGGTCATCGTCACTTATTTTAGTATTATTAAGAACAATAATAATATTGTAATCAAAAACTTCGTTGGCATTTTGATTTATTTTCGTAAAAGTACAATGTTGAAATATTATTTGTTACATTATCTTTAGAAATGTAATTAAAATAAGGATCGAATGGTTTTTATTTATTTAATCCTATTTTATAATGTCGGATTGCACCAAGCTAACGTTGAAAACATTTCAATTACATTTAAGTCGTGCCCAATCTCGAATACGCAACTCCATTCTTACAAAACGCAAGTAAAATACCACAGAACTATCGACCGTTCTAATAAATTTACAAACTTGAAAATTTTATAATAATAAGAAGCAACATATTACTTTCAGTTTTAATCATCATAATCAGATATAATAATGGTTACGTGAGTATCACCATTGTTTTTACATTTATCAATAAATTTACATAAATCTCTCGTGTTTGAATATTCGAATTTACCGTCACACGAGTTACAACGGCCTGATTTTGAATGGGCCTTTTTCCCACATTTACATTTCTTACAGCAGCACCCTTTTTTGTTTGGGCACATACAAGTTGCAGAGCATGGAGTGCACGCTGTAGCCTCTGGGGACATAATAGTTTCGATTAAAGCCAGTAAGTTATCGAAACTTATGCCATCGTCACAGTCTTTGAATTCGCAGTTGTCTTCGTTTATTATAATTATAGGAGATTGACTATAAGCGCAAGGGCATCCTCCACACTTGCTCTCACACGTGGATTGGCAGTAAGGGTTGTAAGGTCCGTAGAAATACTGCTGAAGCTGATCGTAGACGCTCGGTTGTCCGTATAGAGAGCAATAAGGATAGTTGTAGACCACAATCGGCGTGCTTTGCTGACAGAAATCTTGGGTTAAAGAAGAAACGTGGTAAATGCTCGGTGCATAACTAGGATAACATCCCAAAAAACTGCATTCGCTGTACTGACTCTTAATTTGATTGCACTGGAAACGGTAATTGAATTGAATTATTTGTTCGCCTGTATGTTTTAAATCCAAATAAGATATAGCTAACCTGTATCAAAAGCAATACAAAGGGAACTGCTAGCGTTGGTCCACCGAGCATCTTGTAAAACTTATTTTGGTATGAGGTGACTTTAAGTCGACCTTTTCTTTTATATTTCTCGTGCTCTACTTTTTTTTTGTATTCTTTACTAATATTACGCAAACGTAAAACAAAAGTGATCCAAACAAATGTAGTTTTATTGAACAAGTTCTTAACAAAAACGAACTATTTCTCTGGACACAATCTCAGATTCTCTTAAAACGTATCTAATAAATACGATTAAAAACTTATTATTTATATTACATGATAAATGAAAACTTTCTCGGCTTAGTTCTATTACGCGATAAAATTTAAAAAAATGTTCCTATCTTATGATAAGATTTATTTCATCGGAACAATCGTCATCATTTGAGTGGCTTCCACGATTTCCAGGTACTTTTGCGCCATATCCCAAAGCACCGCCACCAGCTCCAATTCCGAGTCCTGCACCTAATGCTTTTCCGCCGGCTCCAAAGCCTAACAATCCTGCAATATCACCTATGGACGCGCCACCAGTAGGATTAATATACGGGAATGGAACAAGGAAAGGAAAACAATTTTGATACCCGTCACAGCCGCAACTTCCACCACAACGGCCCCCTCCTAATCCTCCTCCGTATCCTCCGCCGCAACATCCGCAGCAATTTCCGTAACCCCCAAAACCGCATCTTCGGTTTCCTAAAGCAAGTACGAGGAAAAAGAGCAGATTTGTGAAATCATCATCGTCATCGTCGCTCTCTATTACAATAGGAGGCATCCCACCAAAGGGACCCGCGAATCCGTACGGGAAATTGTTAGGTACAAATCCCGGAAATCCAGAGTTATTAGGTACTGCTGGTGCCAAACTCTGGACAGTCGGTTCAGGTTGCAGTAATGGCTTTATGATGGCCGGTATAACGAATTGAGCGACCGGTGTGAAAGAACCCACCCCTGTAGGCTGACACTGTATTGGAGATGTCAATAATGTTTGGACTGGTTGTGTGACATATCCACCGCACTGATATTTAGTCGCCGTTACCTAAAACGTATTCAAAACACTGTAAATAACACATATAAACTAATCCGAGAGATAAAATCTTGAAAGTCAAATATTCACCAACCTTAAGGAGCAGTACAGACGTTAAAAACGTTAACTGCGCGTACATTTTGGTTTGAGTCTCTATTAAAGAATAAAAAATTACTTGTTTATTTCAATATATATATATATACTGGGTGTACAAATCAAATTCGGTTACGGGGTAATCATTAATGAGGCAATTTATAAGAATTTCTGTAGTAAACACGTTCATTTTTGCAACGCGCTATCAAATTTAAACAACTTCGGGTGTATCATGTATTTTATTCATAGTATTTGTACACTTATTATTAGTATACTTTTAAGTGCTCTTCGTTCAGATAAGTAGAGGCTTATTAGGAATAACGAAATAAATTTTCTTCACAGATAATTCGTTTCGATTTATTAATTATTTGGAAAGTGACAGTATAAAATGAAAATGGTTTTTAAAATTGATAGCAAACCAATTAATTCCGTGTAAAAGAGCGGATACATAATGACATTAGTACCAGAACATTTGATTATTAACTGGAATAGGGTAGGCTATGGGTATGGTATTTCCACAGCAGCCTCCACAATCTCTATTTCCGCAACCTCCGCTACATCCATATCCGCCTAACCCGCCGAAGCCACCATCAAAGAGAAGAAGCAGGAGAATTGGCAAAAGCTGCTTCAAACCATTATTGTTTTTATTGGACCTCACTACGATCGGGTACGGTTGGCAGCCTACTGACTCCGGGCCGGAGTTACATATATACTGGGCTCGCGCTAGCAGCATCTGCTAAAAAAACTTATAATTAGTATGTTTATTAAGAAAAAATTAAAGAAATGACGTATATATTCTTTTTAATATTTACATTCACAGCAAAAACCAAACATATCCAGAGCACCGCGCCCATTTTAATATCGAACAGTGTTTGGACGCGGTTTCTTTTATACGTGTCATGTGTTCTTGCAATAAATTCGGATATTTCGTAAAATTTAGAACATTTTATCAGATTGCTTTTTAAAAAGTATGTGATAAATCGTAACGTAATCTTTTGTAACGGAATCTTTTGAAATTAATTCCATAAAAATTGCGATTATGGCCTATTATGATAATTGTGAGTGTATTTTTTTATTTTATTATTAATGTTTTTAATTTTCATGATGACGCGGTATGTGTCTTATAATTATGGCTTATGAAAAATTCAGATTATATAAAGATCTAGAATGCAAAATGATGATTAATTCTTATAACGCTGTTGCCCTAAAATTTGGTCGGAACGGTTTGTTGTCAGGGATGTCAAAAAATATTAATATACTAAATGAAAACACAAAAATGACGCCCATAGAATTCGATATTGAAAATTGAATTGAAAAGTACTAGAATATCTAAAAACTTGATCGTAACTTTTTTTTATTAAAAGCTGTGATATTAATTTTGGGATGGCAGCACTAGACTAGGGCTACGAGATCGATTACTAATAACATAAACTGTCATTACACAAACAGTCCCTTAATTTTTAGTTGGGGCTTGACTGATCGGTCGCCACGTGTTGGACTGTGAAGCGAGGGTGTAACCGCTTAAGAACCTCGTGGCCCAACATCATCCGCTGTACCGTACTCGTGGGGCGAGTTTTGGCACAACTTAATACCACCATCATATTTATTTCTGCTACAAAGCAGTCTGGTGTGAAAGGCGAAGTATTTTAATTCCATCAAAACTGACCCTGATGTAATAAAGACCGAATTCGCGTATTGAACGTCAAAGACCTTCGGTGCGCGCTTAACATCAGGCTGGCTTTAGGTTCATCTCGATTTACGCTAATATAAATCGATGAATAGTACAATTTCATTAATTTTAATATTCATTTAATTTCAATATATTTGTAATTCAATACAACATTTCAACGACCAGCTAGTAGCAGGAAGAGAAATGGTAGAATATCGTTAGAATTGTCTTTTTTTATAATAATAGGTGGCGATGGAGGATATGCCCCGTAGTTGTATGGCCCTGGGACAACATACGCGCCATTGTTTCCGTTGGCACCAGAGTAGCACGCAGCGTTTATGACCTGTAACAAAAAAAGTAAACAAATAAAGTGTCGCACAAAACCGAAAATGAATAATTCAATGTTTCGTATTAGGGAGTATTCAAAAATATCCTTCCAGTATCTTCTACTGCCAGTATAGTCTATCGGACAATTATTGGAACTTTTTTCCTACCTAATCATTGGTAGCCTAAGGGGCTATTCCAATTACTCGTGGACAGAATATTGGACCAAACAGTTCATTAATAACAAACAACCCATCTGTGATCTCATTATCTATATAATAATACGTGAAGCAAAATCTTTGTACCCTTTTACGAAAATTGTGCAGACGGAAGAGTATGAAATTTCCCACATTTATAGAGAATATAGAGAAGGAGTGCACAATGCTAATATTTTTTTAAATAATACATAAAAAATGCATTAAGCATTAAAGAAAACATTACATAACACACACTAATATGTATTTGACACACACACGCATATATACTATTTTTTTATTGATAAAGTCTGTGGTCTAGTTGAGAATAGATTAATATTGATTTCTTTAATATTATTTGTCTATAGTGTAGCCTTAGCGAAATCTGTGACTATAGAAGTAAAGTGTCTTTGACAATAGAACTATAATAATATTCAAACTTATATTTTAAATTAATAATTATTATAGTCGAATTTCGACTACCGGGCACCCACTAGTTCATATAAATATACCATTTTCTAATACGTGTGAATCTCAAATTCCTTTCCGGATGGATTGATAAATTGCACGTGTTTTTATTAAAATGTATTTTAATAATTACGAAAATAAATTCTTCGAATTTTTTCAGCGTTTCAACAGAGCGATAAAAAATGCATTTGTTATTCTTACTCCAATAAAAGCGAGAAGTGTGAAACAGGCGATCCACGTTGCGGAAGCCATCTTGTTCTTTGGATAGAACGGGTCCGATTAGTGATTTTATACTGACGCTTTATCAATTTTCCATTGTGTTTGAACCAACTCATGTTTAAATTATTAAAGATTAGACGTATCACGGTGACTAAGGGCTGATTTATTCAGTAAATTGTACGTGTTAATTGACGATAATTTAAGATTTATTTGCCTATTTTGTTTACTTTGTTCTTCTATAAACAATAAATTAAGTTATACTTATTGTTATAATAAGTGTCTTAAACGTGTTTCACGCCAAGAATAATCTCTTTTAAAAAAAGATTATACTATTTTTGTCATCTTTGTTCATAATACCATTCTACGATTCCACACATTTTTATTTTACTTTGTCAAACCTACGTGTCACCTGCAATTCATTGCTTGTTGACACATAACGTTCTTTGATATATAAATAAAGCTATTGTGAATTTCGCTGACGCTACCCTCATTGACGCTACCCTCTTAAAACACCTTCCAAAAAAGGGACTTCTGCTCATACTTGCTATCTTAAACGCATGTCTAAGATTATCCTTCTATCCAAGCCAGTGGAAAATAGCCCAAGTCATTATGATACAGAAGCCAGGAAAACCACTTCAAGATGTGACATCATATAGACCCATAAGTCTTCTTCCTGTTGTTGGAAAAATACTTGAAGGGATTGTGCTAAACAGAATGCGAGAACACCTAGCAGAAATAATACCAACCCACCAGTTCGGCTTTAGAGAAGGTCACGGCACTATCGAGCAAGTGCATCGTTTGGTTGATGTCATTGGGAGAGCGCTGGAAAACAAATTATATTGTTGCGCAGCCTTCCTAGACATTTCCCAGGCTTTTTACAGGGTTTGGCATAATGGGCTGCTTTACAAAATTAAAAAAAAGTTGCCACATTCATTTTTCCCACTACTTCAATCATACCTTGAAAATAGGTGTTTTGAAGTGAAGATCAATTCCGATACATCTAACATGTATGAAATTAATTCTGGGGTGCCTCAGGGTAGCATACTGGGACCGGTTCTTTATTTGATATTCACAGCGGATTTACCCACTCACACTTCCACTACTACTGCGACATATGCTGATGACACTGCGATTCTTTCAACACATGAAAATCAAGATGCAGCATCCGATAGGCTTCAACATCACTTAAATCTGATCGAGAAATGGCTCAGACAGTGGCGCATAAAGGTCAACACAGACAAGTCGGTTCAAGTAACCTTCACTCTCAGAAGGAAAACATGTCCTCCTGTAAAACTCTGTGACGTAGAAATCACACAATCAGATGATGCTAAATATCTGGGTATGCACCTCGACCGACGGCTCACGTGGTGCAAACATATATGGACAAAAAGGAAACAGCTGGACTGCAGACTCAGAGGCATGTACTGGCTTATTGGACGCAAATCGCAGCTTTCAGACGCCAGTAAAATGACAATTTACAAAACAATACTGAAGCCTGTATGGACATATGGCATACAGGTATGGGGCACTGCCAGTCACAGTAATATAGAAATACTAGAGCGTTTTCAGAGCAAAACAATGAGAACCATGTTCAACATTCCACCATACATAAGCAACAAATATGTAAATCTTGATTTGAATCTGAGAACAGTGAAGGAAGAAATTGAAACATACAGCAAGAATTACCAAACACGACTTGACCAACACATTAATCAGCTGGCTGCAGAGCTGCAGGGGGAGGGCAGCCTAAGATACTCTCGCCTGAAAAGGAGTAGTATACCAGACCTAGCAAAAAGATTTGCAGATATAAGATGAGAATGGTACCACTGGGGACACAACTCAGCTGACTCAACTTTTCCTGATGAAAATCTGACAACAGATTAGATTATTGTTTTTAAAGAAACAGATTGCTAAGTTGCAGGAGAGAAAAAAAAAAAAAAAAAAAATAATTATGAATTTCGGAAGAGACGTGCTGGGCGAAGAAAGAAATCATGGCTCCGGAATATCCGGGAGTGGACCGGTATCGCCTCCGTCGAACAGCTGTTCCGGCTGGCTGCAGGTAAAAACGAATATAGAAAGCTAACGGCCAACCTTCAGGATTGAGGAGGCACTGGAAGAAGAAGAATGTGAATTTGAAGTTTTCTAATAGTAGTTAGTAGATGGTATAGTTAAAAATAATATTGACAATCTTGTGATACGTTTTCGAAAATTTTAAATCCTTTTTTAATCGATCTCAGAAAAGAGGAGGTTCTTAATTCGACTATTCAATTATGTGTTTATGTGACTTTTTCTATATATACCGATACTGATGATTCTTTTATTTAAAGGCTGGTGCTTCTCATGTGGCCTCATTTAAATCTTATTAAGATCTGACCCGTAGTTTTTGAGTTACCATTAAAAATGCATATTTAATTGACTCCTACAACATTGGAGTCAGTTTTCTTCGTTGTTGTAAATTTGTATTAATTTATAAATTATCTATTAATATAATAAATAAAATAGATATTATATATATTTTTAATATGACGTCAGTTGTGCGCGCTCCAGTATGTATCACAACCCCGGCCGTATCTGTGGCGAACCAGGTCAATCAGGATCAAAGTGCGTGACAGAATTCATAGGGCTTATATGGACTTCCGTAACTGCCTAACATCAGGCGGGCCATGATTTCGTATGCTCATTAAAATTTTAACAAAGTCGCTTTTTAGTGAGAGAAATATTCGTGTGGACTCGAAACAAGTTGAAAATTAACAAGAAAATTAAACCAACCTTAAAACATAATTATTTCTTCGTTTTCCGCAAGTCGTGTACGTATTACTTTTACAGCTTTCATTGTGTGTTAAAATTCGACCTTTTTTTAATATTTTATAGTGTTTGTTGTCCGCACGAATGTTGTTGTGAAATGAAACCGTAAAATAGTTTTACTTACGTACACCACTAAATTTATATTGTAACCATCTAGATATGATTGAGTGAAATTTAAATAAAGTTAGTATTTGCTTTTAATATTCAGTCTTCATTATTAATAAAGTAATATTAAAAATAACTTTAACTTGGTGAAGTTTACTATTTTATTTATATTCTGAATAAAACTAAGATGATAAACAATAATTTATTAAATAAAGTTTTCTTATATGTACAGCAACTACTCTTCATCATTATCATCTACGTACTCTGAACTGTCTTCGTTTTCTTCAGCGCTTTCATCATTCGTTACCGAATCATTTGGCTTCGTTTCATTTTGCTCTGATGGACTTGACCTCAATAGCTCTTCATGGTCTGCTGTAAATGTTGAAAATATGGATGCTTCATTGGGAAGCGTCTTTCTCTGATTTGAACACTCTCCAAATAAATTTGTTTCGTGATCATCATATAGACCATTGCAATGTGGACATCTACAGTTGGTGTTTTCCTTCAGTATATTAATCAGTATTGGCAAAAGGGATCTGAGGCTTGATGACTTTGGTTTTCCACCAAATCCACTATTTGCTACAAAAGCTGTTTGGTATTCAGGCAAAATGAATGGAAATATTGGTTGACTTTGTGGGTTTATGATGGGTAAATTTTGGATTGAGGAGTACCCGGATTCCTGAGAACCTAACCAGGGCTGTTGATTCTCTAGGGCTGGTAGAAAAGATGGAGATGGCATGGACATTATTGTTGGAACATTCTGCGCTGGTGGGACTTGCACCTGCACCGACAAATATGGGTTTTGAGTTGGAGCCAATATTGGCTGATTATTAAATGAAGAAACTGGTGGGATGGATTGACTCTGATAAATCGGCTGGATCGAATTTGAGGATATGACTGGTTGATTTTGCAGCTGTGGTTGTAGCGATGCGATCATTGCTTGATTTTGTGGTCCCTGCAACATTGGCTGCGGTACCATTTGAGAAAAGGTCATAAGTGGCTGACTGTGGGTAGAAGTTGTCTGTGTATTAATTGGCAAAATAAGCAGTTGATTGTGCTGAGGTGGTTGAATTGTAGGAATCTGCGTTACAGGGAATATTGCAATAGGCTTATTTGACACGGGAATTGTCGAAGATTGATTTGGAACAGGATTCAACGATGACTGGTTCGGAATGGAAGTTTGAATCTGCGGATTCTGCAAGAAATTTACAAATGGCGGATATTTCAAAGATAACGATTCCATTATATCTTGATACGAAGGAGGCAGCATATTTTGTAATGCAATTGTCGGTTGATTTTTATGTGATGATAAAATTGGTGAGCTAGATCCCAGGACGACCGCAGACGGGTTTTGTAATTGACCAGAAGGCACACTTTGTGCATAGGTGAAGGGCATATTTTGAAGAGGAGTATATTTGTTGTCTACTTGTTGTTGTACCACAGACTGAATTTGAGGTGAGATTTGGTTTTGCAGAGTATGCACAGGCTGATTTTGAAAATTCTGATTTGTTGAAGTCGTCGGCTGGGTTAGCGTGGTCAGAGGAATTTGATGTACTTGTGATCCGATCTGGAACGTAAGGGATGCATCAGGATTTCCTTGTAGTGAGAAGTTCGGGTCCAATGGTATAAATTTTAGAGAAGTCAACTCTATTTCAGGAATGGTAGAAGTCGCTTTATTCTTTTGAGATCCTTGAGGTTGTGATTTAGTTGATGATGAACTGTTACAGTCAAATACTTGAGGTTTCTGATTAACGAACTGTAAATTGAAAGATGGATTAGTTGGAATGGGGACGTTAAAGTTCTGAGAATTTACTGGCTGCTGAACAGTGTTGGATTGCTGTTTAGCCGGTGCTTGTAAGTTATTGGGCTGAAACAGTTGTTGTTGAAGAGCTTGTTGTTGTTGAAGGGCTTGTTGTTGTTGGATATATTGCTGTTGTTGTTGCAAAATTTGCTGTTGCTGATAGCCCTGTTGTTGTTGGAAGCCTTGTTGTTGTTGGGGACCCTGTTGTTGTTGTTGAAGATTGTATTGCTGAAGCTTAGGTTGTTGAGGGCTATTTTGTCCATTTTGTAGAGGGTTCGATCCTTGGATTTTAGATAGACATGACGCAACATTTGGACTACCGACGACTTGGAGGCCTAAGTGCTGAATTTCCAAGCCTTGCTGTCCGTATGAGTCCTGCAATAGATATAACAAAATCAATTAAATATCGTCCAAACTTCAAATACAAAACAAAATTTAAATACAATTAACTCTCACCTTTGAATACAAAAGTAAAATGAAGAGTCCGACAAGTCTGGCGGACGCCATTTCAATACGTAAACTGTTCTCCTTGCGTGCTCACACTTATATTTTAATTATCTTGAAGGGGTATCTCATTTAATCGTGAATATTAATTATCTGCGTACGAAGAAACTCTTATCTTGCGTTTTTGTAGGTATGTCACGTCCCAACGTAGGATGTTTCATTATTGCCGATGTCTTAAGATAAGGATCTCGATGTTGTGACATATCAATCCAACATATAGCTTGTGGAGATGTACTCGTACATAAATATATGCATGCGTGCTATTTTTATACCGGGTAAGAATGTAAACAAAATGTTAAAATAGCATTTGTTGGTGATTTATTGTTTAGTTAATATGTTTTTTTGTTGGCGACAAATGCTTATTTTAAGACGTTTAATGCAACTAATGTTTATGAATCAAAAATAAACCTTGTCGCAAAATTATAACATGATTTACTTTAAAACCGAAATTCGCGAATATATATGTGTATGTATATTAGGGTTACAAAGCCGAATGGTAACATTGACCTTATCGAAATAAAAGCCCTTTTATTGATTTTATATACGGTGGGTAATACACTAAGTTTCTACATTCCTAAAGTTCCTACTACTGGTGGTAGTACCTCTTGTGAGTCCGCACGCGTAGGTACCAACACCCTACTTATTTCTGCCGTGAAGCAGTAATGCGTTTCGGCTTGAAGGTTGAGGCAGCCGTTGTAAATTGACTGAGACCTTAGAACTCACATCTCAAGATGGGTGGCGGCATTTACGTTGTAGATGTCTATGGGCTCCAGTAACCACTTAACACCAGGTGGCCTGTGAGCTCGTCCACGCATCTAAGCAATAAAAAAAAATTAGATCACAATTCACTAAAATTCTCATCCGATCTTCTCAGTGTCTTGCGATTCCGATCCGGTGGTAGCTTCAGCGAAGCACTGCTCTTGCTATGGTAAATGTTAGCAAATTCTCCAAGGCTAAGCCCCGTGAGTTTCGCCTACACATCCGATGAAGCTAGCATAACCCCTCGAGGTTACTAGAAGCAGGTAGGCAAGTACCGACCGTGTATCAAGAAACTTTTGTTATGTACTGTGGATCTAAATCATTAATGATCGTCTCGGCTACAAAGCCTTTTACTGACTTGTAGTCATCCGGTGTTCAGAAATTTACGCACACGTCACTGTCACGGAAATTTTTATTAGAAAATTAAAATGCTGTTATTGGTTAATGTTACTGGTGGTAGGACCTCTTCTGAGTCCGCACGGGTAGGTACCACTATCTTGCCTATTTCAGTCGCGGAGCAGTAATGCGTTTCGGTTTGAAGGGTGGGGAAGCCGTTGTAAGTATACTGAAACCTTAGAGCTCATACTTCAAGGTGGGGGGCGGCATTTACGTTATAAATGTCTATGGGCTCCGGTAACCACTCAACACCAGGTGGGTGTACGTGAGCAAAAACTTTGTGTCCCTTTTTACGAAAATTGCGCGGACGGAGAAGTATGAAATTTTCCACACTTATAGAGAATATAGAGAAGAATTGCACAATGCTAATATTTTTTTAAAATAATGCATAAAAGATACATTAAATCAATAAAGAAAACATTACACACACTACATACCATGTATTTGACGCACACACGCATGCATACTATTTATTGTCAAACTGTTGTTCTTGACGTCTGTTGTCAAATTGAGAATAGATTAAATATTGTTTGTCTTTGTTAATATATTTTTATAGTGTAGTCTTAGCGAAATTTATGATTATAGAAGTATAAAATACAATCATAATAGTGTACAAACTTACAATTCCAATTAATTATAGTCGGATTTCGACTACTGCGGGACCTCTAGTATGAATAAATAGAGAAACAGCAATTTTTATTCCAAATCCTTCATGTTTGTTACGCGCGTCTCAAATAAAAGATTCATCACAAGTTCGGGACTGTATAAATACCAGTGTTTTTTTTTTCTGAAACGTACGCATGTGTAGTTCGTTTGTGTAGTAATGTATGAGTAGTTCACGCATTTTCTTTTTTCTTTTTGCTGCGAACTGCTGGTGTTCTAGTCCGAAGGGAGGAACGACTATTAAAAATAATTACAAGTCACGATTCAATGTGAATGACGTAATTTAGATAACCACGTCACATATTTGGTGGGGCCTGAGATCCACCCATCACCCACCTATTGCGATACCTATTAAAAATCCTGTAGTATTTTTCTCAAAGCACTAGAATGACAACGATTTTAAATAATTGCGTATCATGGCAGATTTAAGTACACACCAACGCGTCGCATTTCAATACATTACTTTAAGATAATAAGTAAAAAGAAAATTGATATTTATATTTAGGTAATTAGAATATTAAATAGCATAATCGTTTTAAATTGTGTATTGTTTAAGTAGTTGTAACTCGCGACTTCGCCCGCGTGGTCAAGGAAAAGTGTCAATTAATTTTGATATTGTGTCAGGTGATAAAATATTTTTCCTTGAGAACGCAATATTTTTTTTGGCATAAAAGATGGACTATGTCACTTACTGACCTAAAACTATGAATTTAAAAAAATCATGTCAATCCATTGTTTTCTTTTTGAAGTGAAAGAAGGGCACACAAATACATGAACATAACCTGTGTTTTTTTGTAAATAAATAGATTTTGCTTTCTAAATTGTTTTTAGTTAAAAAAACCTTTTTCCTTATTCGATGTGTAGCCTTTTAATGATATAGAAAAATCGATTACTAAAAAAACAATATTGATGTAGATGCAATATTTTAGCGACTTATTTGTCTTTGACAATTTCAGGAACCATTTCTCATGCTTTTTATTGCTTAGACGAGTGTGTTAACTGGTTACTAGAGCCAATATGTGACCTCATGATATCCCATTTTGAGACGCGAGCTCAAATCTCAATTGTATATGAAAATACGTCCCGGTTCATGCCGCATTTTCTTAAGATATTATTATATTCACTGAATTTCACTCACATAGCTACTCTTTGAAACTAAGTCATTAATTTTTCATTTTGTGGTCAAATAACAAATTTGTAAAAAGTAAAATGTGGCTTATATTAAAACTTTATTAACAACTTTAGTTCGTAACGTGTTATGTGTTTTTATAACATTAGTTAATTCAGTTCATCAACATAATGAAACATTTTACGATGAAGAAACTTTTTATCTTATAACAAGAAACATTACATAATAATGAATCGCTATGACATTTTTGAAGTACTTCATTAGCGTAATACCTCATATTTCACAATGGATATACATTTTAGTATATAATAAATTTTCTATAGGATCGATTTTACAAAAAAATTCGAGTCTAAACTTAAATAAAATATTTAAATACTTTAACAGATATGTAATACATGAAGAATGGTAATTGCTTATAATGGTTTCGTATGATGTTATTAGTGACACAAATTTCTAAATACAATCTTTAAACGATTATGGCGTGAAAAGAAAAACCAAACGTTATGTAAATATTAGCGTATGTTCTAATCTTGGCGATGAAAAGAATAAACTAACTTTGAACAATGTCGGTGTTTAGGAATTTTTAATACTTAAAACACCAGTTTTGATCTATCAATGAGATAGTACAGATGTGAAAGCTCCGTTCAAAGGATTAAGTTACTATAATTATTTAAAAATTAACTTTATGTGCTGAGACAGCAAAATGTCATTTATTTGACATGGCTAATTCATGAAATTGTTATATTTGTATAGTAAGCACAATGAGGGAGGTCAGAGGACATATGACCAACTTTGAGGAATCGCTGCAATATTAAAACCTGTTTCAAGGATCTTTACGGATCTATATTTAAGGCGTCAGTGTCTACGGGCACGTCAACCTTTACCCCAATTCCAGATGCTTCATCGGTTTTGCTGGCTCCATTGTTAGCATCAATTACGACTACTTGTTTGGGATCGCTATTCGATCGGGAGGAACCGCCGCCGCAACCTCCACCACCACCAGCCGAAACGTCAGTACTCAAAAAGCCAGCTCCCCAATCGTACTCGTCAGAATCATATTCCTCGGAACTTCTATCGAAGTAAGATATTATATGGTAGTTCATTGGAATTGGAATCGGGCAGGGTACGAGGAGAGGTCTACTGTTGCTGTTGCAGCAATTATTTCCTCCGCAGCCATATCCACCACAGTTTCGATTTCTTGTAGCGAGGAGAAGAATTGTCAAAAGTATTCCTAAATCGTCATCATCACTGTCGTTGGGATAAACTACGGGACCTCCATAGTACGGGAATGACGATTGACTCCGTAACCCCTGTAAACAAAATAAAGATAAGATTACATTTATTTATTCATTTCCTTGTTAATAAATATTGCGTACCTGAAAACTTGTTAACAGCAATCCAATTGTTGAAATCAAAAGAACGGAAAATTTCATACTAGATAAATGAAAGCATTTAATGAAATCGGTGTCTCTTTGCACGCTACATTTATAAACTAAAATATTGTTGAATAAGAGATTTACTTCATTATATATTAAGTATCGATCTCACATGGTGTATACGTTTCTAATCAAAAATAATCGAAATAAAAAATGATAAACCAACAGTCTTATCTCACGTGTTGAACGTGATAAAAACATTAAATAAGAGATGTGTTTTTAATGCAATCTTTTATATAACATTATTATGTAACATAATATGTGGAAGTGTTGAGATTATACATTTTAAATTTACTCGAGTGGACCGTGTAGTTGCGGCCAATTCATCGTCAGAAAAATTGAAAAGCAAGAATGCATTGATTAATTTATTTAATACTGCTTAGGTAAGATTTTATTATATCGCATTGATTTATATAACATGAAAGTAAAGAAGCTCAATGAAAAACATCGTATTTCAATTATGGCCACTAAAAAGAATCGAAACACGAAAAAAATACTATTGAATTATTTTTTTTATTTCAACTTAACACCAAATATATACATAGTTATAAATATTTACACTCTAAAATATAATTTAGTACCACCTAAAAATAACTTGGTTCAGTGTTCTTAAATCTTATGCTCTGTTAATTGTACTTAAAAATACGCGTATTTATAGCATAATTGGGTTATTTGTATAGGTATTGGAAACGGGACATATTCATTATCAAAGCCACAACAAGAACCGCAAGAGTTTCCTCCACAACTAGTTTCTACTGAGTAAAATATACACGATTATTGCACGAAACCAATCCTTCCAGCCTGGCTCCTTACTGTCTATTATAATTGGATAGGGCATCCCGAAATAACCATTTGGAGGATGAAAAGACTTGGGTGGAGATTCTGGGTATGTCGGGCTAGGACCTAATATTGCAATCACAGGAGCTGGTGAAGGAGGTAAAGTAATTTGCAAATGTATAGGAGACGGCGGTAGATTCTCGCACGGTGTGAGATAAGGTGTGTTACTTGAACACACAGTAGATGTCGGTAAGCATTTTGTATTGAATTGCTGTAGAGGAATAACTGGAGGAAGAGATGTCAATTTATAATTTGGATAATGTTCTTCAAAAGATTTTTCATATTGAATGTAAGTTTGTGGTGCTAAATTATAGTATTCAGGGAATGGATCCGGTGAAAAATTATTTATAGGTAGAGGATAAGATTGCTGGTAATATTCATACGGTACTGTTTCAGGAACCTTTGGAGGATCCAACCGAAAATTTCCCGTATTATAAATATAGTTTGGATCATTTTGTAATCCGCTAGGAGGTTGAAAACATGGCTCAGAATATAAGGGAGGTGAAACGTATTCTAAAGGTTTTAAATATAGTTTCGGCAAATAAAACAGATCCGAACTTTTTTCGGGCATGCTAACATTTAGTAAATTAAGAGGCATTGTATATCCTGTATAGGAATCGACAAAATGATTATCAGAAGGGTTGAAATAAGTTCCGGGAGGATATGACATTGTCGTTGGTGTTTCTTGGTGTTGGGACGCAATAGGATACTGGGGTAATAATGGAGTTGTATAAGTAGTTAATGGTGCTATTGACGGAGAAGGCACAACTACGGACGAAGATGCAATAGGATAGGGTTGGATCGAATTCGAAGGTGGAACGTGATTAAATTGTACACGTTCATCTTGAGGGAGAAAATATTGATCGTTTAAATAGAAGGGATTATTTGGTTGATGTAGTGGCCCAACACTTTCTTTCTGTTTTTGTAATCCCGATGGTATTAACCGGAACGGCATGTATTCGGGACATACTCCGTTAGAAGCCGTTCCACGTAAAACTGTGTTGAGGAGATCCGAAACTGGCTTAGCGTATTCTTTGCTTTGAATTTGTTGAGGTGTGAAACTCGGTGGTAGCCCCGCTCCAGAGAGCACTGAAATAGGTGGTGCAAAGCTGGCACCTGCTGGAGAACTTTGACCATTCACGAGTACATCCTGTAGAATAAATAAAGTCAAAAATAAATAAATAAAATAGAATAAAAGTTGAAGAATGCCTTAACGTTAAAAAAATTCAATAAATCCCCAAAAAGGCCATCATAAACTTATGATGAAGACCCGCCTCTAGTTTCGCTTTTTATCTGAGAGGAAATTTAAGTTATTATTTAATTTATGTTAATTTATTACATTCCGTCAATTTAGATTGAAAATTTGAGAAATAGATTTACGATGTTAATTACGATGTTTGCCGCGTATTAATTCTCCCTAAGAATTTGTCATAATTATCAAGAACTTACACTAATAATTACATTAATACAAATGCAAAAGAATGTCTGTCTCCATAGAAACTCCATTACGTACAATTACTTAAGGGATATTGTTTTAATTAATATACTGCGTTTTGTTAAAAAAAGTTGCATATTGTAATTAAGTAACATATTGTGTAATTGATTACGCTCGGTTATTATCACCGTTTATTTAGAAATTTGATTACTTACTTTGTCTGGTTATATAAAGTGTTTTAGTTAAAGAGTTACAATATCTTTCTGAGAAGAAGTTGGATATCAAATTTACTGTGTTTCTATACCGTCTATAATTTAAGCAAATAATTTTGTTGTACGCTTCAGTTTTCAGAATCGACGAAAACTGTTAGTTCTCCTTCAACCATAAGAGTTCATTCAACATTCTATACAAATATATTATGAAGCCCTATATAGCTTTACTTCAGACTGGAAATCATTTTAAATTGTAGTCATATTTAAATTACCCCTTTAATTTTTATTAATAAATCAATTGCTTGTTTCAGGTCAGCATCGATAAATGTCTCCCGGTAGGTTTTGGTCTATAGAATTATGTACATAAATATAGAATTAGAAATAGAGTCAGTAATAGATAAGGAGAATTCATGTAACAATGCTGTAACAGTAAAATAACTTTAAATAATCTTATCGATACATATTATGTTATCGTTGCCCATTACAATCGGAATGCTGCAACCTGCCTTGGTTTCAATCGTATTTTGTAAATCTTCCACCGTTTAAATCGGAACTCATGCCTGCTTGACTACCAAGAGTCACTCATTGTAGATAAAAAAAACATCACTGCATTAAATATTCCATAGATGACAATTAAGCATTAAAAAAATTGAAAATATCACAGATGATAAATATCACAGATGATGATGATAAATATTGGTAGGCAGTGGCTTGGCTCTGCTCCTGGCATTGCTGAAGTCATGGGCGACGGTAACCACTCACCATCAGGTGGGCCGTATGCTCGTCTGCCTACAAGTGCAATAAAAAAAAATCTGCTAAATACCACTGGCGTCCGGATATTTAAATAGAATAATTTTTAAAACATCATAAACAAAGTTAATAATGAGATTTTACCAAAAATGTTTTTTACCTTCGATACGTTGTGGTTCGTAGGTGGCGTCAAAGCCTTCAATGACCCCATAAATGTCGAAGCAGTTAACTGTAAATGGGCTTTTATGGATTTTATGATAATGCGGAAATCTGTTTCGACTTCTAGAGGTGTTTCTACTGATTTCAAACAATCAACGCCTTTCACTAATTTGGTTAGCATTCAAATTCAATAAATTAAATTACGTGAATGGAAATTAAATCTATTGTCTTTTGTGAGTTCTTGAAAAAAATGACTTTTTTTATTTTTTTTATTGCTTAGATGGGTGGATGAGCTCACAGCCCCCTTGGTGTTAAGTGGTTACTGAAGCCCATAAACATCTACAATCTAAATGCGCCACCCACTTTGAGATATAATTTCTAAGGTCTCAGTATAGTTACAACGGCTACCCCACCCTTCAAACCGAAACGCATTACTGCTTCACGGCAGAAATAGGCAGGGTGGTGGTACCTACCTGTGCGGACTCACAAGAGGTCCTACCACCAGGTCCTTCCTTCCTAGGAAGAAGAAGAGACTTCTTCTTCTTCTTCTTCCTATTCCTAAGAAGAAGAGACTTCTTCTTCTTCTTCTTCCTATTCATACACTCTTGACAGAGTGGTCGTGGTCATGCATCAGTCGAATCCTGCGATACCGATGCTCTCGCGCTGCGTCGCCATGATAGAAAAGGACTGCCCATAATTAAATACTGTGTAATAAACGTTGTTGTGGTATTTTAGGTATAAATATAGATTTGATATAGCACCATACAGCTCACTTGAAGGTGCTGATTTTCAAAACTCGTTTGACGAAGGATGTGTTAAACTCAGAAAGTAACAACAAGAGAAATTTCCTCTAGAGTTGGATGGTATCTGACAAAAAGGATCTCTGGAAACTGTGATGCACGTGACGGTACATGGTATCCAAGTATTATGGGCGGTGTGTTAATAAAATTAATATTATAGAACCATCTATTATTAGGAGCCTATAAGATCTCATTGTAAATATAAGCCTAAAACACGTCGTTTCGGATCCTCCCGATCCACTAACGATGCTTTTAGGTACCTCAAGCACCCGTCATCGTTCTCGTCGAACCCGTCGCTTGTGACGAAGGGCTCGACGAGTAAATTAACCCTCAGAGTCAGCTCACTGACTTTCTCGCCGAATTTTCTCAGTAGGTCGCGTTTCCGATCCAGTTGTAGATTCTGCGAAGCACGACCCTTGCTAGGGTTCGTGTTAGCAACGTCGTCAGGTTTGAGCCCCGTTAGCTCACCTACTAGTTAAGGTTACGCTGAAATAGCCTCTCAAGTTTAGGTAGGAAAAATATATATAACAATTTGTTATATTCCGGAAATAATTTTCTATTTTTATATTTACGTCATAGCGTGCAACGAACGGTATTTGAGATATGGCAATAATGATCGTTATCGGCTAACGATAACTATGATGATGAAAGAAATTGTTCAACAGATGTCGAAAGTTTTTTCCCCAAACAAATCTAAGCTGATGAAATGTTTACTTCGATTCCTTTTTCAACGATTATCTTATCTATCCGTGTACACATAGTACCGGCTATTCATTCATTCACGTCGCACGGTACACTCGTGTGACCAAAAATTTGGACAGGACTTCTGGAAACCAACTTTGTCAGTATAGAGTATTTCAAATAGTCTTCGGGCATATTGTAAGCTTTAAGGTAATAGTATTATACAATTTGACAAAACACCTACAGCGTAAAAATATACGAGAAACATGGTAAGGTATAGAAATGAATATTATATGCCTTGATAGGATGTTTTCACAGTCGGGAATTCGTACAGGAATTGGTCGTACCACCACTCCAGTATAATATTATAATTAGGGAAGTACATATTATTATATACATAATATACATATTTGTGAGTCTTGACACACAAACTTCTATTGTCCGGCCGTCGAGAGAATGCAACATATTTAACGCAAAATTACAATATTTACACATAAAAAGTGGAAATAATTATTTAATCCCTTATGTTGTATCATTGAGGCAAATCAATAACAAATTTGTTTCATTTAAAACTCAATGCCATCTGACACTATATTGTTCGATCGAAGATATTCTTTTAGCGGCCAGACAATACTTCTACATAACACTCGAGGAAAAGTAAATCAATGAACGTTCAACGCTCAAAAACCCGAACATTGGTCTTCTCCTATAGTTAAACCCGCGAAGAGAATCACACGAACATCCAAACCTTAAACACCAGATATTTTTCGCACCAGTCACATACCGTTTGACGAATGAAGCGGTGTGAACGTGAGAATCGATAACAATCTGTAACATCAATTTTATGTTTCGAGTTTCCCGATACATACGCGTCGTAACTCTAGTTGTGACGTTTGCGACGATAGGAATGCCCGTATTTACATTGCTGTCTTCGAATAGGAAGTTACCCAAACTCTGTACATAAAGATAGTTTTGGTTAACGATATTATTGATCGCGGCGTGATTGATGTTATGCCTTTATTTATTAAGTAAGGCTGTCGTATCGATGAAAATTTCTCGGGTATCCGAGCATGACTAAATATTATACGCGGCAATGATTGATGAAGCTTAATATTTTTTTATAACGTGGCAATTACGTCACGCATTTTGAATTAAGTGTCAGCATTTTAGTAGGCAGTCCCATGCTTGGCTGTGCCCAGGGACGTCTTAAACTAGTCTGGGGCCCTTGGGCACACAAGAATTTGAGGCCCTTTTGGAAAGAAAAAAACGAATTATAATAATATTTTTTTACTGAGTATGACCATTTATTATAGGTAATCAAATACAGTATGATATAATATGTCATTAATGATATTAGAATGCTGCTGGTTTTTTGGTTACGATTACGATAACGGTTTCTTTCGGGACTTCTGTTGAGCAAAATCTTCTATTATATAATAAGAGAATAAAAAATGAATTGCGAACAACAATGTTACAAGAACGGCTGAGTAATTTGTGAATTATGTGCATAGAAAGTGATATCCTTCAAAAAATTGACTTTAAAGATATCTTTGATTGCGTGAGTGATCGCTAGATGATGTACTTAGTAAATTAGGTAGGATATGTTCGGAAATATTGTTAATTAGTACAGTAGGAATAGGCGCAGTCATCGATATAATGGCGTAGTATATGCTTTGTGATAAGATTACTGATTTGTGAAAAAAGTGTTATGTGCCTGACAAAAATGTTTTGAGAATAAATGAGAGTGTGAGAGAAATTGTCGGTCCTTCGGGGCCCCCTGAGAATGGGGGCCCTGGGCACAGGCCCCGTGTGCCCTTATGGTAAAGACGGTATTGGCTGTGCCCCTGGAATAGCTGACGTCCATGAGCTACGGTTACTACTTACCATCTGGTCTGAAGTTCGTCAGCGTAATCTAATGTTTTTAACTCACATTTATTTTATTAACTCGGCCTGTATCTACTCATGTACTGAAATCATTGAATAAATTCAATATGTCTGATCGATTAAGTATTAAAAACTAAAAATATATAAAAAACATATTATTTTAATTTTCAAATCATCTTGCTATTTAAGTGTGTTTTTTATTTATTTTATTACATTTGGTTATTTGTAACTGTTTCTGTAGTGTGCTATCCTTGTGAATCAAATCACCAATATCAAATTTCGTAGACTTAAAACCAACATATGCAACGTAACAAAAACTTATGTAATGTTTTTTTCATAATACGGCCGCAGTAACAATCCTAAATTAAATTCCAAGTGAGCGAATATTGCACTATGAGAATTTCATTTCTAAGAATGAATCTTTAAAACCCAATGTTCTAGAAATAAACGCTGCTCGCTCGCCCGCATTCACTACTAATACGAATCGTAGACGCAAGATATTGTCTACTTTACCTAGGCACGGAGAAAAGTGAAAAAAAATTGTAACAGTTCTTCTGTATATGCGGTTGTCACTAAATTCCCATGAGATGCTGAATCGATTATTACGAAATTTTATGTTTGTGTCTTTGATTTACAATTAGAAACTGTCGATGGCATCGCCAGTGTTAGCAACACTCCTGGTTAGAGTCCCGTGAGCTCACCTACACGTTTTTTTTTTTTATTGCTTAGCTGTGTGGACGAGCTCACAGCCCACCTGGTGTTAAGCGGTTAATGGAGCCCATAGACATCTACAGCGTAAATGCGCCACACACCTTGAGATATAAGTTCCAAGATCTCAGTATAGTTACAACGGCTGCCCCACCCTTCAAACCGAAACGCATTATTGCTTCACGGCAGAAATAGGCGGGGCGGTGGTACCTACCCGTGCGGACTCACAAGAGGTCCTACCACCAGTAATTACGCAAATTATAATTTTGCGGGTTTTGATTTTTATTACACGATGTTATTCCTTCACCGTGGAAGTCAATCGTGAACATTTTGTTAAGTACGTATTTCATTAGAAAAATTGGTACCCGCCTGCGGGATTCGAACACCGGTGCATCGCTAGATACGAATGCACCGGACGTCTTATCCTTTAGGCCACGACGATGACGAGTAGAAGCTGAAATAGCCTCTCAAGCCTATCAGCATAGGTGGGGAAGAAATTTTCCCACCATTCAAGCCAGAACGCTTTTCCGCTTGGCGACAGAAATAAACGGTAACTGTGATATGTACTGGAAATAGATATTTATTCATTAACTAAACAATCTTGGGCGGCGGCTAATTGAAGCTAAAGAAACTCTTGCACTTTTTAATATCGTATCACGCAAGGTGTAGATAAAAGGGTGACTTGTTGCAATAGACTTGACCTTGGTTTTAAATTGCGTATTAAATCGCCTGATAAGATCCAAGCACATTCGGACTGCAGTAATAAGTTGGAATTGAGCAATCCGTTTGTTTCTTCATAGATAAATTTTGTGATTAATTATATGTAGTATATATTCTTCGGCTTTCGTGATTCGTGAACATAATTCATAATTGTTTTTACAGTTTAATCTCGCGTTTTTGTTGTTATTATATTATTTATGACGTTTCGAATGCTTTGTTACAGTTTTCGTGGTCACGACATTCGTAAAGTAATAAAGTCATAAAACAGTCTTAATTTTGTTGATAATTTTGTTTGTTATTTTGTTGACCGGTTACTGCCTATAATATGTAGTAATTATCTTTTTTACTTAATTTAATATACCTTTATCGGTTGACAGGATTGGGAAATTGAAATTGACACACGGAAAATTCCCTTTTATAAATAAATATTTTTATTGCTTATTAATGAAGTTAGAATGAGCTTAGGACACTTATACTATAATTATTTAATTTTAGTTTCAGCGCAGATATGTTTTTATGTATTTTATTGAAAATAGCTACTTGGAAGGACTACTTATTTAGTATTGATTTTACAGCAATTTAACTAAAGTCATAATTTCAATAGATATAAGAAACATATAATTAAAGATCATTTGGTTGCACCTACTGATGTTGCGGTCAGCCACAATTGCACATAAATCTATGGTTAAGTTTACAGGCATGAGGTAATAACATATACGTCGTAATAGGTCGTAACTGCAGCCGTGAATTGACCGTGTAATGGGTAACTTAATAGCACAGGATGGAAGCAATGATTGGATGAAACATCCACTTCGAATTGTGTCAGCTTAAAATTTTATAGGACAATATTTATTTTTTTAAATTTCCCACCAATTTTTTAATCTGATTTTGAATTCAATAATCTAGTTAAATGTTAAAAAGGTTGTAACTGCTATTACAATTAAGCCGAGGCTCAATTCCGACAAGCAGATGGCAATTGTTTTTAAAGAAATACCAAACATGTGTTCGTGGAGTGTTAACTTCGGGAAATAAACTACTAGGTGTAGTTTACAACCTACTAGGAGGTGGTAGGGCCTCTTGTGAATCCGCTCGGGTAGGTATCGGGTAGGTATCGGCCTATTTCTGCCGTGAAGCAGTAATGCGTTTCGATTTGAAGGGTGGGGCAGCCGCTGTAACTATACTTGAGACCTTAGAACTTATATCTCAAGGTGGGTGGGCATTTACGTTGTAGATGTCTATGGGCTCCAGTAACCACTTAACACCAGGTGGGCTGTGAGCTCGTCCACCAATCAAAGCAATAAAAAAACCCGCGCAAAAATTACAAAATTTGCATTATTACTGGTTCATCATCATCTTATGCCTTACAGCCCAGGGTGGGCCTGAGCCTGGTCCGTCATGTCTCTCAAGACTGCTATGTTCAGGGCTTTCTCCTTCCAGTTCCTGACACCGATAACGTTGAGGTCGTTCTTTACGCCATCTAACCATCGGAGTTTGGGCCTGCCACGACTTCTGCGGCCCTCTGGCTTACCATATAATAGTTGTCTTGGCATTCAGGTCTCCTCCATTCGAACTACAAGTCCTATCATATTATTACTGGTTGGTAGGGTGAATTCTGCCGTGAAGCAGTAATGCGTTTCGGTTTGAAGGGTGGGGCAGCCGTTGTAACTATACTGAGATCTTAGAACTTATATCTCAAAGTGGATGGCGCATTTACGTTGTAGATGTCCATCGGCTCCAACAACCACTTAACACTAGATGGGCTGTGAGGTCGTCCACCGATATAAGCAATAAAAAAATAAAAATAAAAAAATACGCCCACGTGGGTGTTGTAATCTACTGCCTATTTCTGCCGCGAATAAAGTAAGGCTTTTGTTCGTAAGAAGAGACAGCCGTTACATAAACAATTGAATCATTGACAGCACGTTTCAAAGTATAAACAGCATTTAAATTGTGATACTTAATGTGCTTTCCTAACATTTAAATCCAGATGAAATATAATTCCGTCTGTCCACCTTTTATAACTGATATTCTTCATATATTTTCCAGTAACTTCAAAATTTAAATTATACTTTTTTTTAAAATCAATACATAAACACAGCACAGTAGATGATTCTCATAAGATTCCAGATACATTAAAAAAAACTTTTGTTCTAGTTCTTTAGAGTAATTGAAGATACGTCTTCAAAACTAAGATTAAAGTAAACCATCTGTTCATATTGCTCAAGCTATGATAAGCACGTGTTGACTAAGGACGTTGCCCTCCGTGCCTACCGCCTTATCGGGCGAGAACGCTCCTTATCAAATCAACTCCATTGAGAAATATTAATAGACCTTCACTGTTTTGTAATTCAATAGCACGTGGTTAATATGGTTTTGAATTGAACAAGATATGAGTTCGTGGCTAATTAACAAATATTTGTTAACGTGGGCTAAGCATGAAATTATAATGGTTTCAACGTTCAGAAAATGAGATTCTAGAAGTTATTTGGTTTATTTCAGTATTCGACACTTTTTTTTTCCTACCTATGCTGATAGCCTTAAGAGGTTATTTCAGCTTCACCCTAACGTGTAGGTGAGCTCACGGAGCTCAAACCGGAGTGTTGCTAACACTGGCCCTAGCAGGAGCAGTGCTTCGCAGAATCTACCACCGGATCGGAAACGCGACCCACTGAGAAGATCCGGCGAGAAACTCAGTGGGCTGTGTCTATGGGTTAATTCGCTCGTCGAGTCCTTCGTCGCAAGTGACGGGTTCGACGAGGACGGTGACGGTGCTTGTGGTACCTAAAAGCACCGTTAATGGATCAGGAGGATCCGTAATGACGTGTATCCGACACTGTTTTGGAACATTGTTAATTGAAATGTAGTAAAAAAAAAACAAGAATGTTTCTTGCTTAATGTTTAAATTCACGCGTGTCGTTTATCACATTCGTCATAATACCATCAATATAGAACAAACAACAAGTGGCGTGTTAGTGCCTTTGTGTATTTTATACATTTGACACTACGAACAACGGAATCAAGCATATGCCGATTAACTACTTACAACACGACAAGGTGTCCTTTCCAATCAAATAAAAAAGTTTTAAAACAAAATTTCGTTCAAATTTCATGTAATTTTTTGCAAGGTTGTACATCTATTCTAAAGTTTAAAATAATATGTAAAATACTATTTTTCATCTCAAGGATGCATCTTAAGCATTAAAGAACTAAAGTTTAAATGTAAATTTTGTTGTACACGTCTCGTACATAATAAATAGTAAATTTAAATTCTTGAACGACCAAATTGTCTTAGATAAAGTTAATAATAATTTGTTAAAACGCTTTCGTAGCGACCGCTGTGTTTAATTTACCGGGAAAACATGCTGGCTTCATTTATTGAAGTCAAACTACGGGTATATCTACACTCAATCTTTTCGTAGTTGTATTACGATGTTCTCTGAGTAAATTTAATTTACTGCGAGCCAAAGTGGAGTTCGATATTAAAAAACTTTTTCGGAGAGGTCTGCGTACCAACTTCAATCTTGTTTATGAAATATAAATTACCATTCACCTGTATAATATGTTCGTATACTTCGTATTAATTGAAGTAGTCTGGAACTAGACTTGTTGATGATTCTTGATCTAGTCAATTAAAATTGTTCTTTAAACTGGTCGTAGGACCTCTTGTGAGTCCGCACGGGTAGGTACCACCGCCCCGCCTATTTCTGCCCTGAAGCAGTAATGCGTTTCGGTTTGAAGGGCGGGGCAGCCGTTTTAACTATACTGAGACGTTAGAACTTATATCTCAAAGTGGGTGGAGCATTTACGTTGTAGATGTATATGGGCTCCAGTAACTACTTAACACCAGGTGGGTTGTGAGCTCCTCCCAACTAAGCAATAAAAAAAAATGCTATTATCAAAAATGTACGCCGAGACGAAAAACATTTTATTTCGCTTACCGCCTGATCACATTGAGAACGCAATGAATATTTGAAAAACGATTCGCAAATTGTGATCGTATTGTCATCGGTAGCTTCAAGAGTCGTTCAATTCAATTGCACAGTTAGCGTGGGCGCGAACAAGGTCACACGACACTACTAAATCCGAACTTCCACTGCCTGAGATGAAAAGTTAATAATAATTTTTTTATATTACCCTTGTAGGCAGACGAGCATACGGCCCACCTGATGATGAGTGGTTAGCGTCGCCCATGGACCTTAGCAATGCCAGGGGCAGAGCCAAGCCGCTGCCTACCGCTTAATACTCTCCATAAGCCTCTTTTAAAGAAGGACATGTCATAGCGCTCGGGAAACACCGTGGAGGGGAGCTCATTCCATAGCCGGATGCTACGTGGCAAAAAATTAGCATCGCTAATATAAGACGGGTGATACAAACAAGCGCTCACTCCTGGTTGAGTCCGTGTTCAGCCGCCTGTCCAGATCAAACTCGAAATAGCTCGGTGTTAACAGTGGAACCCTCCTTCTTAAAAAAACACTCCCTTATTGTCATTGTCAATGTAAAAACATGTGTAACTGTTTACCGTTCACATTTCATTATTACGATAAACAAGTAAATATTCAATGATACCACTGAATTGTGTACTCAATTAACTATTCAGTAATGTGATTTATTATCGTTCTATTCGATGGTACGGTATATAACTATATAATTACAGCAACTATTTTGTGTTTTTAAGGTCTATTTTAAAATAATTTATAATTAAAACATATTCGATATACCTTTCTCTTTACTGGCTCTATGATATGTAGTCTCTATTTTATTAAAATTCTGCCGTAACTTTAAATCACATTAAATTAGTTTTCATCGCAACTTCGCTTGCAATGTAATGCCGGCTTTAACACTTTGAAAACAAAGAGAGACAAAATGCAATTTCTGCGTCCAAACAGGTGTGTCGTGGCCTCATTATTCATCTGTTTTACCACACACTTAAGCTCTTACAATGGAATATGCACATGTATATAATGCACAGACAAGTAAGCTATCTTCAAGCGACCGTGGCTTAACGAGTAAGACATCCGGGATATTTGTATTGAATAATAATTGTTCCTTGCTGGATGTCTTGTTGTTCTCTTCAATGAAACGATTTGGCTCGTATTTGAGTCGTCTATTATCAAAGGTGGCAATCTGTGCATTTGGACAAAAAAATGTTATTGATATGTCAATACAGATTGATTTGAATATAATCGTCTCCTTCAAAGAATACGGTTCAAAACCTGCATTAAATAAATGTTAATACTTAACCTGTTATTTATCTAAGATGTCGTTCAGAAGAGTTTTGTGACTGCCAATGGAATACAGAGTCAATAATTCGTTTTTCTGATTTACTAATAATTGTCCAAAAGTCACATTGCCGGCTTTGATAATAGTCGACTCATTTACAGGTTTATTAAAAGATAAACTGAAGAACAAATAATAATGAAGTGCAATATTGTAGTAGATAATGTAATCGTTAAAGATGTAATATGCGTTCGCGATCACTCGATGAAGTGAAGCTCGGTGGTGGGCGAGAATAAAAACTTGTTTGGAGGGGGATTTAGAGATCCTTAACAATAATGATGTCGAGATTATTGGATTTTATTAATGCGAAAGTGAGGAAGGAATAACATCGTGTAATTAAAACTTACAATCGACGAATAAAATCACAGTCGTAAAGCATTCAGTATTAATTAAACTGTAAAGTTTTTGAGACGTCCGAAATAATTTAATGGCAATAAAAAAAGCGAAATTAAATCGTAAATGTAGATTTAATTATGTATTTTATAACTCTTTAAAAACGAAGAAAAACATTATTAGCATTAAACTGGTGTTGTATTCGGAGTTCTTACGGGTAGGTGCTATGCTACCCTCAGTGGGCTAAGCCGGGACACCACGTCATTTCGGATCCTCCCGATCCACTAACGGTGCTTTTAGGTACCCCAAGCACCGGTCATTGTTCTCGTCGAACCCGTCGCTTGCGACGAAGGGCTCGGCGAGTAAATTAACCTACAGACACAGCCACACACACAGTAATCCAGTGGGAATTTTCCCAGGATGTGCTTTAAGCGTCGGGTGAGATTAGAGGGGAGTTGTTTAGTAGGTGGGTCTTTATCACCTTCGGCCACCGCGTCTCATACGAGACTGAGAGGTTCGGCCCCCAACTCGCAAATCTCTTTAGAAAATCAGCCGTGCATTGGTTCAAGTCTGAAGAGCGTCCAAACAGTCGTTAATAGAATAATATTGAGGATTCACATTTAAATGTCGACGGAGTATAACATATAAACTGACTAAACCCAAACTGAGTTTACTTTTATAAGCCATAAAGTCAAAGAAGTTCCAGACAGTTTCGCAAACTGCTTTGTCTTCGTGACATTAACATTGGACCGTTTATTTTGAAAGTGATGTAAGTCCATTTTTGAGAAAAATGAGCTATCACGTAATTCATGCTTAATTTAATGTAAATTTTTTATAATATATAAATAGTCCGTGTTTAATTTCTCAAAAAAATCCCATGTTTTGTACAACTTAAAATCGGTCGGTAAATGAAATTGCATAATCATCGATTATGAAAGTGGTGTAAGTCCAATTGACAGAGGTAGGTGGCATAGCCAGACCTCATATGATTTGCCTGTATTTTTAAATCCACAAATATAGTAACCTTTAATTTTCTCGAAACAAAAGAAAATGAACTTACACCACTTGGAAAATAAACGGTCCAATTTTAATGATTGTAGCTTAATTGATCATTACAGTTCTCATATCGGAGTCTGTTTTTAACAACGAATTTATTGATCGAAAGCATTGTATCTACAGAGTAACATGCGCTTCTCAATTTCTTCTTCCATGCTATTACGATTTCTTTAAAATTCTTCTTCTTATGTCGTAAATCCTTAATGCTGGGAGTCATTATCTCGCTCATCGGAGGAGTCTGTGGGCTTGAGGACCTAAATTTTTAGAGAGGTAAAATAACTCTTGTGGAAGGACGTGCGAACCCACCACGAATAATCTCCCAAGAAAACCTCTATGAACTCAGAAAATTACGCTTGCACTAATACTAATAAGAAAACAGGAATACTTCCTATTCGTACACTCTTGACAGAGTGGTCGTGGTCATGCATCAGTCGAATCCTGCGATACCGATGCTCTCGCGATGCGACGCCATGTGGCACGATGTTTCGCAGAGTGAGAGCAAACATTTATGTTGGAGTGAGTAACAGATTTTATGAGGTCGGTCCATCGTGTTGGAGATCGTCCGCGAGATCTTTTGCCCTCGACTTTCCCTTGCACCACCAACCGCTCAATGGAATCCTCATTACGAGTGATGTNGAATCCTGCGATACCGATGCTCTCGCGATGCGACGCCATGTGGCACGATGTTTCGCAGAGTGAGAGCAAACATTTATGTTGGAGTGAGTAACAGATTTTATGAGGTCGGTCCATCGTGTTGGAGATCGTCCGCGAGATCTTTTGCCCTCGACTTTCCCTTGCACCACCAACCGCTCAATGGAATCCTCATTACGAGTGATGTGCCCGGAGAACTTGAGGATTCGTAATTGGACTGTTGACGATAGTCTCTCCTTGATGTTGAGCTCTTTCAGGATCGAAATGTTGATACGGTGCGCGGTCCACGGAATTCTGAGGAGACGTCTCAGAACACAGGCAAACAGGAATACAGGAAAACATTAATAGGAAATAAGGAAAACCTGGCGCAGATAATTTCCCAATTAAATATAAACTAATCATAATTAATCAAATGTAATCAAGCTTTAAAGCCCATTTACACGGGGATAGTTTCTCGTCTCGAAGATACGATTATCGAAAGAATATAATCGTAAGCGAGAATTTAGTTCTTGTCTGTGTGTAAACATTTTGATGCGACAATGTTATGACGATTATTGTTTGTGATAGTAGCGTAGGATTCTCGAACCGAAAGGTGCGAGAAACTATCTCTGTCTAAATGAGCTTTTAGTTTCTAATAAGTGTAGATATTAAATATTGTGTTGCTTAGTGAAAAAGTATTATTCTGGATTTCATATTTCTTGAAATTGCTCATTGTATTTTTACTGTTCTAATTTCATGACGTTGTCAACTATTGCACTGTCGATTGTACCTATAATTGAGGTGACATCTACTAAGTACTTACGATCAATTTGTCAATATTTTGTATTGATGATCACTTTGTAATTGTTTTTGTATTTGTAAATAAATAAATACTGCTATTCCATAACGTACTATGATTTAATTTAAAAAAGCCATTAAAGTTAAGGTCAAATATTCCGAGACCTAATACTGCATTGGCGCAGCGCCCTTGACCGATCTTTTCGTTTCAAAGCGCTTTCACGCTTTTCACAACTTGAGCTGTGAGATTAAAAATTCTTTTAGAACTTTGATTGAATGAAAATACCTGCTACTTTAAAGTATAGAATGTTATTTTTTAATACTCTAGAACACGAGACGCGTTCTGCTGCGGTTATGTATACTAATATTATTAATCTATAATTCTATATTATCTATACTATATATTATTATTATTATAAAAAGGAAAGATTTCTGTGTTTGTTTGTATTGAATAGGCTCCGAAACTACTGAACCGGTTTGAAAAAATCTTTAACTGTTTGTAAGCTACACTATTTCCGAGTAACATACCCTATAATCTTTTTTGAAAAAAATTAGGGATCCTTACTAAAACTCCAATAATGTAACCCAAGGTGTAAAAAAAAACCAAACCTATTTTTTACATCGCGTGCCCTGCGAAAACTATTGATGATAGAACAAAATAATGTAGTACGACTTCATAGAGCATATTATTATTTACAAAAAGTGTCGCGACACCATATGTCTAACTATTGTAGTTATGCGGCAATAAGTGTTCTTTTATTTTAAAAAATAAATCAACGTCAAATATCGTTGAAATTTTTGTTAAAGACCCGAGCGGAGCCGGACCGGGCCGCTAGTTAAAATATAAATATAATCTGTGAACAAATCGCGCAGGTCATTTGACCCCAAATTAGGATTCCCTTTGTTATGGACACCAAAGACTGACATACATGCTTATATACATTAGAATGCATATATAAATAATAAACATCCAGACAAAGAGCAAACAAACCGGTTCATCACACGAATGTTTGCCCGATGTGGGAATCGAACCCACGACCCTCGGCGCAACAGTCAGAAGCCTTAACTACTACACCACCGAGTCAGTCAGTTATTGCTAAATTTACATAGGTGAAAGATAGATAACAATACCAGAAGCCAATAAAGGAATGCTTTATTATCTATACATAAGTAAACAACTGTATTTTGCTGGTGGCAGGGCGTCTTGTGAGTAGTCTTGTCAAGTTCGTAAAGAACTTTTGTTATAGGTACCAGATAACGGAAATAAATACAAGATTTTTATTATACACGTAGGTACATATACTTAATAAACATCCATAACCCTGGAAAAGACATTTTATATTTATCATACAAATATCTTCCCTTGGCGGTATTCGAACCCGCGACCCCCTTGTGTAGTGACCATGTCACTTACCACTACACCAGACGGCCGTTTTTACGTTGATAATGTCAACGAGGTCCAGTAACCACATAAAATCAGGAGGCTGCGAGCTCGTCCACCCATCTAAACAATAAAAAAAACATTATCTAAGTTAAGCTTATGTTAATCTTGCCGATTTGAGAAGTTTAAATTATTTGAACTTGGAAAATTAAACAGGCAGCCAGCGATTTCATGCCTACATCACAACAAACCTGAATTGGAGCGCGTCAGCTGATTTATGGATCACATTGCGTTCTGATTTGAAAGATGAGACGGTCATCTTACATTACAATTGAAGTTTCAACGTCATGTCTTAAGGTGGAATGTAACCACGGCTTTGATATCTATGCGTTGCCGTAACCACTTAATTTTAGAGGGGGGCGTCGTTCGGTCTACCCCTATACATCAAATGAAGGCTTCTCTAATTTTGTATATCAAAATGACAGTTTACTATTAGTAAATAATGCATCAAACGAAAACGTAGGTACATTACATACTGGTGGTAGGACCTCTTGTGAGTCCGCGCGGGTAGGTGCTGCCACCACCCTGCCTATTTCTGCCGTTAAGCAGTAATGCGTTTCGGTTTGAAGGGTGGGGTAGCCATTGTAACTATACTGAGACCTTAGAACTTATATCTCAAGATGGGTGGCGCATTTACGTTGTACATGTCTATGGGCTCCAGTAACCACTTAACACCTGGTGGGCTGTTAGCTCGTCCACGCATCTAAGCAATAAAAATATGGTGAAGCCGTGTCATGAAATAAATAAAAAAATATCGTGCCGAAAATAAAACGCTGTTATCTGTTAAAATCAGATTTGATTGCGATTCAGTGATTTTTACGTCGAAAATGAGATCTGTGCGCTCCCTCCTGCAACCCCAGCAACGAAAATAACCGTGAAAAGAGGTTTCGTTTTCGTCCTGACGTTTCGCTTCGTTTTAAATTGTCAATAATGATTTCGCGAAATGCTTAGAGTCCGCACAGATTACACGAAATCGATGAAATATAAGTAGGCAGATTATAAATCTATCTATTGCTAGCCGATGCGGCAGACTTCGTAGTGCCTCAATCGATAAACAAAATACCTAAAATTTTGTATAAAATAAACTTAAAACAAACAAAAGGAATCCGTCTGACGGGGGACAGACACATCAAAAGGAAAACAAAATTGTTATTTTTATTTAATTCCGAGCATTTTCATATTAATCTACTTTTCAATCGTTTTCTGGACTTCCACAAATAATTCAAGACCAAAATTAGCCAAATCGGTATAGGCGTTCTCGAGTTTTAGCGAGACTAACGAACAGCAATTCATTTTTATATATATAGATAATAGATAATGAGATAGCAATCTAATCTCTAACCCACACTCGCTTTTAAATTAAATCACAATCGTGTCCACATTCTCAGACAGTTGCATTCAAAATGGCGTCCGGATCAATGTTCACCATGGCAACGCGTCGGCTCAGCTGTTGGACTGAAACCCGCTGAAAACCAAACAGGGACCTCACATAAGAATAAGCACGACAGGGACGCAGTCTAGACACCATAACTTTTGCCATGAGCAAAAGAGACGGAATGGCCGTTTGATAAAGCGGATGAAATAGGATTTCTTCCGTATTCCGTAGACACATGATATTGTGTTATTTAGATAGACATATTAAAAAGTTTCATTTCTTAATATTTAAATGTGAGTATTTACAAAGAAGACCCGGAGAATTTTTTATTATTTAGGCATTCAATTAATTTCCATAAAAACTAGCGAACACTAATCACAACTTGTCTTACATTAATATATTTAAATACGATAATTATATAATTGCTCTAAAACACACGATAGTAGTTACAGATTTTGTATCAGAATATTTATAAAAGCAAGCAGCAAGCACAAAACTCATTAATATTAATATACTTAATATAAATTAATTGTATTATTCACTTAACGCTTCTATGAATGTTAATTTTAAGTTTGAACACATTGTTTACTTTCACTTTTAATCAATTCTTATTTAATATATCAATAGGTTATTATTTTATTATTAGATTATCGAACATTCGAATTTTTGCTATAAAGCAAGCGAAGATTTTTTTAATTGCGCATTTAGTAAATGTTAATAATGGCTTGTGGTAAGTTTTAGTTGTGATACCGGCTTGCCGTGGGAGCGTTTCTTATTGATGTCTATTGATATCTTGTGTGGTAGTCAACGTAGATGATGATATAAATGTGGAGGCTGCAGGACATTTACCATCGAACTGTTGATTTTTGCTCAGTGTGCTCAGTACGAGTTTTTTAACGTTCTCGAGAACGTAAAAGTTAACTCAGATTTAATTCGCTAAAGAAATACTCGATGTATAACTATCTTATCCGTTAACGTAATAAACTCTGGATAAAAGTAGTAATTATATTTAGTACCATTCTATTATATTATAGATTCTAATAAATTATAGACACAGCGGCATGTTAGCAACATGATATGATACTTTTATTGAATACGTTGCGGACAGGTTGTAAATTGAATATACTCGTAATCCCACATCGCATTGAATACATACATACGAAAACTCTCACTTGCGTCATGCTATATATTTTATATGAATCGAAGAAATTGATACGTATTGTGTTATATCTAGAACTTTCAAGCACTCGAGTGAGGCACGTATTAGACCTGAGACCTGAACGAACTTTCTGAAATTCACAATGAATATTTGATTCACAATAAATATTCCACAACAGAGGCTACAAAGTTATAAACGAATTTCAAAACAACATGATATTTGACTATGATATTTTATGAAGTCACTTTGAAAGATTACAAAAATAAAAATGTACTTACCTACTGTAATTTTCAATTGATTTTTTAAGCATCGTTACAAAGCTGGTCGCATAATTAAAAAAAATCCAAGTGTGGTTGATTATGTGGAGTCACTACAGCTCAGTAAATACTCAGATCACAGCGCTACCTACCGGGTCAAAATGTAAATCAAATACAGTACCAGCATACTTGGCCCTGGATTCCTTTTCAGGCTGCAACGATCCAACCAGGTTCAATTATGAATCTAAAGAATCAAGAGACTCATACGAATATAATAAAAAATCGGTCTAGGCAATGCTTAGACAGGAACTCAGTGCAAACACACGCACAAAGAAATATTTGTGCGGATAAAATTACTTGAAACATTTTCCATACCCAATTATCACTTCTTCACGTGACTATAAGTATGTTGTTTTTACATAATTCAAAATTAATTTCAAAATACATATATACCTATTTAGCAGCTACACCAGCAGCAATTCCAAAGTAACAGAGGTCAACAATTGCAGCCTAGCATTATAGTCTAGTCACAGATTAAGACCTTGTATCTCATCGACCGTGAAGAAAAAAACAACACAAAAAACACATATAAAAAGACAAAAAAAGATACGTTATTCCTTGAAGAACTATGTATTATAGTAAAAATGTTAGAGGCTATTCCGGTAGACGATAAAAGCTGAATTCCCAAAGGTGGAATTTTTGGTAAGCGGTTAGCTATAACTTTTTGTATTTTCGGTAACAATAACTAGCCCCGTAGGAACATTACTGAATTATACACAAGTTGTTCGGATCATTCTTTTAGCTGCTTTTTTTTAAACATTTTGTCTAAACAGGCTAGTATTGAAACTGCTTCGATGAATTAGCAATAGATTAAATTATGAATGATAAATGATATGATTATTAGATAGACGAGACAGATTGTTATCCACTGATCTTGATTCTATATATTTCAAATTTAATTTTCCAAATAATATTTAACCACTTTAGACGCAATACAATGCTACCAGTACATTGCTTTTAAATCATACATTCATAGTATTCTAGGTAGATAAACCAAACTTTGCCCGTATTTTGACTAATCTGTGTCTGGGATTCTACTAAAGTACTTATTTGTAATGTCTATGGACTACGGTAACGACTTAACTTCAGGAAGTAGCCGTAGAGTTAAGACGGTACATATGAATTTATTTAATGGTTAAATGTTAACGTATTTTTTGGATTAAACTTAAGCCTATTGTTGTCGTTAATTAACGAAGGATTTCTAATTTTAATTATATTATCTATCTGTGTTATTCGTTCTAAATTAATGATTTAGAAATACATTTGATTTTGCCGGGAAAATTGTTTAGACAAAAAAAATTCGGCGTATATGTACTTGTTTCTTCTGTAGTATTTTGAAGTTTTGTCCCAAACAATATTTCAGCCTCGTAAAGAAAACATAAAGGTTAAGCTATTATAATGTCCATTGTTTTTTTAATTCTGTGAATAAGGCACTGGGAACTTATTTCATAATACCTGACATTCACAAAAACTACCGCATAATATACTTGTATCAAGACTAAAGATAATGTTCCGTAATTATTTTATGTTGGATTGATGTCATTATGCTAATGATAAATGACATTTATCTACTATGTCAATTTCATATTCGAAAATTATATCTTTTGAGTATTTGAGACTTTTTGGCGGGAACAGGAGGAGCGAAGTTATAATAATATGTAAATTACTTTATTTTGATCATTTAGTGTTTCTTCCGGTTTAAATGCGTAATAATGGTGGTTTACTAGCTATTTAGTATCTTTGAAAGTACAAAAATATGGAAAAATGAAACAAAGCCACTGGACGTTGCTTCTTGGAATTTTCTAAAAAGTTCACTGAAAAAGTCTCAGTAAATAACCACTACATATTTCATTTCATTTCATTCCAATAAAGATTAGACTGCATGGCTTGTTACTTTCGCCTTTTCAAATGAAAAAATGGAATTACATAATAGATGTTGGTCGATGGTATTGACGATATTTTTAAAGTAAAAACACTGGAAAAGAAGAAGAGAAACATCACTTATTTCAAATTCTTTTTTTTTTGTGTAAATCATGCTGCGGGAATTAACAAACAAAACGTCTCATGGAACCCTGACATTAAAGTTCTTAAACGATCTTATCATCTTTCATCGTGTTTTAACAGTTACGACCAAATCTATTCAATGAACAAGCTTCTCGATCTTCAAGAAGTTTCGAATGAAAACTTTCTTAGATATTGTAAGCGTTAATTGGAAGTAAATTTCGTCGAGAAATTGTTTATACTATTAAATTTAATTGCTGAGCTGCTAAAACAGAGATTGATGTTGCTTTATTATTTAGTTATAAACGTTGCGGTAATTGTAAAACAATATTTTTGTTTGGCTTTCATTTATTTACATCCAATGTAGTCGAGTTTATCTGATTAAAAATAAAGTAAAAGGACAAAATGCTACCAATCAATTATGGCATGTATGTACGTATATAAACACCATAATGATCATCAGGTGACAGTTGATCACTGCGGAACATAAATAAGATTTTTTACTGGTGCTAGGACCTCTTGTGAGTCCGCAGGTAGGTACCACCACCCTGCCTATTTCTGCCGTGAAGCAGGAATGCGTTTCGGTTTGAAGGGTGGGGTAACCGTTGTAACTATACTGAGACCTTAGAATTTATATCTCAAGGTGGGTGGCGCATTAACGTTGTATTATAGATGCCTATGGGCTCCAGTAACCACTTAACCAGGTGGCTGTGAGCTCGTCCACCCATCTAAGCAATAAAAATAAATAAACGTCTCTTAATTTCTGCAACTTCACCCCGCTTTTCTCATCCATTTCTTGCCGGTCACTCTTCACAGGGCATTGCTCCACCACCACATTTGCAGGTTTCACCACACTTACTGGTTCCCAGTCTCCACTCAAGAACCTGTCTCCTCCAGTGATCGTATATACGTCCAGCCAACTGCTACTTCAGCTTGCTGACTCTTTAAGCCATGTACATAAAATATATTCAGTTCTGACTCTTTAAGCTATGTACATAATATCGATAACTTTAGTTCTCTAACCAATAACCTCATTCCTGAGTTTATTCTTCAGATACGTTATGAGTGATACCATAAAATGTGATAAATATAGTCGTATTGATTTTAAAGCAATCTGTATACTTAGCAGATGGAAAAAACTTTCTCGTGAATATGATTTACAACACATTATGACCGCCAACTTGACCTACAGACGTGAGTGTCAAAAAGGTCAGAATGTAAAAACAACAAATAAGTTGAAATTTTGTTGGTTGTGTTCGTTGATTTTCATTTCATTCAATAAGTATCAAGAAACATGCTTCAAACTTTTACATATAATTTCGTCAATACATATGTATAAATAAGAAACACATTTTAGGTAAGGACATATTTCTTTCTTTAGGGAGCTACATAAACCGCGCAGTCTATAAGTCGAGAAGTTGTTTATACTTTAAACAATGAATTGTCATCTAGCATGACTTCTTAAAGTGCTTAACATTAAAGTGTTTGAATTGAAATACAATTTATGCATCACGATAATTACAGTCACATAACGTGCCAAACATTATTTCAATAAAGTATTTTGAGCCGCTTCAAACAAAATGTTGTCCTAAATTTTCCTATTGATGTGTGTAGCACTAAGTAACCACTATAATTAATCTATACTAATATTATAAAGAGGAAAGATTTGTTTGTTTGTTTGTTTCGAATAGGCTCCGAAACTACTGGATCGATTTGAAAAAATCTTTTTCCATTAGAAGCCGACATTGTCCCTGATGAACACAGGCTACTTTTTTTTTTTTTTTTTTTTTTTCATGTGTGTTTTAATGTTTCCGAAGCGAAGCGAGGGCGGGTCGCTAGTGTCTATATACAATTACATAAATTACAATATTTTGTTGGTTAATTTAAAGTATATTTGGGTAAAGTACTAAAATTAAAAATTAATTTTCAACACATCTTCCTTCTCCCTTGTGTTGGCACCACTGGGCCTTGCTATCTTGTTGTCATGATGTAATTTGATTTGACTTTAAAAATTTCAACCGTATTTGTGAATGGTAAAGTCTTAACGCCAAACAATCATTGATTAATCAAAAGTATTGTATTATAGTAGGAAGGTCAAGCCAATTGCTTGTAGGTTTTTGAGATTACTATCTTCGTAAATGTATTAGCGTAATTTGTTTGTGTCAGCATTTATATTTGAATATATTAGCTTATTTCTTGAGGTTACATGCGAATACGAAAATGATTTGCAAGAATTTAAATAAATTCTATATCAAACTGAATCTACTGGAAAGAGCAAGGTACTCACGACCTTTTGCATATCAAAAGTGCATTACACCTTTGGTATGTCTCAAAATAACAGACGAGCTTGAACTTTATATAACTAAAACTAAAATTAAAAATATGTATAACAATATTTTGCGAGCTTTCTTTTTAAGGCTCCGAGAGAATTACCTAATTTTTTATGCTGACGAGAGCTATTTCATTACGGAGCTAAAAAATACTAAGACCATTTTATTTACTAAGATTAATGTTTCTATAAACGGGATAATGCGAATATGGTCTTTTAAATGTTAAAAAATACATAACATAGCTCTGTTACCAAAAGCATTTTCATGAGAGAAAATCGACTAAAGAATTCGAATGTTTCATTTGCAAGAAAAAAATACCGATAGAAAAAATAAAAAAATCTACCAGATTGGTATAGACGACAGCAGCTCATTTTACAACAGCTATTACAATTTCTAAATTATCTATATTGTCATCTCATTCCATTTTTTTTCCTACCTATGCTGATAGCCTTAAGAGGTTATTTCAGCTTCACCCTAACGTGTAGGTGAGCTCACGGGGCTCAAACCTGACGATGTTGCTAACACGAACACTAGTTAGAGCAGTGCGTCGCAGAATCTACCACCGGATCGTAAACGCGACCCACTTAGAAGATCCGGCGAGAAACTCAGCGGGCTGTGTCTGTGGGTTAATTTACTTGTCGAGCCTTTTGTTGCAAGCGATGGGTTCGACGAGGACGATGACCGGGTCTATTCCATAGTTTTAGTATCAATTTTATTTCCTCTAAATTTTCAGTTAATCTCGACATGAAACGTTCGGTCACGTAGACGTAACAGAAGAGGTATAAAGGTACGAGATTATAATACTCATGAGAACAATTCCGGACATAAAGGGATTTCTCAGTCACGATAAACGCGGTTTCAGATCGTAAATAAACTATCAAAAGAAAAGAAAAAAAAATTACAACACTAAAACTAATTTTTGAATCACGTAGCCAATTGTGAAATGGTGCATCGAGAGACCTGAGGCGTAGAAAAGTAGGTTTCGTTTCAAAAATGGTTGGATATTCATATTCTTTTTATAATCTGCAATTGAGAAAAACCAATTTTAATTCGATTACTTTATATTTCAGACGCCACCGCGAAAGAGATCGAATGTTGTCTTTGAATAGTTTTTTTTATTGATTGAAGTGTTACCGGTGGCCCGGAGGCCTTTTCAGTTTCACCAGGACAGGTGGGCGAGCCTAGAGGGGTAGGGTTTCCTAACAGCTGCCCGAGCGCCTCCAAAGAAGACCTAACAACTCAAGAGCAGCTGCTTAGCAAATGAATCTACTACCGGATTGACCGGAAAATCCGGCGAGAAACACAGCGGGCTGCTGCATGGATTAGGTTGCACGTCGAACTCTTTGCCAAGTTTGACGAGTACGGTTCTCGGGGTCCCTAAGCCTGCTCCTAGTGTTCTAATGCAAGAGTTATTGGATCTGATGGATCCGTAAGGACGTGTCTAGGGCGACGACGGTGACTGGCTCCTGCGTGATCAGGATTCGGAGAGTAGCCAACGGCGGCAACAATAAGGCGATTATCATGACGATCTTTCAATAGTTAATATTTTTGTAAATTGACGACAAAAATGTCTTTGTTTAGAGTATTAATACTATTTTATAACATTAAAAAAATATTCAACACATTTTTGTTTCTTATGCAAATTTAAAAACTATTAAAACCGCCCAAAAACATCCAAAAGACAAGCAAGCGGGAAATTTGCTCTCAAAATAAATAAGTCAAACACAGTACATATTTTATAAACATTTATCTATAATGTTTTTGGATGTGTACAATATTATATTACTAACACGAAACGGAGAAAACTTACCTAGACACTAGACGATACTAATTATATAAATATTACGAAAATATGATTTTATATTAAACTTAAATCGGCGCGCCACAGCGCACACGCTTCACAGTAGAAATAGGCGGGGTGGTGGTACCTATCCGTCCGGACTCACAAGAGGTCCTACCACCAGTAAAAGAGATTTTTAGAGACAGATTACAAAACAGATTTTTTACAACAAACAAAGCCTAATTTTAAGCCTTAAAATAGCCGCTAAGCACTTTCCAAGTCATAGTTACAATAAAAATATACTGCTGTTGTAAATCGTGTTGACGAAAAAGGAATTAAAAGGTTGGCTCGTCTGGGTTGGCTGTTACATTAGACTCGTGAAGCATTTGCAAGCATTTTCTACAAATGAACCTAATCACGCTAACTTTACGCTTTCGTGTACGTATTATTAGGACAGTTTTTTTATTGTTTCATTCAATAAATTAACTAAATTAAAATGATAATACGACCCAAAATCTTTTGCGGTTATCGCAGGAGAATCGGGAGCAATTATCAAATATGCATAGATGAGACAGAACAATTATTAATTAATACTATCTATATATAAAAAAATGAATTGCTGTTCGTTAGTCTCGCTAAAACTCGGGAACGGCTGGACCGATTTGGCTAATTTTGGTCTTGAACTATATGTGAAAGTCCAGAGAAGGTTTAAAATATAGATAAATATGACAATGCCCGAGTATTCCGAAGCAATTCCGAAATTAAATAAAAATAACAATTTTGTTTGTTTTAAGTTTATTTTATACAAAAGTTTAGGTCTTTTATGTATCGATTGAGGCACTACGAAGTCTGCCGGGTCAGCTAGTTATTAATAGTTAATAATTTATGACGTCATCGTTAAGGATAAGACAGCCGATGTAATCGTTCTGAGCGAAGCGACAATGCCAGCTATCAAAACCCGTAGACAGGTATAACTATTTAATGTATGTACTTACAAAAGGCATTATCACGAATAATTTCTATGATAAAGGAGTAACATTGGACAATACAAAGTCAAAGAAGCCAAAGTTATTATTTTCGTAATTAGTAGGGGTAAAACGTATGGTAGGCCGACAACGTATAAGTACCAGCACCTATTTATTTATTTTTCGGGCCGGGGGCCGAACTTCCTACGAGGTCCCCACGCCTAGGGGGCGCGCGGGGTATGTGAAACTCAACGATCTGCAGGTGTTGAGAGCAGATCGCGGGCCCAAGGATTTTAGGGCCCACCCACTAAACGACTCCCCTGCACATATAAGTACCAGCACGTATCCTAACCCTAATCTGTCTATACAATGAAAAAAGGCTTCATAATATGTATAAAATTAATTATTGAATTATCGGTTTTTCCCTTTTCGACTTAGTAAAAGAGCTCGGGTGTCGCACACGCAGATCGCAAAAATCCGAGTTCGAGGCGTCCAGTGGCTTAGTCGATTCGCTTATCTATAATTTACCACAGTACTTTCTGTACAATCTTCAGAGTAATACGTTCCCTATACATTATATTCTGGATTGATTCTTTGGCTACTAATATCTTTAAATGAGAAATCTCAATGGAATAATTGATAATTATAAACAATAAGTTTAATATTAAATAATAATAGATGATCAACGTACTGTGCCATTCGCGTTTCCCGATTTGGCGTGGAGAGTGCGCGGACATGCGCGTGTCTATTTATACTACGCGCTAGTCCCTCGCCCCGCGTACTCCTCTTTATCCCGTATTTTAAATATAGCCAGAGGGAATACATTGAAAATACGTAGGCAACGTGTTGGCTTCGATTGATGAACATTACATGACTCACATTTAGTAGTAAATATACCGATACAGCATTGTATATGCACGTGTTTTAATTGCACTAAATAAGAACTGTTCAATTTCTGAACGCCAAAGTGTCAACGAGCGACGTCCGCCATGACACCAACGCTCTTTCAAATCCAGCCGCCAAGAGCAACGCATCAATTTTATATTTCTTTTATAGTCTTTAAATTGTATTAAGAACATTCAATAAATATCTCAAAACAATAAATACAGTCCACACTCAATTACCACAGCGCAACAGAACTGTTATCGAAAGTTCAGAACTAGGAAGAATTCTGTTCATGTGTATTATCTATGATTCTGTTTATGGTATTATCTATGCTAACCTTCGGCTTAAATTTGAAGAATTTGACATTTGTCTATGCTAAAGGTCAATGTCAATCAAATGTCAGAATATTTGGAAAATGGCATTTTTATTCAATTATTCATTGAATAAAAAATGCCAAATAAACTAGTAATAAAAAAGATAAGCGTGGTTATGGTCTCTATTGTCAGCGAGAACGTTGTCGAAGCGGATTTTTAAATCCCCTCCAGCGATGCGCTGAATGTACCCGCGACCAGCTTAATTAAACACACTGTCAAAATAGAAAAAAAAACAAGAATTATTTTTTGAGCACACAGTGTATAATAAACAGTAAAAAGAAATACGTTGTAATTATTTTATATAAATTTGTACCATTAATTTGTTAACCAAAAATGTTTAAACCAAACCAATAATATTACGAAGTACTTATTCGAGCGTTCGTTGCAATCAATCTCGGAGTTGATATAAGAAGTATACTCTCTACCACGGAACAAACGTTTACGAAATAAAATGAAAGTGTTGTCGCCAAGTTCTATGATAGAGTATACCCGAGAGGATAATTTCTTTAAAATTACTTACTGTACTTACATTATATTATATTCAGTAATATACTTACTAATTTACTAATATGGTGGTAGGGTGACTTGTGTTTACTGGTGGTAAGGCGTTTTGTGAGCCTGTACGGGTACCACGACCCTACCTATTTCTGCCGTAATGCGTTACGGTTTGAAGGTTGGGGCAGCCGTTATACTGTAAAAACTGAGAATTAGGACTCGTGTCTCAAGATGGATGGCGGCATTATTGTGGTGCCTATGGGCTCTGGTTACCACTTAACACCAGGTGGTGAGCACGTCTATGCATTTTTGCAATTAAAAAAAAAACTGACATTTCAATAATTCTCTTTAGTTGGTATTGAACAGCCGACATACTACAGTCGATAAAAAAAATTGAGGTTCAAATAGTTTCATAACATTTTGAAGATTATTTTCTGTTACGATGAATAATGCTTATTTTTGTTTAGTTTTTAGATAATAATATGTATGTACATGCTATTGGTTGATAAATAGTTGAGCAATTCTGTATGTATTTTATTGTATGTAATGTATTTTATAGAAATTTAATTTCACATAGCCTGTATGTAGTACAAGTGACTAGTGATAAACAATTGGAATCGAATTCTATACGTATAATTGAGAATAAAAGCCTTGTTATCTACTTGATGCTGACTATTTTCTCTTAATTCAAACATAAGTTCTGCTAGCAGTTTGTTGTTTGAGCATAACATAAACAGCTTGACCTCATCAATCTTACTACTTCTTCCGCAAAGTAATTATGCGTTTCAGCTTGAGTGAATATAATGTTAAAGCTTAACAAGAAACCTTGACGGTAAAAGTTAGCTTATATTATACAAACTGCCTCTAACAAATTAGCTTCAAAACACTGGAAACTCTGTAGTTGTGAAGTCGAGATCAACTTCAAGTGGCTGTTGTGAAGTTAGCAGTAATTATGAAGATTTGGTACTGGAATGTTTTGATGTAACGAATCTATAATGTTTTTTGAATTACAAAAAATATTACACAATTAAATGAATAAGATATCATTTCCCGTGATGTTCTGTGGAGTGAAAAAATATCATTGAGAAATTAGAAGTTTGAAATTAAAATTTGTTTTTCTAAATAACCTTCCTAAAACGGCGTACTGAAATATAAATGAATTTCCGAAATTAGATTGCAGGCTTCCACAACCTAAACACGTTTTCGTCTTATACTTGTCACACTTTTTTTTCCTACCTAAGCTGGTAGCCTTGAAAGCCTATTTCAGCGTAACCTTAACTAGTAGGTGAGCTCACGGGGCTCAAACCTGACGACGTTGCTAACACGAACCCTAGCAAGAGCCGTGCTTCGCAGAATCTACCACCGGATCAGAAACGCGACCCACTGAGAAGATCCGGCGAGAAACTCAGTGGGCTATGTCTGTGGGTTAATTTACTCGTCGAGCCCTTCGTCGCAAGCGGTGGGTTCGACGAGAACGATGACCGGTGCTTGAGGTACCTAAAAACACCGTTAATGGATCAGGGGGATCCGAAATGACGTGTTTTGGGCGACTGCTTTCCAACTACAGCTTGTCCAACACACTCGAAAACACTTTTAGCTCAATTGAATACATAAACTATAGCTTGCCCTAAACGAACGAAAGACTTTTTTTAATAATTCAAGCGTCTATCTCAAAACAGAAATTAATTTAATTTAGAATACTTATGTTTGACATCAGCAAGTTGGCAGAATTTATGTTCGACCCACATCAGGCTTACGTGGGGGATATTATACGGCTTCAAGGGCACCCGCGCAGTAAATTAAATTATTGTTAAACTTATAATTTATTTCAATAATAAGAATAGAATTTCTATCTTATAGTGAAGCTTAATCGGGTTTTTTTTATAGCCCGTGTAGGCAGACGAACATACGGCCCACCTGTTGGTGAGTGGTTACCGTCGCCCATGGACTTCAGCAATGCTAGGGGCAGAGCCAAGCCGCTGCCTACCGTAACCGTCGTTGGCAAACCGTTCTTTTTTATTTACTTTGCTGAAAATTGTTCTGTGATATTTCAGCCTAGTAGCAGCGTAGCAAACTCAAAATTTCTTTCATTTGGACCAATAAGAGTCATACCAATCATTCAGAGAGTCAATCTACGGTCAGAATTTCAAAGTCCCGTGTATTTTATGTTGTGGTGCTTAGTCTATATTTCACATCTTTGCATTAGAATTAGGCAGAAGGATTATACGACTGATAGGCCCGAATGTGAAGACTGATATTGTGTGATTAATTTTATTATGAAAATGTAGCTCTTTAGATAAAATTCAGTTAATATTAATATTTTACTATCTGTGAAAGTAAACAAAAATTAGTGTTGCATCGTTTCCAATTTTTCCAAAATATCCATTAAAACCTCAACTGAAATAAACTCCCGCCATTTCACTGAGAGGATTACAAAGATTACTATTCAATTAAATTTTAAACTCCTCACCGGCATCCCGATAGCCGTATTAAAAAATGGTAAGCCGAAAAAACCAAAATTTAAAATGAAGTACAGAAAAGAACTAAAATTTAATTTGATTTTAAGCTCGATTCTTTTAATGCTCTGTGTGTGTGTGTGAGTTCACGACTTAACCGGATGCTACCAGCTTAGATATGAGGTCGATCCTTTAATTGTATTTGTACAAATGAGATCTGTCCGGGCGGGTGCATGACATGCTCTACCATCAGTAAACAATGACAGCTTTAACAATGATCCAAATTAAACATGATCAACCATGGCCGATTACCATAATGAAAAATAGAATGAAAAGAATTACGATGCATATAGATAATGTAATAAACCATAAACTGATATAATCCAATTGTTTTGGTACCTTGCATTACCATTGTCTATTTAAATAGATATATAACGAAATCATACTGACAAAATAATTACAGATAAATTATTTAAGCATAAAACTTGATTACTACTTTGAATCGTTGATAAATGGTTAACACGTTTAAGAAATAAATAACATAAAATATTGACACACACAAAAGAAATTACAGTTTGTTGAATCGCTACACACCCACGCACGCTTTGTCGTATGTATGCCTGTAGGGACAAAAAGATTTTCTATTTCATGTTTTGTTAAGCAAAAATAATTAATGATTGCTGTTTAAATTTTTTAGCTAAATCTTAAACTTGTTTTCTTAACAGCAACGGATGTTGTATTTAAACTTGCATCTAAGGAAGCTTTTATATGACCGGGGACCAAACTTCCTACAAGGATCACGCGTCTAGGGCATATGTGGCAGTCGGTGGCCAAACATGTTAAAGGCCCACCCACAGACCGCCTGATCTCCACCCGAGACAGAATCTGGGCAATGCGGGGGCATTCTACGGTCCACGCTACAGCTTATAGAAAGCTGCGGCTTATAAAGTTATGCAGAAATATTGAAATATCCGATAGACAAGGCCCTGTACACCGTTTAGGTGTGACCTTAATAATAATAAGACGACAATTTACCGACTTTCTCAGTTTTTATTGCCGTTGTTGGCACACTTGTGACAAGTAGTCACCGTTCCTCGTGCCATCGTTCCTCTCGGCTTCTGAATAAATCTAATAACGTAATTTTCATCTTTCTCTAAAATTATCAACGACATAACTTTATCAACTTTTTTGTTAATGTTTTCAGAAACGTATATTGAATAAAATATACACAGACATAACAAAACCTTCCTCGTTTTCATTTAATTGCTTAAATAGGCATGAACGTGTAACCCAAGCCTATAATTGTATTACCAGGGCTTCGGTTGAAATTAATGCGCTACGTAGTGAAGATATTTAAGGTGAAGATAATTAACGAAACAGCTCTGGAAATTCAGACCTTCAGAATTATATCCTGAGAAAATTCATATCAAAACAATTTTTCACTCAATATCACACATATCAAATTAATATTCTTATTTTTATGAAAAATGATAATATGGAGTGAAATGAAATGAAATGAAGATGATTAATTTGAGACATTAATCAACTGGGATGAAATTTAATGAAATGAGATGAGATGATATGGGATGAAATATAATCTCAGTAAAATGGTGGTCATTGACTAAAATTTTTTCAGTGGACTTTTTGGAGGATCCCGAGAAGTTACATCCAGCGACTTCGTGCCTTATTTCCACATTTGTGCACTTTCACAGATATTAAATAATAGTTAATAAACCACTGTTGTTACACATTTAAACCTGAAGAAACACTAAATGAACAAAATAAAATAAATCACACAACTTCACTCCTCGCGTTCCCGCGAAAAAGTCTGCTGTCATCAAAGTGGCGCGAAAACTGTAAAAACTGTATCTTTTAGTTTTAAAATTTTCAAATGTTTTTCATAGGAAATGTCTTTAGTCGAATTTCAAGTCAAAAATAATTTAATATAATCACTGCTTCAATATTTTTTGACCATCCAATGTTTTGAAATTCCAATATCACGTAAGGAAATATTTAAACACATAATGAAATCGATTTCATATAATAACGCCGACGATTCGGACACTAAAATCGACTACATATTTACTTTTTAAAACACAATAGTAGTCTTTATTACATGCCTTATAAAAGTCAATTGAATTGGATTCAATTTTATTTATGTTTCAGTAAATATTGAGTTCGTATTCTTTTTTTTTATTGCTTATATGAGTGGACGAGCTCACAGCCCACCTGGTTAAGCGGTTACTGGAGCCCATAGACATCTACAACGTAAATGCGGCACCCACCTTGAGAGATAAGTTCTAAGGTATATGTAGTCACAACGGCTGCCCCACCCTTCAAATCGAAACGCATTACTGCTTCACGGCAGAAATAGGTAGAGTAGTGGTACCTACCCGCGCGGACTCACAAGAGATTCTACCACCAGTAAAATAGAGTTATTTAATAATTCAATACAATTACCGGAATAATTAAAATAATGTTAAATATTTTAGTTACGAGATATTTCTTTTATGAAGACTCAAGTAGGTGTAGCTTAAGCTACTCTACGCGTCTGGGAAAATACAGAGAGGTGTCCCGGGAGTTACGAGCTGGAGGCACCGACTAAGCGGGCTTCGGTTACCTTGTCAACCGAGATTCCCGGTGGTCGTGGCGGGGAAGTCTCGGTAGGGTACAATGATTGCGCGGCTACCTTCACCTTGCCCCCATCTTGGTTGAGCTTAGTTAGCTAGCTAGCCTTAGCTTTGTAGTTGACCCATTATGGTTCTGACCGCAGGTGGAGATCGGACATCGGGTGTAAGAGTGCAGGGGAGACGCTTAGTGCGGTAGGGCCCTAAAAACATCCTTGGGTTCCCGGTTCGCTGTCGCGGACCAATCCCACATATCCCGCGCAACCCCTAAGCGCGGGGACCGCTTAGGAAGTTTGGCCCAAGGCTAGAAAAAAAGGCTTGGATGCGGGTAGTTGAGCAATAGGTAGTTTTAGTCGGTTCAACTCCGGCTTGCCCTGCTTACCGTTCCAAATAAGCTGGCGCCAAAACCTGCGATTATGATCGTATGAGTTCAAAATATTTTCCACCTACAACCAAATTTGTTTGTTATACATAGCCACGTATTCGCATATTTTCACGGTGAATTCACAGCCTATTAGTGTCCATCAATCTGGTTAGAATTTTTAAATAAACCGCGTAACGTGTATTCTTATGAGTAACATTGACATTTGAGTATCATTTTCACTATTTCTAATGGAAAAAAATATGAACGTTTTGTTTTTTGTTTAATGCTTCAATAGACGAGGTCAATCGAGCCCTATCTTTGACTTAAGCTCTGAGGCATAGTGCCTTGCAGTTTACCCGTCTAAGTCATCGAAGAGTTCGACATGAAACCTAGTAGTTACGGCATCATCCAACTGAGTCGCCCGCAAAGGTCTTTGAACTAACAACTATTCCATCCCAAAAAAAACAATTTATTACATTGTATATTTATTATTACATTGTACTCGTATAATATTATTATTTACAATTAAGGGCCTTTATTTATCTGTGAGATGTATTTGTGAATTTGAGATTAAATAGTCAGTTGCTCTTTTCAATTTTTATTATAAGCTCTAATATAATATACATAAAATTAATATAGGTCGTAAGATTTCAGTAACTTTCCTTTTTATTTTATATATCAAGGCTTAAACTTAACTTAACCACCCTACAACCTATCTTAAACTAAATGTAAATATTTAAGTCTCTTGTGCTCGCACATACTCAAATTTTAACAAAAACCAAGCGTCACAAATTAAAAAAAATTGTAGAAAATATTAAAGAACCTATATAACATCGATCAATAATTAAATTTTATCATACACACACACACCCACACATACACACGCTTCTGCCAAAAGTCGAAACATAAATATCGGATGACGTCATCTCAAGGAATGATTGGGTCAAGGTGATAGGAAAACGAAAGCAGTCGAAGCAAAGATAAGTGATCCGATAGGAACGCGATTACTGTCATCAATAGATACAATGTCATAAAATGTGATAAAAAATGTGAAGTATGAAACCGCATTTTATGTAGTAGTAGTAGTTTTATTTTTCCAACTGGAAAGGCAAGGGTACCATACCATACAGCCTAATATTTTTTATATATTTTTATATATCATATTATAAAATGTAATAAAGTTGATTAATATGAAACATGGCATTAAAATGAACTGAGATGAGATGATATGGGATGAAATAATGGGATGAATAATCTCAGTAAAATGGTGGTAATTTACTGAGACTTTTTCAGAGAACTATTTGGAGGATTCCGAGAAGTTACGTTCAGTGGCTTTGTTTCATTTTCTCACATTTGTGCACTTTCACAGATACTAAACAGTTAAAAAAACCACCGTTATTACACATTTAAACCCGAAGAAACACTAAATAGTCAAAATAAAACAAATCACACAACTTCACTTCCCGCCAAAAAGTTCATTCTAGGTTAGGCTGTATACTGAATAAATTGAAATTTTGAGGCTTAACTCCCTTTACCTACCTAATTGTTCTAGCCTCGTATGTGAACGTTTTTGGATTCTATAGTACAGAGGGAAACTCAAACTTAGAGCAATTGACTGTAGATCCAACGTTTTCATTGTGTATATAAACAAATACCTGACAGCAATGTACTCGCGAGTCATTAGCACGATGAAGGAATTTTTTAATTACGATTACTTACGAATTACTACTAATGATAGGGTAAATTAGGAATTCGAACTCTTTTTTTTTATTATCGCTTATGTGGCTGGGCTGGTGTTAAATGGTTATCAATTCCGCCACCTACCTCGAGACATAAGTTCTATGTCTCCGTTTTAATAGTACCTACAACGGCTACCCAACCCTCCAAACCGAAACGCATTACTGCTTCACGGTAGAAATAGACAGGGTCGTGATAACTACCCGTGCGAACAGAAGATATCCTACCACCAGTATGTAATGTACCTACGTTTTCGTTTGATGCCTTATTTACTAATCGTAAACTGTCATCTTGGTATACAAAATTAGAGAAGCCTTCATTTGATGTCCACGGGTAGAAAAATCGACGCCCCCATCTAAAATTAAGTAGTTACGGCAACGCATAGATATCAAAGCCAATGCTATAATCCACCTTAAGACATGACGTTGAAATTTCAATTGTAATGTAAGATGACCGTCTCATCTTTTAAATTAGAAGGCAATGTGATCCATAAATCAGCTGACGCGCTCCAATCCAGGTTCGTTGTGCCTGTTTAATTTTCCAAGTTCACATAATTTAAACTTCTCAAGCCGGCAAGATTAACATGAGCTTAACTTAGGGCCTACAGGATTCGAACACCGATGCATCGCTTGATACGATTGCACCGGACGTCAAAATCAAAAATCAAAATCAAATCCTTTAGGCCACGACGACTTCTAAAACTACTAAAAATCAACACCATCATCTTAGTTTTAATTCCAAATTAGTTGAGACTTCGACTTCATGTCATGTCTCATAAGGGATGACGACGTCCCGCGTAATGCAGATCTATTAATTTAGTTAACGCTGAGAAGTTTTACATAAAACTGACCCCCCTGGCTTAATACAATACTGCAATTAGTTATGTTCTACGGAAAAATGAAAAAATATGTTTGTAATAGGCTATAGTATAACCGCTATGCATATGAGTTAACTCTGTTGAAACACAATTGATTGAATGAGAAAAGAAAAAATCATTTATATATTTTAGGTTAAGTAGGTTGTGACCACCAATTGTGCCGTCATTACTTTCATATGAATGTTCAAGAAAATGTCGATGATGTGTATTCATTCAAGAATTTACAAGGATTGAAATCAAATTTTTAGCTTTTACGATGTGTAAAATCTAAAATAAAATATATTGGAAATATATTTAATTTGATTTTCTATTCAAGGTCAAGTCCGTTCATAAGTTCTTACATTTGGCAACCCGCTAGAGCGGGGATTCCACAAATCTATTCCAGACAACAGAGCCCTTTTCCAAAATGAACCGATTCCTCAGATCCCTGCGGCAAAATTGTTTTAAAATCCTGTCTCTAGTTTTTTTTATTGATACGAAATTCTTACCAATTTAAATTTTTTACAGTTAACCAGCTGCAGATTATTTGTTTGTGTAAATGGATGATGTCAACCATTTTAGGAATCTCTGCAATAGAGATTTCTTGTTATGCTCAATTAATTAAATGACTCACTTAAAAAGCGTAATTTAAACAGGTCTAGCAAGTGTAAAAAGACAATTTAGTTTCAGACCGGTTCAAAGATTACAACCGATTAAAACTTTCTCTACTTAATTATGCCATTTAACTTTATGAAATTAAAAAAAGGTTTTAGAACGTGTACGCCGTATGAAGCAAATAATAAAAAAAAAAACTAAAAATCGTTGATTTCGATTATCCGTTTTCACTGCCTATTGTTAACATTGATTGGTTTATTTAAAAGCACACGGTCTTTAATTCCGACCGTAATGGATTCAACGTACTAGTTTAATAATGATAATAAAAATTAGTAGAAAATCAATCATCATTTAGAGCTTCGTAACTAAAATACTATTCGAAGACTACGAAAAATATATGTATCTTCAGTGAAAATTTATGTCAAGAGCCCACACCTCTTTTGCTATAGATTAGACCGCTTTTCATCACATACGACATAATACATTTTACTTTTGAAATAATTTACTACTATCAAGAAATATCCGTATTGTATACTAATATTTTTACTACATAGTATAAAACAAAGTCGCTTTCTCTGTCCCTATATCTGTCTGTCCCTATGTATGCTTAAATCTTGAAAACTACGCAACGGATTTTGACGCGGTTTTTTCTAATAGATAGAGTGATTGAAGAGGAAGGTTTATATGTATAATAACATCCATTAAATGGTGGAGAAATCAATAATAAATTACAGTTTCCGAAGCGAAGCGAGGGCGGGTCACCAGTATACTATATAATAAATTATATACTAATAGTATATACTATACTAGCATTTGCTATTTTATTGCATCAAACAACAACACTACAATAAATCGCCGGAAACTCTCACTCATCACTTAACGGAAACAACATTCTATTTTCAAACCAATCTCTTGATACGGATGTGACTTTGGCAGTTTTAAGAACCAGAATACAATTTCAGTAAGCTATCTGTTTCTTAAAAAGTGAGAGTGAATCAATATAACGGTAATATTCCTTAAATCGGAATGCATGATGATAATCGTGGCCTGGCAACATTTCATACCATCGGTACTTAAGATACGAACTAGATTTAGGAGTTAGAAATTTAAGTAGCATCATATACCTATAAGAGTTTTAATAGATCGTATATACCGTAAGCCGGGGTGTTATATCCGTATCGTTTTATTAATAGCCGAACCACGATTGCGTTATCATCATACTTCAGCGAAAATATAAACAAAATCATTTAACACAAAAAATAAATTGAGCTCTCTCACACGTAAATGTGAAAATTTCTCAGCTTCGTTTCGCGGGTGCGGAACGAGCTCTGCTTCTGGTGTAGGGAAATGATGAAAGCTTACTTCCGACGGAAATCACGATACCAAACAAGGGCATAAAATTGTTCCTGAGTCTGCACGGTATGTACCACCACTCTGCCTATTTCTGCCTTGAAGCCGTAATGCGTTTCAGGTTCATGAGTAGGGCAGACGCTGTACTGTCAGAACTGATACTTATCAAGTTGAGGGGTGGTATTAACATAATTGGTGTCTATGACCACTAAAACCCAAGTGGGCCGGCATCAGTTTCTTCATTTATCTATAAATGAATTGCTGTTCGTTAGTCTCGCGAAAGGCTGGACCGATTTGGCTGATTTTGGTCTTGAATTATTTGTGAAAGTCCAGAGAGGGTTTAAAAGGTAGATAAATATGAAAATGCTCGGAATTAAATAAAAATATCAATTTTGTTTTTCCTTTGATGTGTTCCTCGTCGGTATTTTATTTATCGATTGAGGCACTACGAATTCTGCCGGTTCAGCTAGTCAATAATAATAATAATGATCTTAGTAAAAAAAAAATCAACAGGAACTGTTTTGAATTATTTTAATCACGTTGATTACTATACGAAGCACGGCTAACAATTCTGTTTTCCTCCACAGAGCTACGCCGCCTCCGCACCTATTAAGCCCTCTTCAGCACCTCCGCATACAACGCTACAGCGGACAGTACGGGGTGCTGCCAACAGTGGCGCTCCGGCCAGAGTCATACCTCGCTTCCACTTCCCCAAAGGTCGGCCGCCCGCCCCGCACCAGCAGGACCACGCTCTTCACAAAGTCCAGTCGGCATTCGCAACGTTCCCTAATAGTCAGGTATGTTACCGAAGTATATGTTACAGAAGCTCAACCAAAGTTCAAGTTACCGTATCAGAAATAGAGTGAGTGAGTGAGTGAGTGGGTGGGAGAGTGAGTGAGTGAGTGAGTGAGTGAGTGAGTGAGTGGGTGAGTGCGTGAGTATGTGAGTGAGAGTGAGTGAGTGAGTGAGTGTAAGAGAGAGAGAAAGAGAGAGAGAATATAAACATAATATACAATTTAAATAAATCATTGCATAAAACGATTCACTTATGATTGTGAGTTTAATTTATATTTCAAATGCACTTACCATTATTTACTCTGAACTACCTTTGGTTGACTATTACTGAATGCCTTAGGAATTAATTAAACCAATTTAAACAGTGCATGAAGTGTAATAAATAGATAAATTTTCTAAAATCTCAATTAAATCAGATTTAAACGCAATAAACCTACAATGACATGTTTTGGTCATAGGAATCCTACATATAAAATACAATTTTCGTCTGACACAAAATTATATTTCGAACGTGTCTCGTCTCAATTCAATGGATTTATTGCATTGTTTGTTTCCTCGTATTATACATATGTACTACGCACACAGGAGACCCGGGATTGACAAACGCTTATATAACATTACAGTCGTAAAAATGTCGATTACTTTTTGGCAATAAATAATACATCTTTCGCGGGAAAAACTCAGCCCAGGCTCAGAGATTCAGGGCTTAGAGTAAAGTGATCTTTCACGTTCAGACAACGTCGTTTTAGCTTTATCGATACATTACAGGCGAACTGCTATAAAGAAAAAGAGAGACACGCAGTTGATATAAAACACTAAGCCAATTTCAAATTGTGAAATAAAAATGACTAAACATTGAATTCGTTTCTGCCCTACGCGCAATATAAGATAATTTAAAGTCAATCCTCACGCGATCAAGTGCGATAGGATTCCCGCATTCAATTAGTTTATTATTAAATTAGTCTAGAAATAGCTAAATATGTACTTCACAAATCACTTAATCACATAGTATAATCAATTTCAATATTGAAATGTTTAAACCTTTCAAAGTAACAATTTATTTAATTTAGTAGAAATAATTCACGGTATTAATATTGACGATTTTTTTTAAATATTTATCACATAGATACTTGGAAACCGTTGAGGAACCCAAACTGAGACAGAATAACATTTATTTCTTAGCATTAAACTTTATCATTTATGTCCAAGATTCTTCAAATAATTTACCACGTAATTGTGTGTTGTGAGTAAGAAATTTTATTAAATCCTCATGAATAATTTTCGTAGAAAGATTGTGTCTGCTGTTGTAATTTAATGTATAAATTATTACTCTCTCACAACAAACTTTGCCTTTATATAGATATAATCACATCGTTCTTAGGAATGTGTTTGTATCATTGAAATGCGGGGCAGACTCTTTTAAGCCTTGCTTAATCGATTCCCGGAACCTATAAAAGGAATATGAACCTTATGCTTCAAGGCTTGATTAAACACAGAAGATATTGACAAAAACATTATCAAGTTCATTTTAAGACTTTAGAAAGAGACAGATCTTTAAATACACTTTAAACAAGAAATAGTCTCGCCAACTCAACCAAGAAGAGTGACTATCATTTTCATCCATAAAATTTGCTGTTTACAAACTAATTTTAAAATCACTATCCAACAATGAACTTCCATGTTTGCTGTTTTTACTACACACCTGTTTTTTTAATAGGTAGATATATATTTACTTAAGGTGTACACGAGAATCTTCTGTGTCCAATTAATTGTGATTATAGATTAAAAATGAATTCACAATTTATCGAGAGGATTTTTAAAAGTGTCACGGCAAGAACTGTCGATGACATACTCAAATACCCAGTTGATTTTTTACTTTCGTAGAATTTATAATATCGGAGAGTACAGATGTTTACAATTTTTTGTTAAATTATTTTAAATACGTTATTCTTTCCATAAAATTAGATAATCGAATATATTTTCGTTCATTCTGTTTATTTGGTCGTCCCCTAAGCGTTTCTATTTGTTTCCACGCAAAATTCTTAGGATTTACTGTATGAACTAAAACGTAATTTTCCATTGATCTTTTAGGATTCAATAAGATAAATGTAAGACAATAAAAATACAGAGACACGAAATACTATAAAATCTGTGATCAACTGGAAACATTTCAACGACAATCTGTGGCAAATTCGAACCATTTATCACTGTGGATATATCAGCGCGATCGGACCTCATATCAGTAAGGTTATTCAGGGCAAAAAAACAATCTCAGTTGGGCGACATCCAAATTCGGTCATTTCGGTCTCCGACCCGAACATCATAGATATTTGCTTAATAAGGCTAGACTCCGAAATTCTTTGCCGAACAAATTTCGGTAGGGAATCGTTTAGATGTTATTTCGTTAGAAAATCGTTTAGATATAACAAAAATTGGCTTTTCGATTTATAAAAAAACGATTGTTACTATTAAAAACTTAAAAGGAATTTTATTAATTGTTTCATTGTTTAATATCAGACAAGCTGTGTCCATCACTAAAGCTTCTCTATCGTTCTACCGTTACCTATCCTGACTTTGCAGGCACAACAAATACAGATAAGGTAGGCTGCAAATCTCGTTTGCCTTGGATGACAATAACAATATGTATTGACAAATAACAAATGATGAACAAGCTCTGCGCACCTGGTCGTTGCCGAAGACCATAGACATCACACAATAAATGTCGTCACCCACTATGAGACATGTGGTAAATTGTAATGAATAAGGAAGGCTCTATATCTTAACTTTTATACTAGAAACCATGGTTGCTTTGCGGTCAATTTCAATCTAGTATTCAGTCATCAAGCGCACGTCTCAAGACACCCCGGTAACCCTGCATCCTAACCCATTCCGCGATTCCGATCTGGTAGTAGATTCATTCACGAACCAGTTGCTCTTGAGTTGTTAGGTCTCCTTTGGAAGCGCTCAGGCAGCTGTTAGCAAATCCCATCCCTCCTGGCTGAGCCTTTGCTCGCCCACCTGTCCGGGTAAAACTGGAAAGGCCTCTGGGTCAACAGGAATCACTCATTCATAAAAAACAGTCTCAAGACGAGTGGGGCAGCTTTGAAGTTCAGGTAAGCCGTGAGATCGTTCATTTATACAGGCCTATTTTAAATTTAAAATTTAAAATGTCCCATTTATTCTTTACCTATTAAATTTTCTCAACTTCTTCTCGTCTATATGTACTAAAATATATTTGTTGTTGAGTTTTGACCATTCGCCATCGGACGAGCCATAAAACTCATCCGCCTTAGAAAACAAGAACAAAAAAATCAATAAACTCTATTAACGAGGCGTGACAGGAGCTAACTGTACAACATATTGAAATGCAATGTAATTCTTATTCTAATAAAGCAGATGATTTACATTTGAATAACATAATTTACTGAGCAGTTAATTTGTAGATCAGTAACCTTAATCCTATTTTAATGCAAAAATAGCAGTAACTTAACTATAAAATATCAAATTACTTAAAAAATTTTTAAAACCAATTTATGATTGTGTCAATCTGTGTTATTTATGTTGATTTCATATTAATAATCTTGTATTGTATGTTAATGAGTGGTATTATGAATAAAATTAAACGATATTAAAATGATTCTGATATAATACCTATTCCAGCGTATCTAATGAAGAAACTTTTCAATCACATTTCATTCTCAATGTTTATAATGCGTCACGCCTAAAATTAAGATATTAACTTTCAAGAAATATAAGTCACAAGTGTAGACAACGTGAGATACATATTTTTTTAGGATGAATTTGGTGTTTACATGGCCTTTTCTTTGTATATCATCTTCTTTGTATGACTTGTAAATTAAACTTTTAAAATTAACATTATTATTTATTGTCATTATTATTAGGGCGCCAAAACTCATATAAATATTAGCCTATCTATTAAGTACATGTATTTTCGACATGGATACCAAGTTTCAAATCAATCGGATGGATGGTTCAGTAGTTATAACGGAACATCCGTAAAAACCACTGTAGATTTATATATTAGTATAGACTAATATAGATTACAAAACATTCCATCATGTAACTTTACTTTCTTGCCAGTTTCGAAGGTCATACGAAATGCAAATAATGATAATTATCTTACCCATTGATGGATTTCGCTGAGGTTCGTCCTTATAAGGCGCCGGTACCGAGATAACTGTGTGTAACAAACCCCACAAGGCTTTCGACTATTAAGATAACCTAATAAGTAAAGTTGAGAAAGATTTGAATCTAAAATACCAGTCAATGACATTTACGTGGTTGCAGTAAAGAAGACGATTTAAGTACGCACTTCAACTAGTTTAATGCTTACGAGAAAAGTTTGTTTTTATTTTTTATTGCTTAGATGGGTGGATGAGCTCACAAGACACTAATGGCTTGTAGACGCCGGAGCCCATAGACATAATCAACGTATATACTGCCAGACACCTCAAGACATGAGTTTTAATTACAACGGCTGCTCCACCCTTCATACAGAAACGCATTACTGCTTCATGGCAGAAATAGACAGGGTGGTGGTACCTACCCGTGTAGACTCACGAGACGCCCCACCACCAATAAAACGCCCTTAGAGAGTGAACTAAGAAGTTTGTTTGAGATGCCTTCGTCATCTCCTTAAATCAGTAACAGAGTTATTTCCAACAACCTCTAAAAACACATTCAGGGATTACAAAAGTACTCCCACTAGCACGCAGCATTCTGGCTATCTGTGCTCTAGACATTGCTGAAAATCTTAAGTGACAGTAACCACTGACTGACTTTGGGAATCAAAACCGTCAGACTACGAAAGTGATAAAAAAAATTGATGTTTTATACTCTATGGATAGCTTGGGTTAAATTATTTTTTGAAACTGATCTGAATTTGACAACATTGTTTCTTCTGAATATCTGTCGTTTCGCACAGTTTAGCCGTTTTTCGATCCAAGGTCCTGTACGAACTAAGAATATACATGTTTCTATCGTTCAACGATGAAACTGGATTGTTGCCAATTGTGTTCCAGGCGTAGATTACTTATTAAAACCGCGTTGAAAGACCGCCGCTGATTTATTCGAAGCTAATAAATTTTTGCTATGGTAACTGGAATATGTTTTTTGTGTGTTTATAAACTGGACAATTTACGCAGCAATTGAAAACGATGGTCACATTTTTTTGTAAAGCTAATAACAATCGGTATAGAACAAAACCGTAATGACGTTATGAACAGGTCCTTCAGCCATTCATTGAAACTCATGTCAATCTTGTAAATTTTATCTGATATTGTTTTTTTTTTTAAATGAAAGGTCTGTATCGTTTACATCAAACTAAAAAATATTACCTACATAATATATAGAGAAAATTTTAGAATAGTTCGTTGGGTCGAAGCTTGGGGGGGTGCTATGACCAACAGTCGACGTCTGTGTACTGAAAGATAAATATATAGAAGATATAGAAACTATTTTATATATTTTTTAGCCGACTTTTAGTTTGAAGAACAAATTATTCGCATAGACGTACTTACGTTTTAGTTTAATTTTATGTATAACATTTTTTCTTTTATTTTATTACTGTCCTTATTTTTTGTTTCTTGTCACCAAACAAAAATTGGATCTGACAAATAGAGCATGAAAAGGTACTAAGCTTGTTTGTCTATGCCTATTTAAATATAGATTTGTTACACGAATAATACTTGTTTGCAGTCTCGTGGAAACCTATCTTATCTTATTTTAATATTTGGTGGGTTGGGCAAATAGTTTTGCACAAGACATCAAACTTGAGGGACTTTTGCGTATTTACCGTCCTCTGCACTTCATATCTTAAAATAGAACATCTAATTCCATATATCCATTGCCTAAGATTTTTGTTATTGCTAGGCCGTCACGCTCATAACTTAAAATTTCCAGATCGCTTCATCAGCCAGGTTTGCGAGAACCGAAGAAAGAACTGCTTCATTACATACATTATTATTGGTACTACTTAATTACTTACATTATTAATTTACCACCGGAAGTTAACTAAGAAGTATGTATATGTTACTCAATAATACAAAATTCGAAAACCACGTAGGTGTGAAAAGACTTATGGGACAACAAACTCAATGCTATGAATTTTTAAGATTTCTTTATTCGCCGATCTAATCTGTACGTCTATACATACACATAAAAAAATTCCAATATGTATGTATGTAACGCGCTTTTCGATATTCACGCTTTCTGTATTCAAGGCATATCTATGAAACACTAGAGGTCCCGCAATAGTCGAATTTCGACTTTAATTAATTGGAGTTGTAAGTTTGAACACTATTATGATTGTCTATATCTATATCTATACTATATAATATAATAATATTATAAAGAGGAAAGATTTGTTTGTTTGTTTGTTTCGAATAGGCTCCGAAACTACTGGACCGATTTGAAAAATTCTTTTTCCATTAGAAGCCGACATTGTCCCTGATGAACATAGGCTACTTTTTTAATTTTTTTTTAATTTTTTTTTTGTTTCATTTGTGTTTTAATGTTTCCGAAGCGAAGCGAGGGCGGGTCGCTAGTATTTTATATTTCTATTATCACAAATTTCGCCAAGACTACTATATAAAAAAAATTTACAAAGACATGACATGACATGAATATTTAATCTCAATTTGACAACAGACGTCAAGAACAAAAGTTTGACATTAAATAGTATGCATGCGTGTGTGCGTCAAATACATGGTATGTAGTGTGTGTAATGTTTTCTTTATTGATTTAATGTATCTTTTATGCATTATTTAAAAAAAAAATATTAGCATTGTGCACTTCTTCTCTATATTCTCTATAAGTGTGGAAAATTTCATACTCCTCCGTCAATGCAATTTTCGTAAAAAGGGATTCAAAGTTTTTGCTTCACGTATTAATATATAGATAATATATACCCCTCAAATATTTACTGTACGCTTCAGTGCTTATCACGTTTCTAAAGTTTTCAAAATACTAGAACTTAACCATGCTAATTACTACGTGGTTAAATATACAAGTTGCAAACTGTTCAACTCCGAACTAGGTCGCTCGACCCTTTCTATCATGTCGCTGGCATTGACAGAAGTAGGCGGTACTACGGCGTGTTAAAATCACAACCGATACGAATCTCGTATCAGCTAAGATCGGCACTGGGTATCATGAATATGCTCTTTTTTTTTAAACCTATGCTGATAGCCTTGAGAGGCTATTTCAGCTTCTCCTTGACGTATAGGTGAGCTCACGGGGCTCAAGCCGGGAGTGTTGCTAACACTGGCCCCAGCAAGAGCAGAGCAGAGCGGAATTTACACCGGATCGGAAACACGACCCACTGAAAAAATCCGGCGAGAAACTACGTGGTCTGTGTATATGGGTTAATTTGCTCGTCGAGCCCTTCGTCGCAAGTGACGGGTTCGGCGAGGACGGTGACCGGTGCTTGTGGTACCTAAAAGCACCGTTAATGGATCGGCAGGATCCGTAATGACGTGTTTAGGGCAATTCTCTACAGCAAACGGTCGGTGTTGAAAACCCAATATGCTGCAACCATGCACAGTCTAATTTTATGTTAGTAGCATATTTTTTTTTAACCCTTTGCGGGGCCCTATGTGGCGCACTGAAGTAATTATGTCGATTTCTGTAACTTAGGCACCGGAATATCTAGTAGACTCTATTTCTATTTTAATCTAAAAGTCTAAAACATACATTAACAAACAAAAGAAGCCAAAATGACTTTTTTATTGGTGGTAGGACCTCTTGTGTGTCCTCACGGGTAGGCACCACCACCCTGCCTATTTTTGCCGTGAAGCAGTAATACGTTTCAGTTTGAAGGGTAGGACAGCCGTTGTAAATATACTGAGACCATAGAACTCACTTCTCAAGGTGGGTGGCGCATTTACGTTGTAGATGTCTATGGATTTCGGTAACCACTTAACACCAGGTGGGCTGTGAGCTTGTCCACCCATCTACACAATAAAAAAATAAAGTTAGGCAATCCAGGTGCTTAGTAACAGAAATCGACATCATTACTTCACGTAGGGCACCGGTGACCTACAGGGTAAGCAAAGGGTTAACTAACATACATACGGCCACCGGAGACTTTAATCGCCGGAGAATGACCACCGGTAAACTCCTTTGAAAAATTTAAGAGCCAAATACATTGGAATAAAACAGTTATCATTCAAACCGTAACGCTTATTTGGACGGCAGACGTAAACAGACTATCAATGTTTCAAATCCGTTAATGAATTTATTAATGAACGATGAAATTGAACAATTTTTTTTTTATTGCTTAGATGGATGGACGAGATGAGAGATCACCTTGTGATATAAGTTCTAAGGTCCTTGAGATATAAGTTCTAAGGTCTCAGTATAGTTACAACGGCTACTCCACCCTTCGAACCGAAACGCATTACTGCTTCACGGCGGAAATAGGCGGGGTGGTGGTACCTACCCGTGCGGACTCCCAAGAGGTCCTACCACCAGTGAAAACTAGTTTTAAGCGTGTTATTTCTGTATGTTTCAGACTATTATCGATATATATTATAACACTAGCTGACCCGGCAGAGTTCGTAGTGTCTCGATCGACAAATAAAAGACCTAAACTTTTGTATAATATAAACTTCAAACATACAAAATGAATCCGTCCGACGGGGGACACATCAAAGGAAAAACAAAATTGTTATTTTTATTTCATTCCGAGCATTTTCATATTTATCTAGCTTTTAAACCTTCTCTGGACTTTCACAAATAATTCAAGAACGAAATTAGCTAAATCGGTTGAGCCGTTCTCAGGTTTTACCGAGACTAACGAACAGCAATTTATTTATATAGATAGATAGATAGATATCGTAATTCTTAATAGTCGACTATTAATGAACAGATAATCGATATGCGACATTAAAACGCTTACGGTAGGCAGTGGCTTAGCTCTGCCCCTAGCATTGCTAACGTCCATGTACGACGGTAACCACTCACCATCAGGTGAGCCGTATGCTCGTCTGCCTACAAGGGCATAAAAAAAAGAAACGAAGACATGATTGCAAAAATAAGGTTCGATCAATTTTTCAGAATGCTTGTTGCATTTCATACAATGCCATACAAACTTAGATTGCGAGTTGTAAGACAAGATGTATGCAGAAAATCTTATGGTTTGATATTTTTTATTGCTTAGATGGGTGGACTAGCTCACAGCCCACCTGGTGTTAAGTGGTTACTGGAGCCCATAGACATCTACAAAGTAAATGCGCCACCCACCTTGAGATATAAGTTCTAAGATAGTTACAACGGCTGCCCTACCCTTCAGACCGAAACGCATTACTGTTTCACGGCAGAAATAGGCAGGGTGGTGGTACCTACCCGTGCGGACTCACAAGAGGTCCTACCACCATTAATTGAAAGCATCCAATTCTGATGTTTTATGAACAATGTCACCTATCATAATTATTAACACTAATTTTAAAGATTTATCAGGCGTTTACTATATTCATATTACATTCATTGTATAGTTGTTGCACACAATATACACATGTCGCCAAATATCACCATACTAGTTCGTGCGTGACTACGAAAATTGTAACAAATTCGAAACGTCAGAAGTAATTTAACGAAAACCATAAACCCGAAGTTAAGTCATAAAAGCAGTCTCAATTCTGTCTGCGACTCGTGAAAACCGAAAAACTAGAAACAATTACAATATACTAGCGGTCCGGTCGAAATTCGACTATAATTAATTGAAATTGTAAGTTTGTACACTATTATGATTCTATTTTCGAAGACTATTATACTTCTATAATCACAAATTTCGCCAAGACTACACTATAGAAAAATATTAATAAAGACAAACAATATTTCCAATAAATTTGACCACAGACGTCAAGAACAAAAGTTTGACAATAAATAAATAGTATGCATGCGTGTGTGCGTCAAATACATGGTAGTGTGTGTAATGTCTTTTTTTCATTGATTTAATGTATTTTTTAGGCATAAATTGAAGAAATATTAACATTCTGCACTCCTTCTCTATATTCTCTATAAGTGTGGGAAATTTCATACTCCACCGTCCGCGCAATTTTCGTAAAAAGGAATACAAAGTTTTTGCTTCGCGTATTAATATATAGATAATTCAGGTTCTGGTACAGTTACAATATATAATTCAGTTAATGAAAATACAAACATTAATGCGCTTTACTGAGGCTACCATTTCGCTGTGGTTATGTAGAAGTGCATTTGAATTGGCTCAGAGCCAATTTATGCTTAGCAACGATCCATCGGCTTGTTATTCTGGTTGATTCCCCTTGTATTCTACTTTAAATGCATCGTTTTAGACGATCTTTACGTTATTATCAAGCGGGGTTTGTTGAACTCGTATAAAAAAAAACATTTTGAACAAAAATTTAAATATTTTGTATTGTTTCTAAAAGGCTTTTTTAAGAAGTTTGTTCAATTTGTCTTTGACATAAAATTTTGAATTGACTTTGTTTTTTTATAAAAGTCTCTAAATTTTTATAGTAATCTGTAGAAGCAAAATGACCTATGACTAAATGAGAGATTTTTATTTTATGTTCTTGCTTTTATTTAGGTCAGATGAAAATGTTGTCGTCGTCACTGTCGTCGCCGAACATACTGTGGAAGAGCAACCCGGTCGGCGGTGTATCGCGTTCCGACCTAGCAGGCTGGTTCTGGCCCAGCGGGGTATCCCGGAACACCAGCGGCATCGCCCGGGCGGCCTGGTAGGACCGCTGTACCGCGGAGACCGACGTCGTTGGTCGTCGACTATCGCCTCGACGACCAGTCGGTCGGCCGTCCTCGAGGTGGCGCCACGTGTCTGGTTGTAGTGGTGACCGCGGAAACCCCTCTACTCTGACCGGGTTTTGACCCCGGACGGAGATCGGACGTCGGGTGTAAGAGTGCAGGGGAGTCGTTTAGTGGGTGGGCCCTAAAATTACCTCGGCCCGCGGTCTGCTCTCAACACCTGCAGATCGTTGAGTCCCACATACCCTGCGCGCCCCTTAGGCGCGGGGAGCCCGTAGGAGGTTCGGCCAATCGCCCGAAAAAAGAAAAAAATAGATGAAAATATTGTGCTCTAACTTTAACATTTGAAACTAATGCAGTAGAGCTAAATAGAGTGAGTGGGCCTTTAAAAAATAAAACAGGTTTTATTCCCCCAATAGCTAGACGAGCATATGACCCGTGTGGTGGGAAGCTGTTACTACCCCTATCAACATAATTTAAGCATTAAACCATATATCATTGAGAACGCCTGTAATTCGCTGAAGGATAAGTTAAAAAACCCGATTATTCAGCGCCGTGTTTATTTCTGTCGTAAAGTTATCTCGTGGTCCGATCTGAATCGTAGTATAGGATGCAATTGAGTCTTCAATCGCATTTACATAGCTGTACAGTAGAACTAGGCTGCGTCACTGGCACTGTTAGTTAGACTTTTTGCTCATCTGATGCAATACACAAAATTACCTCGAAAAAGTATACAAATCAATTATAAACTTTAAAGGTTTAATGCTAAATGACAGAGAAACAAATAATCACCGAAGTATCCATGTTTACTAAAGCTTCAATTAATTTCGGTCGTTTTTGCAAAGTCGACTCGTTTAATTAAGATCATATCGGTCAACTTGAATGAAGGACATTACGCAAGAGCTGTTGAATCGAAAAATATGAGTAATTATTCTCTAGTCCAACGTAGACGATAATTAATATGCTTTCATTGAATTACTATGTGTTCGCAAGTGTGTAAACATGTAACCGTATTTAAATAATGTTTTTTTTTTAAATATCATCATGCGTACTCTATACGACAATGAAAAGTTTTACAAATAATGTGATCTAGGCTGTGTCCTTGAGGCGGTGATTTCTAGCTGTTAACTATTTATCGGCAAATCACTTGACCGAGATCAGGATTCCCTGATTGCTCGATCATCTGATTCTACCCTCATAATATGTTCGGCTATTCATGAAGCATTAAGGATGCGGGCTCTGAGTTTCTCACCGAATCTTCTCAGAGGGTCGCATTTCCAATCCGGTGGTAGACTCTTCAAAGCACTGCTCTTGCTAGAGCCAGTGCTGGCAACACTCCCTGTTTGAGCCCCGTGAGCTCACCTACTCGCCTGGTTACGCTGACATAGTCTCTCAAGGGTATCAGCTTAGGTAGGGAAAAAAAATGACGCTGGCACAACACCGTAACCTCTAAAGACAGATACGGTAATCTTTTAAAACGCATCTGTACTAGCAGCATCTTGAATTTCCTTCCCAAATTCCTCTTGGCCTTGTCTCACAGATTAGTCACCATCATCCTCATCGATTTTTGTCGTCAAGGATTTGTGCATTCCGGCCTATGGAGTTATTATTGTTGTATATACAGAATATTAGAACACTGTTGAGATAACAAAAATGTATAAACTTTATATTACAGCATTCCCGAAGCCATTAAGATAATAAATTAATATAGAAAGCGTGAATCTCTAAACAATCAGTGTCTTCATTCATTACAATTTGCTCAGACGTGCATCTGATGGTTGATAAATAAGAAGCAATCTCTTTTAATTTGTGAATATTTACTTGAAATAATAGAAAGAATTTTTTTTACAGTTTTATTTGAAGTCTGCTTTGTTTTATTGTTAAATAGATAAACATACATAATTTACCTATACATTTTTGGTTGTGGAATTACTATGACATAAATTCCCACTTTCGTTAAGGGGTTTTGAAGATTATCACACAAAAGAAAGGCCAATAAATTTCGCCAAGTCCACCTGCCTGTCTGTGCGTGTATCAGGACCATTATACTAGAGGAATATTAGCTATATTATTATATATATTACCCCATTCAGTCGAACAAAGGCATACATTTATGAGAGTATAAGTAGTTAGTTTCTCTTGATAAATACTTAGATAAACTATGAACGGAAATGGCGGAGAGAAAAGGCCGTATCGATTGTAGGTCTGATCACCGGATCTTATTGGTATTCCACGTCGAACCCACTCAATTACGGAGATGTCGTTGTAAATCGTTCAATTGCTCGTGTCCGTTAAACACATTCTAGATTACAAAGTTTGATTATTGAATAATCTGTATGAATTATCTGTAAAGGTGAATAAATTTAAATTAGAGCACATTTTAGTCTTGCCACAAATCTTGTTACAATTAAGTCTTTTTATTATCAGAAACGTTTATAGCTGCAGTATAATTTAGTTTATTAGTATTTTATTACTTTATTAGTTTATTATATTTTGAAGTCGTCGTGGCCTAACGGATAAGTCGTCCGGTGCATTCGTGTTGAGCGATGCACCGGTGTTCGAATCCCGCAGGCGGGTACCAATTTTTCTAATGAAATACGTACTCAACAAATGTTCACGATTGATTTCCACGGTGAAGGAATAACATCTTGTAATAAAAATGAAACCCGCAAAATTATAATTTGCGTAATTACTGGTGGTAGGACCTCTTGTGAGTCCGCACGGGTAGGTACCACCACCCTGCCTATTTCTGCCGTGAAGCAGTAATGCGTTTCGGTTTGAAGGGCGGGGCAGTCGTTGTAACTATAATTGAGACCTTAGAACTTATATCTCAAGGTAGGTGGCGCATTTACGTTGTAGATGTCTATGGGCTCCAGTAACCACTTGACATCAGGTGGGCTGTGAGCTCGTCCACTCATCTGAGCAATAAAAAAAAAATTGTATCTTTAAAATATGAAATTTTATTTAAAACTATTTCCATAATATACCTAATCCCAATTAAACGTTTTGGCCAATTATCTATTGAAACACATTCTTTCTAGAGGAACATTCACCACTGAAAATATTATGGAATTATTTGGAATTCTAGAAATGGACGTTCTGACCAAATTAGGAACATTCCTAAACAGTTTGCTTTGCATTGATCGAGTTTCATGACCTATTTCTGGGCCTTGTCGAAAATACATTCGCAAGGACCATTTTTCAATATTTCTTGAGCAATGTTTTCTTTTTGCAGAAATATTGCCGAAATCTCACCAAACCATCACCGAAACCGGATAATACCCGCGCTTTACCTTATTTATTAATTGAGAAGCTCCCGTAAAGCTATGGGCACAATTTCAGTTATTTTGCTTAATAAATTGTTGCTCGGGAGTAAAAATGACCATTAGTAGATAAAAAAAATCTATGAATTCCCTTTCAGAACCACGAGGTTTTTTTCATAATATGACTGTATTCATTTTTAATTTATCTACTCATGATTGACCAGAACGTGTCTTGAACGCTGCAAATAGTATTTTAAAATACATGATAAAAGTCTATATTGCTATATTGAATGGAAATTTATAAGAATTAAATGACAAAATCATAGAAATAAAAGAAGGCTACAAGATTGCCAATTGTAATCAGATGAAATTTTCTTATTTGAAGTATAATCTAGAAAAATATAGCATTTTCATCAGCATCACATTTTAATTCATATATATTAATATTTAATTAAAGGAAAAATAAACCTATTTCTTCATTGTAAATAAAAACGTGGAAAGTTATGCGTGTCGACTCTTAGGGCTATTTTACTACGCTGTTTTACTACTAATTAGTTTACCAATGTGTTATTTTTTCTGAAAAGCGCCTGGTAAACTTAATAATAGTTTGAATTATACGAAATAGTCTCCAAAATAGCATAATAATTAACAATAAAACGCGCGAATTCAAGGACGTGAGATAATTCCCACGATCGTTTCTATCAACAATAACCAGAATTACATATTTAAATTCAATTAGCTCAGTTAATATTTTCCGCGTTTTTTCACCAATAGATTAAGTAGTATTTATACTCGGGTCTGAAATTTTTAACGCACTGTTTATAAATCGGAACACGGCTTCAAAACTGGTGCTGGAATATGTACGATATGAACAAAAGGCTTTACAACTTTTACTGGCGGTAGGACCTCTTGTGAGTCCGCGCGGGTGGGTACCACCACCCTGCCTATTTTCTGCCATGAAGCAGTAATGCGTTTCGGTTTGAAAGGCGGGGCAGCCGTTGTGACTATACTGAGATCTTAGAACTTATATCTCAAGGTGGGTGGCGTATTTACGTCGTAGATGTCTATGGGCTCCAGTAACCACTTCACGCCAGGTGGGCTGTGAGCTCGTCCACCCATCTAAGCAATAAAAATAAAAAAGTACTTTGTTTTTTAACTTCGATTTCTGCCATTTCCTAATCGCTACGTTCAAATTAAAAAATGTATTATAAAAAAACAGGACACAATTTTATCAATCTATTTATTATAATATTTCAACACAAATATTGTGCCATCTACAAAAAATACATTTATCAACTTAATATTATGTGTACACCCTAATAATGTTATTACAGAGAGGAAAACACTGTAATAACAGTGACCGAAATCGATCTAAACGGCCTGTTATGTACCGGAAAATCGGTAAACAATATCAGTATATTGTTACACATAATAATACGCGTGTATATTGCGAATGCCGGTACGGGCGCTCCGGTTATCAAAGGGTTGTTTGCCGAGCCCACTCACCTCCGACCTCCCCACATTTAGGTCAACCGTGGCTCGATGCAGTTAAGACATCAGACACGAAGGCTAAATGACGTAAGCATTCTTATCCAACGTATTAAATGGGACTAGAGGTCCCGCAGTAGTCGAAATTCGACTATAATTAATTGGAATTGTAAGTTTGTACACTATTATGATTCTATTTTATACTTCTATAATCACTAATTTCGCCAAGACTACACTATAAAAAATATTAGAGAAAAAGGCAAACCTCAAAGAATTTGCCACTACACCTACCCTAGATTTTCGTCCAAAGAGAACGCAATCTAAATTGTTTTCAATATCTATATATTAATACGTCAAGCAAAAACTTTGTATCCCTTTTTACGAAAATTGCGCTGACGGAGGAGTATAAAATTTTCCACACTTGTAGAGAATATAGAGAAGAAGTGCACAATGATAATCTTTTTTTTAAATAATGCATAAAAGATACATTAAATCAATAAAGAAAACATTAAACACACTACCATGTATTTGACACACACACACATATACTCTTTGTTTATTGTCAAACTTTTGTTATTGCTTAAAGTCTGTAGTCAAATTGAGAATAGGTTAGTATTGTCTATCTTTAATATTACGAGTATTTGTCTATAGTGTAGTTTTGGCGAAATCTGTAACAATAGGACCATAATAATGTTGAAACTTATAATTTCTATTAATTATAGTCGAATTTCGACTACTGCGGGACCACTAGTATAATTTAAAAATAAAAAAATGACAATTCTGCAATTACATTTTTGGCGTTTACCAAAAAATAAGAATTTTGGATTAAGCCACTTCAATTCTAAAGGTGCGATATATCTGCTTATTATTTGCGTTTCGTTCATACAGTGATAAGTATCGTAAATTTTATTGTCAAAGCCGCTTACGATTTCAATAAAACCGTACCTAACGCTTCTTTTGTCACCTGGTCCATGTTTTCCTCGTACATTTGAATAATTCATATCGTCGCCTTCGGAATGGCGATCGATAGAAATCATAACGCCAAGGGATTCGAGTTAGAGGTAACGGACCGTTAATTAGCATATTTCATTTAATACGGATTTGTAAATACCTATCAAGGTTTTTCTTTAGGCGTCATTTTTAACAGACTTCAAGGTTCAGGAGGAAAAAGGAGGGGGTTCTCAATTCGACTGTATATATTTTTTATGTTTGTTACCTCATAACTTTTGATTGGGTGAATCGATTTTGATGATTCTTTTTTTATTAGAAAGTTGACGCTTCCCGTGTGGTCCCATATCAATTTAGTCCAGTTCTGATAATAGTATGCATGAGAAAATCATATAAGTCTTAAATTTGCATTAAGTACGTGCGCAACAAATAGACGAATAACTCAATACCTCAATATCACGCCAACCGATTTCGATGATTATTGTTTTTAGTGTATATTAATTTGTTTTGGAATATATATTTTTTCTCTATTTGAAGTCGATTTTTGTTAAAGCATGTCTATTTACAATTATTTATATAAGTTATTACAGGTATTATAAGGTTATTATAGGTTAGATATAGATATAGGTTATTATAGGTACTTATTAAATAGGTATTCGAAATTTGAGTTTAGTTGTCAAGTAACAAGGATGCATATAGCGGCTTATGACGTCATCGCAGTTGAAATATCGACGTGCGACAGTCACGGTGACATACCGACACATTGTCATGACAGAGTGCACTCGGACTAAAATATAAAGCTTTTTTCATGAACTATATTGTTGCCTATATAGAATAACGTAATTTACATGCAAATGTTTATATACATGTGAAAACTAATGTTTATTAAATTAGAACACACTTTTGACACAACCAATAAAATTTTACTCCAAGTTTTGTAATAATTGAGTTGTACAAAAAACTGGTTCAACCAATTCTGTCGTAGCACTATATATTTGAACAATGTGTCGAGGAATACCCGCGGGAGAGCATGTCTGAGGAAAAGGCCGTTCATTGTATATCACTTTCAAAACAATACACAAGCGTTCTGTCTGCTGGGGACATTTGGAACATAACCAAAAATAATGGGTCTTTTTCATCAACTTCCGTACCATGCCTAAACATTATTCATTTATTCTGTGTTCAAGCGACCAGAATCAGTATAGGGATTTTACATGATGAATTGAGATTTCTTAATGATATTTTATGATGATTCATAATGTCAGATTGACGTAAGAGCATTAGACCGTAGTCGACGTCGCCCAAAACACGTCATTTCGGATCCTCCCGATCCACGGTGCTTTTAGGTACCCCAAGCACTGTTCATCGTTCTTGTCGAACCCGCCGCCTGCGACGAAGGGCTTGGCGAGTAAATTAACCCACAGACACAGCTCACTGAGTTGCTCGCCGGATCTTCTCAGTGGGTCGCGTTTCCGATCGGGTGGTAGATTCTGCGAAGAAAGACTCTTGCTAGCGTTCGTGTTAGCAACAACGTCAGGTTTGAGGCCCGCGAGCTCACCTACTTGATAACGCTACGTTAAAATGGTCTCTCAAGACCATCAGCGTAGACAGAAAAAAAACCAACCTACCTACACGATGAGCAACGGTATACGAAAAATACAATTTGCAGGTTTGATTTTAATTACTGTTGTTTGATGAGATTGGTTCGTTGTTAATCCTTGAGGTCACGACACCTTTGATGTTCAGATTGCGTTGTTTTAAGCTTGGTTTCTTCAATGCCACTTTTGTTTGACGGGTACAGGAATTGTCTTCTTATATAGGATTTTTCAATAGGGACGCGCTAACTTTGACAGCTCATAGCGGCCATCTTGGTGAAGCAATGGCTGTAAAAGGGGATTGCCCACTCTCCATAGTGTGCTAGGCCCAAGGTGGACATTAAATATTACTATAAAAATGGACTGATTCAAATTCTTAAATATATTAGATATCTAAAAAATATATTGAAATTGACGCCACTATTATAAAAAATATAATAAAAATAAAAAACTCGTTTTGAGGTTAATTTTCTATATAAATACCTCAAGAACTTTTCTTTTTTTAATGTTTAAGATGTTCCTAATGTATTTTTATCCAATTGTAGTTATTAGGGTATAAAAAACACACATACTTCTTTAAATATCTATATTATTCTATATTTTCTTCATCTTCATACACAATTAGTAAATCATCTAAAAATAGCACAGGAGAGCATATACACGGTTTTAAATCTCGGTCAGGTTAAAACCACAATTCACACAATGGTTTTCAGCCGTAGTATGAAACGTTATTGATAAAAGCAAAATAAATCGAAGAAAAATCAAAACACATCCATTTTGAACGCAAGCACAAGCAGCAAGCGAAGTGTCAGTCAGTCAGATTAAAATCAGTGTTGTCAGTATAAAGAAAAATAATTACATGAAATTCATATATCGATCATTTTTTTAAATAACCGATATTGGATTTATTTCTTAATCTTTTTTTTACGAGTACACATTATATTTTATTTTTTATGTTTTTGTTTTAGTTGTACATATTTAAATAACAATACAAGTTAAGTTTTTTTTTATTGCTTAGATGGGTGGACGATCTCACAGCCACCCTGGTGTTAAGTGGTTACTGGAGCCCACAAACATCCACAACGTAAATGCGCCACCCACCTTGAGATATAAGTTCTAAGGTCTCAAGTATAGTAACAAGTTAAAGTCCAATGGGTATGTCTTTGATGTTATTTTATGTGCTTAAAATCGATTAAAATCGATTGATTAATGATAATATTTAAAATGATTTATTTATATGTTTTTTTATATACTTAAAATGTTTACTTAATACGTAAAAGGTTTTGAAGTTGGCAATATTTTTCCCGCAAAAATAAAATTCTTGTTTTTTTCAATAGAGTTACTTTTTTTAAACTACTTATTGTAAACTGTAGTGGCGCTTATTTGGAAGAAAGTAAATGCATATTTATTTATGACAAAATTAATGCACTAAGTATTTTTTCTCTAATCTATTGTCCGCTTTGGGCCTGAAATGGGCCGTCCCCTTTGGCATGAACAATATTTAATCGTGACATTTCATCTTGGAAAGCTACACGCTTGTCCGGCGGTATCATCGACCCTTATTTCTTCGAAGATGTGCAAGGAGCCGCGCTCACTGTCAGTGGCAACCGATATCGGATGATGATAACAAACTTTTAGTAGTTTAGGATAGATGGTATGGATCTAACAAGCATGTGGTTCCAACGGGACAGCGCCACTTGCCATACAGCACGGGAAACATTAAATTTATTGGATGAGAAATTCAAAGGCTTCGTCGTCTTGCGTGATGGCGACATCAACTGGCCACCGAGATCGTCTTACTTAACACCGCTCGACTACTTTCTTTCGGGCTACGTGAAATCTGAACCATTACTCGCGCTCTTCGTGAAATTGAGTCCCATTTATGCGAAGATGTCATACAAAATTGGTCCACCAGGATATACCACCTACAGCGGAGTCGCGGCGGCCATTTGGTTGAAATTATATTCCATACACAATGTCATCGAATACCCTTTAAAAAAAAATTAAAATTGTTGCAATATCACTTAAACAGGTTTTTTTTTAAGTTCGAGCGCTCTATCATCATAGGTGATCAGTTATTTATCTTTTAACAAAATGATTTTCCCGTTGAATTTTCGTCAGTGTCACGAACGAACCTTAAGTAGTTTTGATTACGAAAACAAAAAATATTATTTGTCTTTATTCTTTATGTAACGACATCAACAAAACAAGGAAAAACAAACAGAGAGGACGTTGTGTTTTTTCATCGAGCACTCTTTTCCCATCCGTGACTTCAAAGGAATACGTGGATCCATTTCTGGATGGGTGCTCGTCCGAAGGCCATCGAAATGTTCGGTCACAAAACAGTTACAGTACAGAAGTTGCACTGGGTATTTCGTTGAAGGCCGTGCTATGTTTGAAGCAAATGAAGGGTTAAAAGGTTTTTTTTATTTTAATATTCATAAGTTTAATCGAGATTGTAACGTCAATGTTTTAGGGAGTAACTTTAAAATTAAATGGAAGATGTTCCGTCGAGCGGGTGAAATTGCCCGGTAAAAATACGGTCTAAATGTTGTTGTTCGGAACTTGTATACAGGGTGACCCAGAAAGAATAGATAATCCTGAAATACCTCATAGTAGAGCTATTGGGGACACAAAATAAAAAATAAAAATTCTCAGGGAGTACAAAAATTGCGTATTTTAAAAAAAAGTTGATTTTTTCCATACTGCTATGCGTTTGAAAATGTCGCAACGAGATTCAGGCATCAATCAAATATCTTGTGTTCTATAATGGCTACCCTCTACAATATATTTAGTATTTTTTTGTTGTTGTATCACGCTCTGGTCATCTTAGCTTGTTAGTTTTGCCGTTGACAACAGAACGGTCTGGTATGGTATAGAAGGTTCTCTGAAAGCTGGAGTACCTTCGTGTGTCGCCTGTTTGTATTGACAACTACGTAGGGGGAACTAGCCCATAAAACGGTTACAAAGTTTATTTTTATTATGTGCATAGGAAATGAAAGTTCTGTGATGGTCATTTGTTATGTATGTAGGACTGGGCGCGTTGTCAAACCTAGTCGTCCATCGTTATAAATAGGCGCGTCAAGTCGGCTGACCCACTTGCGCGGGGTTATCGACCTCAGACGCTTTGTGTTACACGGATTAGCGGCTTAACCACGGGATCCTTAAGGAGGATTGGCGATTCAATCGTTCCTTTACTGGTCTTTGAATTTATTCACACTTATTTGGCTTGATCTGTGTTACATGTGAGTACAAGATTATGTGCTGTCTACAGCTCAAAGATTATTTATCATTATCTTATTCAGTCTGATTATTGATCAAATGATACGGGCACAACTTCTTCGACCCAGGATGAGTAACATGTACAACACAAATAAATAAAAAATTGTCATGTTTTTTGGAATCTATCAATTTTCAAACAAAACAAGATTCTTATTTACAAAAACCCACTGCTGAGGATAACGGACGTATGTACTTCTAAATTTTGTGTCTTTCTAATAACAAAGAATGATTTGGAACCTTCGGACCGGTTTGGTCATCTGGAATCTCTATGGGTAATGGATTGCTAGCTCGATAAACGGAGCATCAAAGTCGTGGTTGACCATTTGTCGGTGCGCTAATTCAGTCCATTGAAGGCATAGATTGTACGCTTACTGCGAAGAAGCACCCCTTTGTCATGGCGCTCCAATTTCAAGGAGTATCCCTGCACGGTTCAGCAGATATTAGAATCCTTTGTGGCGATACTTCGATCGGTGTTCTGTTTCGGAATCTTCAGGAATTTCTCGGCTAAATTAAAGTTACATTACATTAAATTTCTGCTGTATAGGTACATTTTAAAATGTCGCTTACTGACGTCAAGCTTCGAAATACCATGATGTTTTGATTAGGTATAGAGTCGAATAATATTGTGCAAATTTCGATTATTGAAATCACAACGGAATATTGAAGAACCAAACTACAATAAAGATAAAACATAAAGCTTTTGCTTGGAGCAACGGACTTTTGAAAAGAAAAACTAAAGCGAAAGAGTAAAAAATTGCTTATACACATTTCGATTTTGTCTCCAAAGAGAAACATTTACGTATGAATTTGACATTATAATCATATCGATATCTTACGCAGCACATTATCTATATATTAATACGGGAAGCAAAACCATTATACTCCTTTTTACGAAAATTGCGCGGACGGAGGAGTAAGAAATTTCCCACACTTATCTATCTCTATATATAGAAATGAATTGCTGTTCGTTAGTCTCGCTAATACTCGAGAACGGCTGGACCGATTTGGCTAATTTTGGTCTTGAATTATTCGTGGAAGTCCAGGGAGGGTTTAAAAGGTGAAAAATTTTAAAAAAGCTCGGAATTATATAAAAACAAACAATTTTGTTTTTCCTTTGATGTGTCCCCTTGATGTGTCTTTTATTTATCGATTGAGGCACTACGAAGTCTGCCGGGTCAGCTAGTACAGAATATAAAGAAGGAGTGCAGAAACTTAATATATTTTTTTAAATTATGTTTTAATAATATATTAAATCAATAAAAAAAACATTACACACACTACCGTGTATTTGACACGCACACATATCTTTGTTTATTGTCAAACTTTTGTTATTGCTTCAAGTCTATGGTGAAATTGAGAATAGGTTAATAGAAATATTGTTTATCTGTAATATTATTTGTCTATAGTTGAGTTTGGCAAACTCTGTGATTATATAAGTTTAATAGTCTTTGACAATAGAACCATAATAATGTTCAAACTTATGATTTCAATTAATTATAGTCGAATTTCGACTACTGCTAGTGGTCCCCTAGTTACAATAAAAGCTACGACAAACTTCAATTTTAAAAAAAAGCCTCACTCACATTTAGACCATTAAAAAACGTGTGGTCATATTAGCTCGTGTCCCGTTCTCGCCAGTTCTCGGCCTATATTCCTCAATAGCGGAAGTCGGCCATATGACACATAAAACGTACCTCACGTTCATAACATACCGGCACTTAGAAGGCACGTGAAGGCGGCGTTCATATTGTCAATGTTGTTGTTAATGTCTATCGGCTTCGGTACCCACTTACCAGCACGCCTTTTGTGTACAGCAATAAAAAATACATCCGACTTTTTCATTATAATCTTCGTTTCCCTGAAGCAACAACAATTAACAGCCGTGTTGCAGTAACCTATATTTTTTATTGCTTATATGAATATAGGAGCTCACAGCCCACCTGGGGTTAAGTGATAACTAGAACCCATAGACATCAACAACGTCAATGTCGCCACCCACCTTGAGACATGAGTTCTAAGTCTCGGATTTATAATGTAGTGTACCCGTCCGTTTCGCTGGGCATTTAAAATTAACATTATTATTTCTCACCCCCACAAAGATTCTCATCATTAACGCCCCCGTAACTGGTGTAGGGAGTCCAACACTCATATAAATATTAGCCTATCCATTAAGTACATGTATTTTCTTCATGGATACCAAGTTTCAAGTCAATCAGATACATGGTTCAGTAGTTATAACGGAACATCCGTAAAAACCACTGTAGATTTATATATTAGTATAGATAGTAGAGGAATGCCCCACCCCTCAAAGGAAACGCATCACTGTTTCGCGGTAGAAATAGGCTTGGTAGTAATACTTATCCGTGCGGGCTCACAAGTTGCCCTACCACCAGTTAAGTATTTAAAATACAATATTTCCAAAATAAAATAAAAAAAAATTTGACTAATTTCTGATTTAAAAAATAATAGGTATCTTTATTTTTCTCTTTGCATTATTTCTTGTTAGTGAACTTTATAGTCTCATTAGAGTTAATTTGATTAAAATAAGCATATCTTTTCATTACGAGATCAATAAGGTGCTTGCTCTTTGACTTTTACGGCCAATGACCTTTGTTTATTTCGCACCACAATACAGCTTTAATGACACGTGAAAATAATTGAGAAAACAACGTGATTAAAATGTATAGCGATGTCACATGAGTTATTATTATTTAATTTCTGATCCAATTATATACTGCCATCCCATCCCATATTAATATCTCTAGTCTAATATCCAGTTTATAACTATAATCCAGTATTTGAATACATATATCGAATAATAACATTTTACTTTCTCGTAAAACTGATAGAACGCTATAAATTTTTTTTATGATACGATACATTTTTATTTTTTACATGGATTATTGAATGAGCTCGTGTATATGACTGTTCAAAGCGGAGCTCCAAGAGGGCTGTGATACCGCAATTAAAAAAATGCTATTGGATCTTTATAGATATAGAAAAATTAAATGGTCATGCTGGCAACATTATAAAGTATGCTTGTTATAGTGACTACTACCGTACACTATTATTTCGTCGTTTGGAAATCCTTACAGGCATTCTTTTGTGTTATCAACATGCGTCATGTTTATTCAAATTAAAGATCAGTTCTCGGCAATGTTTACAGGTAAAATAGCAAGCTTCTAAAGGAGGCTTAGTGCATGCCTCCCAGCTGTTTATAAGCATAGACATGTTCACCGCCCTTCGATACACTCTTAGTACTTTTGCATGAAATGATAACAACGCCCAAAGCACAGGTCGCCGTAGTCATCGAATCTGCCAAAAAGATTGACGTGAAACTTAACCCATAGAAACAGTTAGTTGAGTTTATCGCCGGATCTTCTCAGTGGGTCACGATTCCGAACTGGTGGTAAATTCAATTGCAAAGCAGGCGCCTTCAGTTCCACCTTCTACCCCTTAAGTTCTCCTTCGGGGACGTTTGGCCAGCTGTTAGCAAGCCTTTCCCTCCTGGTGTAGCTCTTGAGTTTGCCTACTTGACCCACTGTAGAAACGGCCTCTAGGCCACTCGCAATTCCTCTGTCCTAAAAACGTAGCTCATTGAGAAGTGGAATATTTCATTTCATTAGAATAACACCGGACCCTTCAATCCATGGATACTTTGCACAGACAAACACGAACTGGTAGAAACTTGTAACGATAGTACAAACCCAAATTCAAAATCTGAGTAAAGTTTAGAATTTGAACGCACCCTGTAGTGCGTCCATACTTTTGATATTTTATCATTTGAAAGAGATTTTTGAAGTGAAAACTTCTTTAGAGTCGTGATTTCAAACCGGATGCAACGGAAAAAACGACAGGTAAGAGACACAAATACAAAAATGTGTAGGATGAAGCCAGCAAAGAATGAGACAGAAATATACATACTATTTAATACAGCGCCATCTGTGAGATTTTTTAATACTAACGTGTGTATAAAAGCTCTTGTAGTGAATTTTAATTTAGGATTATACGTGAAATTAAAATATCAATTCACAGAGGGCGCTACCTTACAATTATTTACTAATGACAAAATTTTACATATACTTAAGACGTTTAGGATAATTGTATTTTANATGAGACAGAAATATACATACTATTTAATACAGCGCCATCTGTGAGATTTTTTAATACTAACGTGTGTATAAAAGCTCTTGTAGTGAATTTTAATTTAGGATTATACGTGAAATTAAAATATCAATTCACAGAGGGCGCTACCTTACAATTATTTACTAATGACAAAATTTTACATATACTTAAGACGTTTAGGATAATTGTATTTTAATTTTGGAAGGTTTCACTTCTACCACGTGTGAATTGCACACATTTTGTTTTCTTGTTTATTTCTTAGTGAAGTTTTACATTTTACAGATTTATCTCGTTTCCATTGAAATATAAATTAATTACGATGCAACAAACCTTGAAAATAGTACAATAGTAAATACTCGTAGTAAATATAAGTATATTTACTATTATACTATTATACTGTTTGGCAACATTCTAAAGTCTGTTTGTTAAACTATCATTACTTCGTTTGGAAATCCTCATAGGCATTCTTTTGTATTATCAACAAGCTTCTTGCTTATTCATATTAAAGATCAGTCTTCGTGGCCTAAAAGATAAGACGTCCGGCGCATTCGTGTTGATCGATGCACCGGTGCTCGAATCCTAGGCGGGTACCAATTTTTTTAATGAAATACGTACTAAACAAATGTTCACGATTGACTTCCACGGTGAAAGAATAACATCGTCTAATAAAAACCAAACGCTTTTTTTCTGAAGCTTAATGTAATCTTTATATTGTAAAAGAATGTAAGAAATGCATGTGTGAAAGATGGGAACCCGATTTGGTTATATGAATACGTAAAATTTTACAAGTTAGGCGAACAATGGCTCGTAAAATTAACATTAAATAATTCCTACAAGTTTTATACGTATCTAGGAAAATGACCTTGCGCTTTTCGATTTGTCTTAAACGAATTATTAAGGCTTAGTTATAAAGATATTAATTAAATTAAGTGACATTTCGCAATGAAATTCTCGCTTGTCTTCTCTGAGGTTTCCTTGATGCGAACGGTACCTAAGGAAGTCACACTGTATAACATATAATTGTCATTCATGACACAAGCATGACGATGGCATTGACTTTATTGTGCCTTTAAGCTCAAGTACCAACATAATAGGTGCACTTCTAATGATAGCTTAGCTATTTGTGAAAATGATAGCTCAGCTATTTGTGCTAATTACGTAAATTTTATTTTTATTATTGCTTAGATGGGTGGACGAGCTCACAGCCCACCTGGTGTTGAGTGATTACTGGAGCCTATAGACATTTACAACGTAAATGCGCCACCCACCTTGAGATATAAATTCTAAGGTCTCAGTATAGTTACAACGGCTGCCCCACCCTTCAAATCGAAACGCATTACTGCTTCACGGCAGAAATAGGCAGGGTAGGTGGTACCTACCCGTGCGGACTCACAAGAGATCCTACCACCAGTAATTATGCAAATTAAAATTTTGCGGGTTTGATTTTTATTACACGATGTTATTCCTTCACCGCGGAAGTCAATCTTGAACATTTGTTGAGTACGTATTTCACTAGAAAAATTGGTACCCGCCTGCGGGACTAGAACACCGGTGCATCGCTCGATACGAATGTACTAGACGTCTTATCTCTTACCACCCATTCCGATAGAGGCACCCGTCACGTGCGGACGTGCTCATCGTCCACTCGATCGCCCGGTCTTTGTTCGCCCGGCTTTTGTTAGCCCGGCCATTGTTCGCGCGGCCTGTGTTTGTGGTACATCTGCCGACTAAGTGCTCTTTCTGGAAGTTTTTATTTGTTTTGTTTCCTTTTGTTGTTTCTGTGTTCGTGGTACATCTGCCNCAGATCCAATAACCTTTGCATTAGATGCCTTCAGCTCTAATACTAGGGGCAGGCTTAGGGACCCCGGTAACCGTACTCGTCGAACTCGACAAAGAGGTCGACGTGCAACCTAACCCATGCATCAGCCCGCTGAGTTTCTCGCCGGATCTTCTCAGCGGGTCGCGATTCCGATCCGGTAGTAGATTCATTCGCGAAACAATTCCTCTTGAGTTGTTAGGTCTCCTTCGGAGGCGCTCGGGCAGTTGTTAGCAAATCCCACCCCTCTTGGCTGAGCCTTTGCTCGCCCACCTGTCCTGGTGAAACTGGAAAGGCCTTCGGGCCACCAGTAAACTTTCAATCATAAAAAAAAAAAAAAAAACTTATCTCTTAGGCCACGACGATTTCAAACGACGACGTGGTGTTGGTATTGGCGACAATTGAACGCGGTCACTTAAACTCCTAAATACAACGTTCAGTGGTAATGCTATTGTCGAAGTATTTATTTAATTTAAACTATTTCCGCTTCTCAGGTACCTCGTGAGAGTTTCAAGCACATCGTGAAAGCATGCGAATGTCCGCTGTACTGGAAAATGCCTTTGTTTCTGGCCACTCAACAGAATCTACACCTTCCTATCGACGGACACAAATTCATTGACTTCTGGAGAGAGTGAGTGAAAATACAAGAAAATATTTACGTTCCTTATTAAATAATTGAGTGGGAATTTTTTGTAATCATTTTTTTTATAAGTCATGTTAGAACACCCATAGACACTTTATTTTATCTCCAAATTATGTGAAAGATTTAATTTTGGTTTAGTTGAGAATGCTAAATTATTAACATTTAAAAGAAAAGAAAAAGTCAAAATATCACTGTCCTTTTTTGGAATGGATGGAACTTTGTGGCAGACTAGACAGACTCATTCGTGTGGTTTTGCTACCTGTACTTATATGAGATAATAAGCAATAGCAACGTAGACAGAGAAAATGATCATTAAAGTATATTGAGCTAAGTCTGTCTTAAAATAAACAATGCTATATTGGCACAGTCTGCTCAAACCTAAGAGAATAGACTAAAAATACATTAGTATTGTTTTATCAAGAGTCACCAAAGCTCTTATTATTTGGAATAATAGCCTTCAGTGTATTTTCAACTCATACAACAATGTTCTACGCAGTATTGTGTAACTGAAGTTTCTATTCGTTATTTTCAGAATGACGTCACAGTGTCACGATCAGGCGTCGCGGTTCGTGTACATTTTGACGCGAGGGAAGAGCAGCATCCTAACTCCAGAAGATTTTGTTCCTCTAGTCCAAGACGTTGTGGACACTCACCCTGGACTCTCGTTTCTAAAGGAAGCCACCGAGTTTCACTCCAGATACGTGCACACTGTGAGTTTGTGACTTGAATATTTAATGAGTTTGAAAGCGACAAATTTAGTCACGCTCTCTGTCATTGTGACAAAAAGAGTCTTGTTTCATATTTTTTGTTTGTTTATTATTTGATAATATTTGTAATTAACGGAACGATTTTTTTGAAGTGAAACTTCTAATGCGACTTCCAACAAGGTTGCTTTTTTTCCTACCTACTCTAGTAACCTCGAGGGGTTATTCTAGATTCATCGAGCTAGTAGGTGAGCTCAAAACGGGAGTGTTGATAATACTGGCCCTAGCAAGAGCATTGCTTCACAGAATCTACCACCGCATCGGAACGGACATCTATCGAATGTATAAATTCGGGTATCTCGTGAGGAACATATATAGGAAAAAAACAAACATATTTTTCCGAAAAAAAATTCGTCTAGAAGGTAATAAATAAAATTTAAAAAATGGCGTGAATGTGTCTGAATGTGTATACATATCTAAATACGGTACGATAAGAAGCATACCTTAATAACAACAACAAACAACAGTAACGCCAACAAATACATTTCCTTAAAATACACGTAGAATACCTACACAATTATGAGTACCGTAATATTTTATGACGCAAGGAGCCCGTGAATTCATCTCGGGGGCGGTAATTGACATCCCTATTGCGTCAAAAACGTTCATTTCCTTCCTCCTCTGTGAAGCCCTGCTTTTCTTATCAGTACGCCGACTGACAGGCGATATTTTTAAACATAAAATAAGGTTTTATGTATGTACCTATAGAAATATTTTTAGCGTATATTATTTGCAAACCTGCGGTGCTTTGTCGTAATTGCTAACAATATTCTATTCAGTGACGTAATGATTAACTCACGCCCGGAGCACAATACCTTTTTATTTTTATTTAAGAATTAACATCTATTATGACACTAAATTTAAAATAAATTTTCCAGAATTCAATAATATAATAAATAAATAAAATACACATCCAGCAATTTTTTGTTTTGCGGAGGACCATTTCGTGCCCATTTACCACGTCATTACGGATCCTTCCGATCCATTAACGGTGCTTTTAGGTACCTCAAGCACCAGTCACCGTCCTCGTCGAGCCCGTGGCTTACAACGCGAGGGCTCGGCGAGTAAATTAACTCATAGACACAGCCCACTGAGTTTCTCGCCGGATCTTCTCAGTGGGTCGCGCTTCCGATCCGGTGGTAAATGATGCGAAGCACTACTCTTGCTAGGGCCAGCGTTAGCAACTCCTCCGGTTTGACACCCGAGAGTTCACCTACACGCTAGGGTAACGCTGGTATAGCGTCTCAAGCTATCAGCATAAGCAGGGGGAAAAAAGCTTCTTTGGGAGTAGCGGCCGAGGCATGATGCCCCCCATTTGCCCCTCCCTCGCTATATATATTAGAGTAATGTTCATATTGTGATTTTTGGGTTCCAGGTGATCGCTAGGATATTCTACTGTGTGAATAGATCGTGGTCGGGAAGAATATCGATTCCGGAGCTGAGAAGATCGAATTTACTACAAATCATTCAATTGTTAGAAGACGAGGAGGACATAAATCAAGTCACGCAATATTTTAGGTAATAATTGATTTTTATTAATAAACTAGCTGACCCGGCAGACTTCGTAGTGCCTCAATCGATAAATAAAAGACACATCAAGGGGACACATCAAAGGAAAAACAAAATTGTTATTTTTATTTAATTCCGAGCATTTTCATATTTATCTACCTTTTAAACCTTCTCTGGACTTCCACAAATAATTCAAGACCAAAATTAGCCAAATCGGTTCAGCCGTTCTCGAGTTTTAGCGAGACTAACGAACAGCAATTCATTTTTATATATATAGATATAGGTAATCATCAACAAGTCAGCTGGCTTACCACACTGAGATTTCCTGTACTATTAGAGTCAGATATACAGATATACATATATCCAAATAACCTACTCCTACTTAGCTTAAGCACTGACTGACTTGGTGACACCTCGAGCAACTGTTGTTATTTGTGTTTGCTCTTTGTCTGGGCTATTTAATATCCAAAAATATAAACGTTTATAGATACTCTGAATCCGACATTACAGCTAGTATATAATTTATTTATCAGGAGCAATAACACCAGTGTATTCTTATTGACGAACTACCCACGTCTCAATATTAATTGTAAAACTACCCTCGAATATTTCATGTTATGAATTAACGAAATTCGAAATATTTAATTCTAGTTACGAACACTTCTACGTGATTTACTGCAAGTTCTGGGAGCTGGATCGGGATCACGACTTGTTCATAGACAGGCACGATCTCGCGAGGCACAATGATCACGGTACGTATAAAATCGTCTACTTCATTTTTAGAGGCTACGAAAGACGCAGTAGCGATTAAAACAAAAAATACACATGGATACACATTACGAAATATTGAGTTACTTCTTTAAAAGTTTTGCTGATAGCGTTTGATTGCATGTTAACAGTTTGATCAGTAAATCATTCGAAATTTGTCACGTCTTTAACAAATCGATTTAGAGCTGGGATATATGTGGTAACAGTATCCTTATCGATCATCATCATCATTATCCTGCCCTTCTCTCAGTTACCTGGGGTCGGCGCAACATGTTTTCTCCTTCCATACTCCTCTATCATATACCATTTCTTCGCTCACTCCCCTCTTACCCATATCGTCTTTCACGCAATCCATCCATTTCTTCTTAGGTCTACCTCGTCCTCTATATCCTTCCACATTCATAGTTAACATTATCTTACCAACCTCGTTTTCATTTCGTCTCATCACATGTCCATACCATCCCAAACGCGCACTTCTCAGCTTCTTATCCTTATCGATATTTGCCTAAATTAGATCGACTAAACCATGTAATACTTTCGAATAACTGTGCAGCATTTATTTCATAGACGCCCACCTAGTGTTAAGCGGTTACTAGAGTTCATGGAAATCAAAATGTGAGTGCCTCCATCTATCTTTAAATAAAGGTTCTAAATTTCAATTGTATACCTATAAAGACTCCCATCCATAAAATCTATCCATCCACGATGGGGGCAGACTTAGAACACTCTCCAGCATTAAGATAAAGCATTATGTTATAAAGGCCGCTAAGTACCAGATAAGAAGTGACCTTATTGCCTCATACGCTTAGAGTTCAATTCGAAATTATTCCCAGCGCTATCGAGTCGAATGATAGAACGGGTGCTGTCTGGATGCGTAACTCGAGGCAACCAGAACCGTCTGACCCCCGACGGAGAGCCACGCATGTCTTACACGGAGTTCGTGTGGTTCCTACTCGCCGAAGAGGACAAAACTCATCCAACTGCCATCGAATACTGGTTCAGGTAAGTTTTGTTCGTCACAATTCATTATTACGACTAAGTGTCTCACAAAATTCTATAGTGTCAAAAAAGAGTAAATTATGAGATAAAAATAAACTATACTTGTTCAATTTATTAGCCCTAACGTCATATTAAATTTGTACATTATCTTGACATTTTTTAATTCAAAATCATCAAATATTCAAAATATCGAGGCTAAACAAACCGAAAAAATAGTCCTTAACTATCTCTCAACCCACGTCCTAAAGGATCCATCAGATCCAATAACTCTTGAATCAGACGCCTTCAGCTCTAACGCTAGGAACAGGCATAGGGACCCCGGTAACCGTACTCTTCGAACTCAGCGAAAACTTCGACGTGCAACCTTATCCATACATCAGCCGCTGAGTTTCTCGCCGGATCTTCTCAGCGGGTTGCGATTCCGATCCGGTAGTAGATGCATTCGCGAATCACCTGCCCTTGAGCTGTTAGATCTTCTTCGGAGGCGCTCGGACAGCTGTTAGGAAATCCCAAGCCTCCTGGCTGAGCACTAAGGACCGTACAATCACCACATAGCTCAGTAAGGATGTATCAATTACATCCCCAAGGAAGGATACCCAAAGCTAAAATAGCTATACCACTTCCAATTTCACGTCCGATTCCACTAATAGCTCTGAGGTTAAGAATAAAATTTCGCTATTATCAATGGACTAATATTTCAGATGCATGGACATTGACGGCGATGGGTACATATCAATGTACGAACTCGAATACTTCTACGAGGAACAGATGCAGCGGATGGAAGCTATTGGCATAGAAACTCTGCCATTCAACGACTGCTTATGTCAGGTACCTGCTCGTACTAAAGTTGAAAATAACCTTTACTATCAAAACAATTATTCAAATAGGTAGCCCGGATTCATTTAGACATCTGTGGGTATTCAAATGTAAATAACAATTGAAGCCTAAGCTACTGCTTCCACAGCGCTTGGGATTAGTAAAAAAAAAACGATTTTATTCTCATTGTTAACAAATTAACATCTCCTGTAAGAGCTTTTTCTTTAAGACTGAAGGAATACTATAACAGAAAAAGATGTTTTTTTTTAAATTTCGAAACAATTTTAAGCTTTTCAGTAAGCTTTTTTAATAGGTACGAAAAGGAACATACTTTTAGCTGTAAATACAAATTTCCAACATTGTCTCACTTTAACGACAATTTCCCTTTAAAACGCGCGAAAACATAACTACAATTCTTTTCAAATAAAATAAAAAAGTTTCCCTTAAGTAGTTTGCTGCTTTAAATAATCGTCGAATAATAATTATCTTGTATGCTTAGAAATTAAAATCAATTTTAAATATACTTTAAAGGCTTATTTCAAGTTCGGTTCAAATAGCCAACTCTCGGAAATAAGTTTTAGGAATTTCTCAATTCAATTATGTATTCCCTTGTAGATGTTAGACATGGTGCATCCAGCCGAAACGGGAAAGATAACGTTGAGCGACTTGAAGAAATGCAAATTAACCCCAATATTCTTCGATACTTTCTTCAACTTGGAGAAGTACCTCGACCACGAACAAAGGGATCCGTTCGCTACTCAAAGAGACTCCGATTGCGAAGTAAGTGCTACTTATACAAATTGTTCTATGTTAGATGATGAGAGATAAGAAGATATTAGTTTTTTTTTAATTGCTTAGATGGGTGGACAAGCTCACAGCCCACCTGGTTTTAAGTGGTTACTGGAGCCCATAGACATCTACACCGTAAAAGCGCCACCCACCTTGAGATATAAGTTCTAAGGACTCAGTATAGTTACAACGGCTGCCCCACCCTTCAAGCCGAAACGCATTACTGCTTCACGGTAGAAATAAACAGGGTGGTGATACCCACCCGCGCGGACTCACAAGAGGTCCTACCACCATTAGATGTACCTACTTAGATCCAAGATTGTACTAAGACATTAATTCACAGTACAGTTCTAATTAATTCATAAGAATGTTTTGAAACAATACATTTTAGGTTTTAAATAAAAATCCAAACATTGCGATTCGTTTTAAAACCGCAAGTACTTATTATATGAAAATATAAATATTGTCCTATATTTAAACAGCTAAATTTATGGCATTTTAATTTATGAACAGTGTAAGTAAGTAAACACTATCCAATACTGGTATTAATGAGGGTATGATCACCTTGAGCACATATCCATGAAATGAAAAAAATGTAATGCACTTATATTACATAGAATGCATAAATTATTCTCAGAAACACTATCTAAAATACTGGAGATGTTTTATGTTAGATATGGAGATGTTAACTATACTTGAGACCTTAGAACTTATATCTCAAGGTGGGTGGCGCATTTACGTTGTGGATGTCTATGGGCTCCAGTAACCACTTAACACCAGGTGGGCTGTGAGCTCGACCACACATCTAAACAATAAAAAAAAATGTAAGCGATAGACAATTAATAATTAATGCATTTTAGTGAAACAATTTCTCAATATCGTATTTTTATATGCATCAGATATCGGATTACATCAGTAACAAATAAATCGCAGCATTCTTTTCATTAAAGACGCAAAATTTACTGTAATTATTTTTCCTGATTTTCTTTTAAACGTACTTATGCTAGTTATGTATTTTTTTAGAAATAATTGTTCTCTTTTAAACCTATCCTATCGAAGCATAGCCTATTTACTTATTCTTCGTCAATAAGTATACGTATGATGTTGACAGTGCAAGCAAACATAGGCCGTTTTTCAATTACAGCACAAGAGCGCATTATGCGGCATAATGCTCAACTAAGCTTCAGCATAATTCGGCATTGTGCGTCACTGAGTCGCATTATGCTCTGTAATTGGAAAACTACCATTAAGCAATGGTTAATTGTGCTGTAATTGGAAAACGGCCATATACTTAAATATTAAGTGTATCGTGGTGTATTATCTATGTGCTCGACTGACACATTACATAGGTACCGTACTGAAATTAATAAATTGACACTTCGTAATTCTGTTCCAGATGTCAGAATGGGACAGATTCGCTGCTGAAGAATACGAACTCCTTGTAGCCGAAGAAGGCGGAAGCGAGGCCCAAGAACAAATGTAAGAAACGTTTAAAAATCTAAATTACCTACACATTTATAATCTACAAATATCAAAAATAATCCATCTCTTTCGCACGTACAGGCAATTGTATAGGATAATGAAAGAAACAGAGAAAAAAAGGTGTATAAAACGGTTCTATGAATTGTGCAGGACTAACGGGCTGAACGGGTTGAAATTATACAAATAGTATATTATTTAGGTAATGTAAGCGCATTAGAATGTATGCAGCACTCGTATTTTAAAGCATTTTGGTGCATTATGAACATACCTATAAACCCCCTGCTCTGTTATCACGAATATAGGACCTGCACATACATACCTTTTATTTGAATTTTCAGCACAGATCTAATTTCGTTGAAAGATACTTGATTTTGGCGTGTCACTTTTTTTTTATTTGAGTGATGATTGTCTATAGCAACGACCGAAATCTTAAACAAGGGCTGGATTTGATTTTGATTATATAAAAAATTAGAGAATAGGCTTAGAAATAGGCTTAAAGGTCTCGTTACAAGACCATAAGCATCAGAATTTTTTTTTAGATTTACCATTAAATTTTGGCGAATGCTAGTTTTCCTATAGTTTTTCCTAAACTAGTTCCTAAACGTTGATCTTAGTGTATAGTACCTAGCTAATTGTTTCGTTATTGAGTACATAATATTTTGCACGTGTTAAGTCATTTTCTCAAATATTAAGATTTTTTGTCTTCTATTTCCCATTTTCTTACGTCTTTTCTCTCCGGAGTGATCAAATTTTCTTAATTAAAAATAATCCCACTTTCCAATGAGAATTTTCAAAGTTCTTTTAATCCGAAACGGTCCCTTAAAAGGTTGTAAGTTATCAAAGCTTGGTAGACCTATCATGATTCTCAATTTTCCTTTTAAATATTTAGTTATGTATAAAAAATAATTCGTACATAAAAATAACGTAAAACTGTAATTAGAACTTTTACGGTTTAATCCCGCATTTTTTATTGTCATTATATTATTTCTTACGTCACTTAGGCTTTACGGTTTTAGTGGTCATGGACGAGTAAGGCGTTATTCGTCTACATTTGATTAATGTGCTATCGTCTATTTTTAAAAAAGTTCCAGACTTTTACGTTTCATTTCACACTGAGCGAACTAATATTATCTTGCGGTCTGGCTGTTTATCCAGTCAAAAATAGTTTTAGTTGTGTCTACGACTTACGAAGACAATCAAAATCAAACCTGGCCCTCGAATCGATATTCGATAATCGAATGATTTGAAGAACTTAAATAAAAAACAAATTAGTTATTAGAAAGTGATACGCTGTGCCTTTACCGTTCTACCTATTTCTGTGTTAGAAAATATCTTAACAGAAATATGTTCTGAATGCAAACACGTACAGCTCTTAACCCGAAAATGTTAATTTTAAACTAGACTCATTTTTAACAAAAGACCCACTATTAGTTGACATCTTCATTATAAATTCAATTCAATGTTTAGTTCACATTATTATATCTGTTTATGTATTAATATTTATGTTATATTTTTTTATATATTATATAAATATAATTTTATATTTTCATTATTTATGATTTCTTTCATCAGGGAGGAAGACAGAACTGGCTATGCTAGGGTAAGAAATAAAGTGTGAATTGCAGAGTATGTTTCTTGTATTTATACGCGCACACGAAAGCAATGCTGTGTCCCGACGCTGCTTCTGATGTGAGCTTGATTGACGCCCGTGGACCACATGTGCATCGTGTTCCATATCGCTTACTGTGTTCAAAGTTTGCACTGAAATCTAATGTATTCGACACGAATCACGAAACCGAATATCGATAACGCCAAATCATTTATATTTTTGGTATTGATTTTCGCTTAAGTACTCGTCTGCCTTACTGATGAACTCAAACATCCACTATGTACATAATATGTATGCTATCTCTTATACTTTATATCATTTTAAAGCTTTTGTTTATTATTAATCGAACTCATCAGCATTCGGCATGAAGCGAAACTAACAGAGAACAATGCATTCAGTACATACTGTTCTATTCGAATTATCGTATACTAGTATCGTGATATTCAAACTAATCTGTATTTCCAGCTCATACGATGAGACGGACGAAGACTGTTTGTCGCCCAATATGGATGATATAACGAATACTGAAGTGGTGGAGGATTCGAGCGTGGAAGAGTCGACGCTGAGCGAAGGCGGCCCTCTCGCGCCCGGCTACGTGAACCTTAGCTCCATATATTCCCTCGGGACCGAACGGTGGAAACAACAGAACGCGACACTCAATAACGGACTCGCCGAGAAGAGGCTCCCAGAGAAACCTGTCCCTCCAGAAAAACCAGTCAGTCTGATGATGGTCAACGGCAAGATGGACAATCGATACTCCAGCTTCAGCAACAACAGCTTCCTCTACTCCCAGCTGCTCGGGTCTAGTGGAGTGCGAACCAGAGACCCGCCTTCGTACAGCGTCGCAACTGGTGGACTTGATGTGGATACGAAGAACGCAGTGTCTCCGGTTCGGTCCCCCGCGACGAGCCCCGTCAATGGCATCAACAAGATCTCCGATAACTACGAGAGGGCGATCGCAGAACGACTCAGTCCCCAACGAGACATATCGAGGGTGAACAGAAGCGGTCTCTTCAGTAAAGTGAATACGGGCATCGTCGCCAACAACGTGAAGAAGAATAGCCCCCGCAGGGACGAGGAGGACGGCGACTACGCTCGCGACAGTGACGAGTGCTCGATATAGGAGCGGCGGACTGCATCGTGCTGTCTCGCTCTGTAACGATCCACCGACACCGTTCGCCGGTCGGTGTGCTGCGACGCCAAAGATCGCCATTTACAAAACATTTTGTAGTGTTAGCTTTTTAAATGACTCTATTGTTATACGGTTGTTCGATACAGAGAAATATTTTTTCAGCGTATCCTAGTGGTCGATACGTGCCTTGTGACAGTGTAGACTTTAGACGATTGATAGACAAATAACTAGTAGTTTAGTGCGCGTCTTGTGAGTGTGACGTACGTCGAAAAATGTTCTCGAACTACGACACAGACTAGTTTTGGCATTTTAATAGTATTAATACCTGTGTATCAATTTATTTAATACGTATATTTTAGTCTCAAATTAACCATATCAAGCAACTGTTTTGTTTGCATGTGAATTATTAATGTGTGTTGTAGATTTTTTCACGTACATATATATATTACATACCTAATAAATGTAACTGACGTAGAATCTATGATTCATATTATCGCCGCCATTTTCCGTCGTGCTCTTGATTGATCATATCATCGCTCCATCCACATTATTAATATTTTATTATAAGACAAAAGATACTAATGTTGCCAGTCATTAATAAAAGTTCGTCCATTAAGCTTTATTTATTTATTTGTCGTGACAAAATCAGGCTATTACAGTTATGAAACTATAAAAGTTGACGTATTTTTGATATGCAAATACATTTCAAGATGACTTAGTAAATATTTTCGAAATGCCGCGTACTAAATTTACAACATGTAACCAAAGCGGTTTAACTTTGAATGAAAATCCGTAGGTATCTAAAAACTGGATCATTATGTGAATATAACAATTAAGTATAGCTAATTAGGACAGAGTAGGAACGATCGCCTTGAACTGATCGTAATTTCTTGAAAGCCTTGCCTAAGCCTGACGGTAAAAGTTTGTGAGGTTTAAATTTATGAGATTTAATAAAAAAAAATTGATTCCTCTTGGAACGCCTCGTAAATAAGTTGCCATTTCATATTCGCGTCGTTTAAGCAGTTTGTACTGTGTTGTAAAGAATCTATGAATGATAGTGTGATTTCGTCAGGCGTTACCGTCGTCCCCACTCATAATACCAAATACACTCGTTAACTGTTTACTAGAAATGTTATAATACAAATTTGTTAACGCTAACAGTTCTTAAATTTCAGGCCTCACTTTGAAATACGGTTGCTGGAATTTTAAGCAGTAAATCGATCCCAAGTTTTTCTTTTTGAAAGAAATAAACATGACATAATTATGCGACGTATATTCTATAATATCTTATGTTATAACAAATCTATACATTGATTTATTATGGATTACACACACAGCTACAAATGAAGTCTTAAAATCGGTAAATTTTTTATCTGGTGTTCAATGGAGCTCATAGATATTTGAATGTGAATGCCGTCATCCACCTTGAGACATGAGGTCGAAGACCACCCTTCAAGTCCGAACTCATGACTGTTGATATGATACCTACTATTGCCGGCTCACAATACGCTTTCACCCCTGCAAATGGCAAGAACGGTGTTACTTATTCTCCGGTAAATCCTTTATTTGCTTTTTACGACGCCCCCGGGAAGAGATGTGGTAGTTGATTTCAGTGCCACAATCAAAGTGCGGCATTCATCACGTACCGTTTATGTAATTATTATACTGGACTTACTACTACTTTATTTGTTTCGGTTTGAAGGGTGGGGCAGCCGTTGTAACTATACTGAGATCTTATAACTTATATCCCTAGGTGGTGGGTGGCGCATTTACGTTGTAGATGTCTATGGGCTCCAGTAACCACTTAACGCCAGATGGGGTGTGAGCTCGTCCACCCACCTAAGCAATAAAAAAAAATACTACTAGACTTTATGTAGCTAGACCTTGGATAGAAAAACAGAATTGTCTGATAGAATTTCAAATTCTGGACCATATCTAAACCAATCGTAATTACATGTACTAAATAATAATAATAATAATATTCGGTGTATAAAATTGGATTTACATAGCACGTTTTTTGGTATTTACTTAAAAACCATTTATTTAGCACGAATTTACACATTCAAAAAATGATATGATAAATTTCTAGTAATTAGTGAAATCTTAGAAGACATAGTGAATCTGTATTTCAAACCTTCTGTATAATATTAGGAAATATTTTCTTGCAGTAAAAGCTGACGGAACTTTTCTAGTTTATTTTCATCATTCACAATTTTCCTTATTGGTTTATCAAAATTTGATTTGATATATGTACGAATATCATTTATGAAGCGACAAACAAACATCTTAACGGCCTTAACCAATAGCAGATTTAAGCTTGTATTCTTGATTGACTAGGTGGCCGCCAATCTATCTATGCAATTCTCAAGCAAACAACTAATTTTAATATCATATAGATAAATAATTTACTTTGGATACTATAACGAGAAATGTTTTATAAGCTTTCACTGAAGGTTTTACTAGGTTATAATAATACAATAATTAGATATTCTAGTCTTCAGGTGCTGTTACGAGCCTATGGGCGCATCAATAGTCTTTGAAATGTCAAATCGACCAAAGAACGAGTTTGAAATTGTCAGTTTTTTTTTTATGTTTCAAAATATGTCGCATTCTGTGGTGGACAGTTTTTATTTTAGCCTTTTTTTAGCATACATTTCATTTATATTTTTACCAAGTCTACCTATTTTAATGGTTAATTACGTACCTACCTACCATACTATTTTTAGAAGTAATTTTAATTTTTGGGCTTGTGCGCACTCACTAACGCACTCCGAATCAAACTTTTTCTTAAATTCCCTTTATTAAAGAGCCACAAAGTTGCGTTATGCTGATTTTGGAAGCAACTTAATTTAAACACGTAATGTCAAAGAAATCGAGGGTGTGTGACAACCTTCGATCAACAATAGTAACTACTTGTTGATCGAAGGTGACAACCCTCTCGTACCGTTGGCAGATATCTCGAATAATGTCTGAAGAATCGTTATCACACAAGTTCTCTTCCATAACAAAATCAATCAGGAAGTGTGATCTTATTTGAGACAGCCTAAATATAAAAAAATCACTAATCGCGTTAACATTTGAATTTACCTCTTCATGTTTACATTTTTAATGATGTGTCGACATAAAATTTATTGACTAACCTTACCAATCATTAACCAAAAATATTGTTGAAATTGTTTGACAAATTTTATGAATATGTGTTACGATGTTGTTTAAAAGTATGTTTCATTATTATTACTTAGAATTTTTTACGTGCTATAATCGGTTCAATGAACTGTAAAATTGAATTATTTTAATTAAATTAGAAAGAATACGTACACTACAACTTTGTACTTACCGATATTATAAACTTATTATATTTCGTGTTTCGGTAGAGTTTTGTTTTTTATTAATTCCTTAAGTATTCAAAATTTAGAAAGTAGACAGGTTTGTTATATGTATTAAAAAACAATAAGTAAACATTTTACGATTATAATACAAAAGTAGGCACGTACACGTAAGTACGTTCATGATGATTTTATATTAAAAGTAAGTACCTTATCCTTATTAGGTACTAGCTTTTAATTTTAATCTCTTAGTTATAGTCTTAAATGCATTATAATTTTATGGAATTAAGCCCCAGTAATAAGTACACTTAATGTAATGTGGTTTTTATTTTGTATTCAGTTTCAATAAAATCGTTATCCACTTATTTGAATGTAAAGCTAAGTTTATTATTGAATGCTTTAACGCATTAAGTTTAATTAAGGACAAATTTACAAAAGTATTTAATAATTTAAATTAGTTATATTCGAAGCAACTAAAACAAAATAACATCAATTGGTTGAATTAGAAAATTTTCATATGTATTTGTGATTTAAATTAATTATGACGTCATCATCGCCACGCTCACTGCTAAAATGTCATATTTATAAAATATGTAAATTCATAATGAATGCATAGGTAACTGCAACATTGCGCGTAATCAATTTGGACACAGAGACGAAAAACCTATCCCATGCCCCGAGCCGGACCTTCCACTTCCCGCCAAAATAGGATTCGGTGACTAGATACCGCATTTACTAATAGTCTATCCACTTATCTACGTCTGCAGATATCCAGAGGTCTAGCTCATACAAAAACATTAAATATTAAAATATAATATACATTTCAATTCGGAATTTCAATTGTTTAATTTTCATACAGTATTAACAATTGATAAAGCAGGTGATACACGACACCTAACCTCAACATTTAGGTATTAATAAAGTTTTTTACGTAATTTAGCGATGAAGTAGGTAACGGTGTGTTAACATGTGAATTTAAGGTGACAAACATATAGTTAAGTCTCCTAATAAACTACATCATTGTATTCTATGCGGTTTTATTTATTTCTTTATACTTGTTCTATTAAATATGTATATTTCTTCAGTCTTAAATAGGTAAGTGATGTTGGTACAAAAGAAATTGACTTGTTGCGTGAAGCAGTAATGCGTTTCAGTTTGAAGGCTGAAGCAGCCGTTGTATTGTAAAAATCTATCCGATGATTTGCAAGCCAAATAAATAATCCCTTCGTAATAAGGTGACACTCGACAAAGCTTTCATCCGCTTGGTCATGACCTATGCAAATCTAATGCTCGCTCACACGGCCCGCAGTAATTTGAAAACCCTTCAAGTCATACAATCCCGTTTTTGTAGGATAGCCGTCGGAGCACCGTGGGTCATGAGGTACATAGATCTCCATGATGATCTGGAGCTCGACTCCATCAGTAAGTATCTTCAGTCGGCATCAGTGCGCTACTTTGAAAAGGCGGCACGACACGAAAACCCTCTTGTCGTGGCCGCCGGAAAGTACATACCCTATTTTGCGGACCGAATGGTAAACAGTCGACGTCGCCCTAATCACGTAAACGTAATTTCGGATCCTCCTGATCCACTAACAGTGCTTTTAGGTACTTCAAGCGCCGATCACCGTTCTCGTCGAACCCGTCGCTTGCGAAATGAAATTTGCGCTAGGAAATTAAAATAAAAAAACAAAAAAGTTAAAACTGTCCATAAAACTCTCGAATGTCTCGAGGTAGCTAGCGGCATTAACGTTGTCCATAGGCTATGGGCTCCAGTAACCAATTAACAACAGGTGGTCCGTGATCTCGTCCACACGTCTAATCGATAAATAAAAAGCAACACAGCACTATCACATGGTTCGGCTTCAAATTAAGCTCTTTAAATGAAGGCCTTAAATTAGTATATTTATAATGTTTGACTATAATCGTATCGACGGGAGAATGCGGACATGTCGTAACCCCCAGCGGCAAACGTAGGAGCGCTGTTCCAACGCCATACAAATTTAAGTTAACTTTTACGTGATCGAGAAGTTGTAAAACTTGCACTAATCACACAGTTACCAGTGGTTTGTGTCATAACAATACCCCTAGCTATCAGTGTTTCAATAAACAAATACCAAAGTCAAAGATAAAATCCGCCTTTCTTTCCAAATTCAATCCGTCTTTTGTATTCCAAATATTCACTATAATTGTTTGTTATTCATTTATATAATCACTGCTTATTTTTTTCCTATCTATTCACTGGTATTCCAGGCTATTCCAGCTACACCCGGACGGGCAGGTAAGCTCATGGGCTCAACCTGAAAGAATTTGCTAACACTAGCCCTAGAAAGAGCAACGCTTCGCAGAATCTACCACCGGATCGGAATCGCGACCCACTGAGAAGATCCGGCGAGAAACTCAGTGGGCTGCATCTATGGGTTAATTCGCTCGTCGAACTCTTCGTCTTCGTTATCGACGAGTTCGACGAGGACGGTGAGAGGACTAAAAGCACCGAGAGTGAATCCGGGGAATCCAGCAAGGCATGTATCGGGCGACGGCGTCGCGGCGGCTTTGCGTTGTCCCGTCGCGGTTGGACAAGGAATTATTGAACGTTCTGATTTAAGTAGTAATTTTTAACGAGCTAGTTGCTAGTTTCTTTACAAAACACCTACTTTCTATGATCTTATCTCATTGATTCTATTTTATTTCATTCGTTTTTTAAATACTAATCTTGGGTTCGGCTATTTGATAAACATATTTATCTGGATAGCTACTTCGGTTACATTTTCTTTGCCAGCCTAATGGTCGAATCAAACTAAACAAGAAACTGTCAAACCAAATGTCAAAGTGGCTAAGTATTTTTCGAACTGTGTTTTTGAAAAAAGAGACAAGATTGTGTGTAAATAAAGAGTTTACATATCCTAAAATGCCATTTTACGCAGTGGCAAAAGGTCGTACCTCAGGAATTTTTATGACTTGGGCAGATTGTGAAGCTCAGGTCAAAGGATTTTCTGGCGCTAAGTACAAAAAATTCGATACCATAAATCAGGCTCAGGACTATGTAGTCACCCAAGGAAGTAATAAGGGTCCGCCTTCTAAACCTGGAACTAGCTTTAAGGTCGGAAATAAAAAAACCGCGTCTAATAATCTGAAACGTCCCTATTCAACCACTACAAATGACAAGAATGAAAATGAAAACAAATTAAAATCACAAACTAAAGCTGAGGACGATTTCGATGAAGATTTTGAAATATCCGATGACCTGAACACTATTTTAACGAAGCAAATGGACGATATTGAAGCAAGATTAAAAGGTTTCCAGAAAGGAGTTGATAAAATAATAAAGAAAAATAGTGCTAAACCTGAACGAAAAACTATAATGATTGATCCACCAGAACCAAAAAAACAAAGACAAGACAACAACGATTTTGAAACTGACCCTGATGGCTTTGTACAGGTGTATACTGACGGAGCATGTTCAGCAAATGGTCGGAGTAGTGCGAAAGCAGGCTTGGGTGTGTACTGGGGAGATGGTCACTCTCTAAACGTTAGTGAACCGGTATCGGGCAGAGCAACTAATAATTGTGGTGAAATACAAGCGGCTACTAAAGCTATAAGACAAGCACTACAAAATGGAATCACAAAACTATCTATTAACACAGACTCTAAATTTTTAATCAATTCAGTCACTAAATGGATGCCTGGTAAATGCTATTCATTAACTATGTTTTATGTTTTGTTTATATAATAATAATTAATAGTAATTTATTTATTAACCTTGAAAACATTTACACATAACAGTTTGCTAAAAACTCTCCACACTAAGCACTGCCTGTCTCGTGGAGAGTTTTTTAAGAGTTTATGTGACTATATTAATATACAAAGCATTCCACTTTTCAATTGATTGAGTAAAGCTATTTTACACACATTTGATTTGCCAAATTTAATCATCCATTATCTTTTTAGGTTGGAAAAGGAAAGGTTGGAAATTGCAATCTGGTGCACCAGTAAAAAACGAAAAAGATTTCAAAGATTTAGATAGTGTCCAGCACAAATTAGACATTAAGTGGAATTATGTAGAAGCACATCGTGGAATACATGGTAACGAGATGGCAGATCAGTTGGCAAAGGCAGGAGCGGCTTCTTACAAATCATGATTATTTGGTTATGGTGATTATGATGAATTAAATTACAATTCATAAAGTTTTGGCCAAATTTGATTTTTAATATTATTCGTAATAATTTAATATGCTCCAAATTATAAATTATAAATAACTCAAACATATGACCAGTCTGTATACTGTTGTTTGTTCACGAAAATCCATCCGAACTAGTGAGACATATGTGTGATTGTTATGATAAATACTATGAAGTCTTAGCTGTAAATAAGCAGTTGAGGCAACATCTTGAGAAGACTGACTGCTAATTAAGCTTTATTTATTTTACTATCAAATAGCATCAATTTTAAATATATAATATGTCTAATTTGTATCTCGAAAATCTACAACACAATAAATTTGTAAAACATGTACAGAAAATAATATAATCACAGATTCTTTGCATTCTATTTTCTAACATGTAAAAAAATGTTAAACTTGATAATGTAAAGTCTAAAGAAAATAAATACTGTTTGACTGTACAAAGTTCTTTAAAATTTTTAAGCTTTAGCTCAGTGCATGTTTTATGTTTTTTACTTCTCTATGAAATGGTTTTATTCCCCTCTCTATTCATTGGTACCCTAAAAGACTATTATCCCAGCTACGCCTGAACGGATAGATGAGCTCACGGGCACATCATTAAAGAATTTGTTAACATTAGCCCTAGTAAGAGCAGTGCTTCACCGAATCTACCACTGGATCGGAATCGCAACCCACAGAAGATCCGTCGAGAAACTCGGTGGGCTAAGCATACACAAGGGTTTCCCTATTTGCTTTAATCCATTATAATAATCAAATTATTTTTGAGTTATTTTGAGTTTATTGTTGAGTAATTAGACGTGAATTAAGTATACCTGAAATCACATAATGTCCTCTCATTGTGGTCTGTCAAGATAAAGTTTTTAGTACTTGGGTTTTGAAATTAACTAATTGCCCCAGCTATTTAATTATGTAGCAGTTTGTACACTATATAACAGCACATAGTAATGTCCCGAAACTGTATATTTTTAATAATGGTACTATTATAGTATTAATAACACATATTCTCCAAGGACATTAACAAAGGGTTATTGAACGTAAACAGGTAGATATGTTTCAAGTTTTTATTTAATAACTACAGTATACTATTTACAATTACATTATAATGCCTAATCTTTCAAGTCGTACAATGTAGTAAAAGTAATGAACGTTTTACTGTTACACTATGATTAAAAACTAAAATGGAGACAGGCAAATTTCTACATTAAAATATATCATGGGTCTGTAAATCCGGCCCTTTCAACACAATCCAAAATTTCAATGGTCCTGTCAACATTGAAAAATTACTTGAAGCTTGCTATGAATCTCATAACATATATTTGTCAAAATTCAATGCAAACCCTTCACGGTTCTTTTTATAATTCAACAATGTCACTATTGGATCTTTAAAACTTTAATCAATATTGTATGTTTTTTTTAATGTGCTTTTAGTATGTTTATGTGTGACCTATGTACGCATATAATAAATTTGATTGATCTTCAATATTCTATACGCATTGACTAGGACTAGGAATTACATAATATTTAAACAAAATATTTTAATTCACTATCATTATTAAAAAGAAAATAAAAATATAATTCCGCTTTACATTTACACTCAATGAAACTTACATACGACAATAACGAAAACACATTGAACGTGTTTTCCGAAAATCACATTATCCTAAAATGCTTTATTTGCAGCAAACCTTATATAGCAGTCTTAAATATTATGTAAATAGTGAACCGCACGTTCTAATCCGCAAACATAAAAAGTAGTATGATTTGTACTGGACAGAGAAGTTTATTTGAGCACAAATTTTTACACTTTCATTCAACTGCATCTCTATTTTGATATATCATAAAATCCGAAAACTTAATTTCTAATATGTTTTATTTTAACAGATCTTCCTATATACTAATATTATTAGCATTTAGCATAAATATTGCTTTTTTTCTATTCCTTTCACAGAGCATACTACAAAACTTCCTACGCACCTAGTGACAATAAAACAGCTGATGTCAAATAAAATCATAACTATCATAAAATAAATGCACAATGGGCGTATGGGACTTAATTTAATTATATACGTCGTGTACATAACGTAAATATTTGTCTAGCATTATGTACTCTACTGAAACGCATGCACTAATATATACATACTCCTTTTTTTAATATAAACAGATAGTCCTTCTAATGGAATACTAGAATAAACAATATTTCGAGACAAACTACCTATAGTAGTATACTGTGCCTAATGAAAAATACAACATACAACTTTTGCAGAACAGAAATATTGGATTTTATTTTTCTAAGTGTTTGAAAATTATTATAATGATATAATAATACAAAAAAAAAGAAAAAGACAGATTATAAGACCATTCATCCACATATAAATAAAAAAGATGGATGAATGCTAATTTCTCAAATTTTTATTGCATTTAATATTTATTTACACAATTATTATATTTTGTTCAAAAACGATTCCAATTTCCAATTCAAACAAGTAACATTTTTTTTCTGATAGCTTACACATTATCTAATATTATTACAGATGGTTTGTTGTTAATTTATATAACAGTATATGCAGAATACATGTTCATTAAAAACATTGCTTTAATTTCAAGTAAAACATTTAATGTTATAGTTATATTTAATTATAGTTGCATCATAAATTGCAAATATCACTTAATTTTACTGTGAATGCTTCACAAACAGACATTTATAATCAAACATTTATATGGCTTAAAATCGTTGATGTAGAAACTATAATAAAAACCATTTACTCAAATATGTACTACCACTCAACAAAGCTTAATTTAATGCAACTTATCAGAAAGTATTGATATATCTACAATAATGTCAATACGTGTAACTGGTGACCAAATGACGTTACATAAAACAAGACTATTTATTCATTAAGAGAAGTAACGACATCCTAAAACTATAACCATATAATGTAGTGCTAGTACAGTATGTATTGTTTTTTGAACAGCTTTACTGTGGCTCAGTGCGGGCTATTTCTGTTGAACTACGTCCAACATTTTCACATTTTCGACCCCATTGGGTTACAATTCCACTAAAATGTCCATTAAAATTTTAACCTTACTTCTGTCGGACAGTCCGCGGGATTATTTCCAAGTTCGGTTGGCGCTAAGTGAAGTACTGCAGCGTGTGAGTGCGTCGCGGCGGGTTGACGCTGGCGTTGGACGTGGAGCCCACAATGAGGTAGCCTCCCGAAGTTACTACTTTTTTGTTCTCCTCGTTCATTATCTGTGGAAGTGTTATTTTTTTTGTTATGTGGATGTAATACGACAAAGGGATGATCTAGTAGACCGACGGTCCGAATTTTTGTTTTTTTTTCCTAAGCTGATAGCCTTGAGAGGCTATTTAAGCGTGACCGGGCGAGTAGGTGAGCTCACGGAGCTCAAACCGGGAGTGTTGTTAACACTGGCCCTCGGCCCTAGCAAGAGCAGTGCAGAATCAACCACGGGATCGGAAACGCGACTCACTGAGAAGATCCAGCGAGAAACTCAGTGGGCTGTGTCTATGGGTTAATTTAATCGTCGAGTCATTCGTCGCAAGCGACGGGTTCGGCGAGGACGGTGAGCGGTTCTTGATGTACCTAAAAGCACAGTCAATGGATCGGGAGGATAAGAATGTTGATGTTCGGAACTTGTATTTAAGCAAGCTTATCTTGAAAATGTCGTAAGCGAGATTCAGGCATTTGTCTAATATTTTCGTTTTCTGTGATGGCTACCCGCCAGTTATAATGTTTCAAGCTCGTGTTGAAAATCTCTGACGCATCTCGGTTTAAGCTTTAAACGTTGCGACCGTCGTAAGGAAACGTTAATTAATTACTATTCATTTGTAATTAACACTCGTCACACTAAACGTGAAGTAAATATTTTTTTCAGAAAAGCTGCAACCTCCCTTATTTTTAAATGCTTAAACCTTAGGTTGAACGATAATGCTCTAAAATTAAAGTTTTAGCATATGAAACAATTTCGAATGACGAAGTCTCCAAGTGAGCTTTTGGTCAATCTGAAACTAACTTTTTTTTTTTTTTTTATTGCTTAGATGTGTGGACGAGCTCACAGCCCACCTGGTGTTAAGTGGTTACTGGAGCCCATAGACATCTACAACGTAAATGCGCCACCCACCTTGAGATTTAAGTTGTAAGGTCTCAGTATAGTTACAACGGCTGCCCCACCCTTCAAACCGAAACGCATTACTGCTTCACGGCAGAAATAGACAGGGCGGTGNGGTTACTGGAGCCCATAGACATCTACAACGTAAATGCGCCACCCACCTTGAGATTTAAGTTGTAAGGTCTCAGTATAGTTACAACGGCTGCCCCACCCTTCAAACCGAAACGCATTACTGCTTCACGGCAGAAATAGACAGGGCGGTGGTACCTACCCGCGCGGACTCACAACAGGTCCTACCACCAGTAATTACGCAAATTATAATTTACCTACCAATTATTATCAATTATAATTATATTATAATCTAATAGCAAATTATAATCTACCTGATGTCGAAATTAACAATATTTTTCGAATCTCTATACTTAGTACGGACATGATCTATTCCACACACATATCGAGGGGTGAAATGCTGTTTGGTCTAAGCGACAATTCGCTTACCACGCGACATTTGTCTTTGTAATTTAAGGTGCATTTTATTTGCTATCAGTATCAACAGTTCGATGTTTTCAATTGAACTTCAATAAAGTTTACCCCAATCAAATAGCTGAAGAAGTTGTTATTATGATTTTTTCCCAAAATTTAAGCTCTAACTGTAAAGTTTCAAAAAAATCGCTGAAACTAAATAGCTTTTCAGCCCTCGATATATTCATCAAAATCAAGTTTTGTTGCTATTATTATTTGAACAATTTAAAGATTTCAACAAATGTTCACGATTGACTTCCACGGTGAAGGAATAACATCGTGTAATAAAAATGAAACCCGCAAAATTATAATTTGCGTAATTACTGGTGGTAGGACCTCTTGTGAGTCCGCGCGGGTAGGTACCACCACCTTGCCTATTTCTGCCGTGAAGCAGTAATGCGTTTCGGTTTGAAGGGTGGGGCAGCCGTTGTAACTATACTTGAGACCTTAGAACTTATATCTCAAAGTGGGTGGCGCATTTACGTCGTAAATGTCTATGGGCTCTAGTAACCACTTAACACCAGGTGGGCTGTGAGCTCGTCCACTCATCTAGCAATAAAAAAAAAAAAACATGGAACTCGCTGCACAAAATTATTTTATTATAATAAATACTAACGAGGATACTAGTGATAGTGATTAAAATATTAATAACTTAATTTTGATTTTTAACTTTTAAGTGTACTTTTTAAATTCATTAAACTCAATCTTTAAAAATATAATGTGTTTGAATTTTAACACTACTGTGAATACACCTTTACCCTGAAGTTGCACTGACGACTAACTGTATTCTTAACGCGAACGGACTATAAATACCTTTTTTTTTTTACTGCTGGGGTATCCATTTACGGATACCCGGACTATAAATACCTGCTTGTTGATTATGAGAGGTGGTATCTGCGCGGGCACGGCGCCGGCTTTGCTCCCATTGTACGTCCCCACACATTTCACCGTTTGGTTCCCGCTGACGTCCTCGACCATGCTCACTGTAATTTATAAAATATAAATATTAATCCACCTTTTTTACGCACGTTTTCTTAAGCCCGACCAACCTGCGCTTGAATTCTACAGGATACTATTACCTTAAGACGACTGTAACATCACTATAATAAACTATACACATATCGCTATTAGTATAAAATTGAAAGAATTCGACATTGAATGTTGTAAAAGCCTTAATTTTTTTTAAATCCAATTTGGCAAAAACGAACAACCGTGTATAGCTAGCTATACACTGCCCTTCAAAGCCTATATGAGTCGTCTATTATCAAAGGTGCATTTGGACAAAAAATTTTTATTGATATGTCAATACAGATTGATTTGAATATAATCGTCTCCTTCAAAGAATACGGTTCAAAACCTGCATTAAATAAAGGTTAATAGTTAACCTGTTATTTATCTAAGATGTCGTTCCGAAGAGTTTTGTGACTGCCAATGGAATACAAAGTCAATAATTCGTTTTTCTGATTTACCAATCATTGTCCAAAAGTCAGATTGCCGGCTTTGATAATAGTCGACTCACTTAATATGAGTCGTCTATTATCAAAGGTGGCAATCTGTGCATTTGGACAAAAAATTTTATTGATATGTCAATACAGATTGATTTGAATATAATCGTCTCCTTCAAAGAATACGGTTCAAAACCTGCATTAAATAAAGGTTAATAGTTAACCTGTTATTTATCTAAGATGTCGTTCCGAAGAGTTTTGTGACTGCCAATGGAATACAAAGTCAATAATTCGTTTTTCTGATTTACCAATCATTGTCCAAAAGTCAGATTGCCGGCTTTGATAATAGTCGACTCATATACAAAATTGTAATTTCTGCTAAAATTAACTTACTCTCAAAAATTGTATGTAAAGCAAAATTATTATAACTAGTGGTCCACGGGTAGTCGAAATTCGACTTTATTCAATTGAAATTATAAGTTTGAACATTAATATGATTCTATTCTCAAAGATTATTATAATTTTATAATCACAGATTTTGCCAAGACTACACTTTAGACAAATATTAATAAAGACAAACAATATTGAATCTATTCTCAATTTGACCACAGACTATATACAATACGAAAAGTTTGAAAATAAACAAATAATATGCATGTGTGTGTGTGTGTCAAATACACGGTAGTGTGTATAATGTTTTTTTTAATGTATTTTTTACGGATTATTTAAAAAAAAAAATTAACATTCTGCACTCCTCTATATTCTTGTGTGTGAAATTTAATAGTCCTTCGTCCGCGCAATTTTCTGAAAAAGGGGTATAAAATTTTTGCTTCACGTGATAATAAATATATAGATATAATTTTGAAGTGATACAGTATTGATATTCGTAAGCGTACTTACTGATGATGGAAGACATTGGCGTGCTATCCTGGCTGGCTGATCTGGAGGCAAGTTTCCCGCCGACCGTGAGGGTCGGCACCACGGTGCTCTTCTGCAACGCCAGTACAACAAAAGATTACGCAATAGTAGCATCCTCGATTACAAACTTAATTCCTTAGATATATGAAAGAGCATGCGGGCCTTGTATTAAGCGGTTACCAGGGTCCATGGGCATCATAAAGCGAAAGTCATCTTGAGACATGAGGTCAGTTTTTGTTGGGAGGTAAGATGCCTACACCTAGAAAACATCAATTATTTATATAACCGATTATTTATATACTTTACACGGCAAACGAGTGCTGCAGAAGAATGATGGTAGGGCATTGTAAGACGCGTCAAGTCAACCCCCTCCACACCACAACCATTCTACTAAGAGTAAAATGTCTAAGAAGATATGGTAAACAATTACATAAAAAATTAATATTTTTTTTTTTGCGTACGCAATGAGCACCGTTACAAAACCGATGACACACAGGGTTAACGCACTCATACTAAGCACATGTTAAAAGCTCACACAAGCAACCTTGGCTCCACACTACAACAGATATTTGTGCTTAACTATAGTTTATTTTTTGGCGTATGTCTTAAGGTTTATTTTAGTCTGATTCTTCGGCTTTCTATTTATTTTCTAATTATTTTAATATTTTTAAAATTCATGCTGGTTGAGATATTAGGATTGTTGTTTTGCTATCGGTCCTTGGTGTGTGGTCAAGTTTTCAAGTTAATCGGACATTTGAAGCTGGTCAAAATGAAAATTAAAAATTCCGTGACATAAAAAGACATACCAGGCTAATAAAAGCATGTTAAATATTAATACTCACTGGCAACTTATCTGTCTGCGATCTACTCTCAGGAGCGCTAGTTCCGTCGCTGTTATTATTATTGTTGCCTTCCTGCAAATTAAACGGAATGGAATTATAATGAATTGAGACACAAAATTTTGTTTTTGTCGCACGTGATCAACATTCAAGTGTTTCCCAACATTTTTGTGCCATGTCCCACTGTTAACGCACACATGCCACATGCCTCACATGGTAACATTTGGGTTACAACATTTCTATAATTTTTAACATTAATAAATTGATTTGTTCACTTAAGAAGCATAAATGATAGGTTTCAGGAAGAATTCACTATGAAATTGTTATCAGAACATGTATGTAATATTTCAAAACACACAATAAAAAACTGAAATTCAAATTCAAAATAATTTTATTACACATTTTCTTTTCTTTTTTTATTGCTTAAATGGGTGGACGAGCTCACAGCCCACCTGGTGGTAAATGGTTACTGGAGCCCATAGACATCTACAACGTAAATGCGCCACCCATCTTGAGATATTAGTTCTAAGATCTCAGTATAGTTACAACGGCTTTGCCGCTTTTCAAGCCCAAACGCATTACTGCTTCACGGCAGAAATAGGCGGGGTGGTGGTACCTACCCGTGGGGACTCACAAGAGGTCCTACCACCAGTAAAAAATGTAATATTTGTAAGAGGTGATATGTGATGTGTAAGAGGGGAGTGAGCGAAGAAATGGTATATGATAGAGGAGTATGGAAGGAGAAAACATGTTGCGCCGACCCCAGGTGACTGGGAGAAGGGCAGGAGAATGGTGATGATGACTTACCGATCGTTGCTGCGTGCACACGGAGTAGTGTTGCGACCAGTGCGCGCGCTGGCACGGGTAGTCGCAGTACGAAGTGTTCCAGCAACAATAAAACTGAGCTTCTTGGCTGCAGTTCGCACACCTACAAATTTATATACACAATTTAACCCATACATAATATAACTGATATTCCCTTAAAAATTTAGAAATAATTTTTTTTAATTCGTTTTAGTGATCGAGCTCCAGGTTACCGGAATTAATAGACATTATAATGTGAACGTTGTCTCTCGTCTTGAGAGTTGAGATTACAGTCTCAGTTGTAAGATGACGGCTGTACCACACTTCAAACGAGAACACATAGCTGGTCTGCTTTTCGAACGGTGGTATCGTATCAAATTTTTTAAGCTATTGAAACGTTCCAGTACAAATAACTATTATACATTTTCTCAGTGGGTCGCGATTTCGATCTAGTGGTAGATTCAGTGAAGTACTTGCTCGGGCTCTTGCTTGGACTAATGTTAGCAAATTCTCTCAGGGTGAAACCGTGAGTTCACCTACCAGTCCGGACATAGCTGGAAAAGCCTCTTAGCCTACCGGCGAATAGGTGGGGGGAAAATTGCAATACAGTCGCGTCATACATCTAGGGTGCGCGACCCCGCGACCCCGACAGTAAAATCTATATTTTTTTTTAGTAAATCTTCTCACCACTGTTTGGATTTAGCTAGTTTGACAGCTGTCTCCAATTCGATTTGCGCCAGACGCCTGGTCTCCATGACGAGCCTCTGTTTCTCTTTCTCGAACGTTGCCCGCATTTCCGCCACCGATAATTCTATGAATCGTATTATATTAACACTAATCATACCAACACTTAATGACACCTATTTCTACCATAGCGGGTAGATACCGGTATACGACAAGTATTACTAAAAAAAAAAACAAAACAACCAAAAAAATAGTATAATAACTAGGTATAGATTATTTCGTAAGAAAAAGTCGTGAAGTCAAATGTGCAAAACCAATAAGAAGATACGTGCACAATGTAAAAGTTCCAAATGGGTCACTTGACCCGTTATGGCATGTTTAGTGTTAAATCAAACCCATATTCTAAATATTATGTATAGGCAGAGATAAAATAGTTCATTATCATTTTATTTGGTAGCTACCAGTTTGATGTTTCAAACATTTTTAGTAACATTTCCTAATTTTTTTTGTAACAAAAAAGAACATATTACAAAAAATACACATTAGAAACTTTATGTTTGTTTACCAAAGTTATGTTTGATTTCGTCCAGTCTCTGCTGGTGCCTCCACTTGGTCTGTTCGAGCTGCAGCTTCAGGGACGTGACCTGCGTCGACGGATGGTCGAGATTATCCAGCGAATCCTCCAGTAGCGTGCGGAAGAAATCGGCTAGCTGCAACAAATGTCGTAACACTGAGTAACTATTCTACCTAAATTTAAGGTACATTCTTTATGATTTAATGTAACAAGATAAAATTAGTTCCAAACGAGTAACTGTGCAGCGATTATATGTACATTTATATAAAAATTTCAATGTGTAGGTTGGTTTGTTTTTGTTTCGCAATTGAGGGTATTTTTATTTTTATATAGTACAAGCCGTACTCGGCCGCTTCGCTGGGCATTTAAAATTAACATTATTATTTGTGGTCATTATTCTTAGGGAGTCCAACGCTCATATATCAATATCCATTAAGTACATGTATTTTCTACATGGATATCAAGTTTCAAGTCAATCGGATGCATGGTTCAGTAGTTATAACGGAACATCCGTAAAAACTACTGTAGATTTATATATTAGTATAGATTTTATGAACATTTGACAGGATTGTTTCGATCCCAGAAAAAACAATAGATGAGTCGACTATTATCAAAGCCGGCAATGTCACTTTTGGACAATTATTGGTAAATCAGAAATCGAATTATTGACTTTGTATTCCATTGGTAGTCACAAAACTCTTCTGAACGACATCTTAGATAAATAACAGGTTAAGTTAATACTTTATTTAATACAGGTTTTGAATCGTATTCTTTGAAGGAGACGATTATATTCAAATCAATCTGTATTGACATATCAATAACATTTTTTTGTCCAAATGCACAGATTGCCACCTTTGATAATAGACGACTCAGATGTAACAGTGGGTCATATTTTTATTGAAACGAAAATATAATATTACGAATTTATAAGTATTTCGAATTTACCTTGATGGCATTCTGATTGAGTTTAGCCGTTAGAGGACCGACGGTAGATGGTGCTGGTACAATACCAATTGGGAAGTTGGGATCTAGTGGATTTTGTATCGGCGGCCGCTGCTGTAACCTCGGGAGCTAGATGAAAAGTAAGACATTAACGATGTTATTGACAGTCTGATTTAACGCATAAGATATTTACTATCCAAAAATACGTAAATCGAGTTAACGTCGCTTACGTTTGACAAAAGAGTTACGATAACTCGTCATGATAACTATTAAATGTCTAGGGCAAGTCAAATAATTAGTCAAATAGTAAGCCAGCGTCAAAAAAGTTAAATCCAAACGATCCGTATTTATTTTATTGCTCTAGTGGAGCAGTTATTTATATATTATTATTATTATTTAAATATTTTCGGTAGGCAGCGGCTTGACTCTGCCCCTGGCATTGCTGAAGTCCATGGGAAACGGTAACCACTCACCATCGGGTGGGCCGTATACTCGTCTGCCAACAAGGGCAACAAAAAAAAATATTTTCAATAAAAGCCACAGCGTAAACGTCATAGCTGGTTTTGAGGCACAAGCTTCGCTATTGTACCAATTACCCGAGTGAGCCATTAACACTCTCTAATATTTTTCTACAGTTTTTTTGTGTTTATCGAGTATCAAAGCCCGTAGATATCATAACATGAAAGACCCACATTGGGACATAAAGTCGAAGTCGCTCTTCATAAAGTCTAACGACTGTTTCACGACAGCGGTGGTATGCAATATTGTAAATAATGTCGAAATTAAATGAACTAGTGGTCCCCCGGTAGTCAGAATTCGACTATAATTAAGTGAAATTATAAGTTTGTACACTATTATGATTCTATTGTCCAAAATTCAAACTTCTATAATTTATAATTCTATATTCTATTTCTTTCTCTTCTATATTATATTCTACACTAATATAATCTATGTAACTTCTATAACCACAGATTTCGCCGAGACTACACTTTAGATAAATTTTAATAAGGATGAACAATAATTTATTCTCAAATTGACCGGACTATAAGAAAAGTTTGACAATATACAAAATATAGTATGCATGCGTGTGTATGTCAAATACATGCAGTGTAATGTTTTTTTTGTTGATTTAATTTATTTTTTATACATAATTTAAAAAGATATTAACAATCTGTACTTCTTCTCTATTCTATTTAAGTGTGGGAAAATTGCAATTTTCGTAAAAAGGGGTACAAAGTTTTTGCTTGACGTATTAATATACTACAAAATGGCAACTCACTTCTGTGGGAGTGTTTGTGACGACAGAGTCTCCGGGCCGGCTCGGCGGTGCGGCGCCGAGGGGCGCGGGGCAGGCGGGGGGCGCGGGGGCGGGCGACACGACGGCGGCCGGCACCACGGTCGCCGCTTGACCGAGCCTTTCCGGAACACCGTTCACTAGCGGCGATGTTGTGTTCGACTGTGTGATAATCAATGTACTACTTAGTTCAATAATTACTACTACCACTTAGTTTAATTAAAATAAATTATTATTTAAATAATTAAATAAAAATGAGGTGTACTTTTTATTTGACTCTTACCTTGTAATATACCAGCACTGATTTTTTATAAAATTTATCTCTTACTAGTTTTTCAACTAGACGAACGAGTATTGAAATATTCGTGTTTTAAAAAAACACTAGGGACGTTTTCGTGACTGACCCAATTAAAAAAATTACCCACATTTATTTAAGTTGTTATTCATATACATTCCTATATTGCGCTAACTACCGTCAAATATTATATACGGGCTACTTTGAATTTTACGATTGGAACATCCTATATGTTCGTCAGGAGCATTTCGCTCGAGTTACCGTATAGAAAATTATTATGTCCCTTGTGTGCTTACATCGATAGCTCCGACGGACATCACAGGTTGTAAACTAAACATCCACTGTCCATTGACGGAAGTCATGAGGGGCACCGTGTGGACGGTGGTCGGCACTTGCCCAACTGTGGGCGCCAACTGTACTGGGGTTGTGACCGCGGTGCTGGCCGACGTCAGCGTAGGCGGCAACATCTGTGTTGTCACTGTATTTACACCATTGTTTCCTGTCAAAAAGAACGTTAATTTTTATTATGATAGGATTAATTTTTTAGTTATGACAACCCTAGCTAATGTGATAACGGATGTGAGACACGGCTCTGTAAGACTACTACGAACGGTTGTTAGGTAGCAGCAAACGCGCAGACACTCCGCTGTTGGCTTTTTATACTGATGTTACAAAGCATATTATACGACACACGATTTAAGGGTCAAATTCAAATGACGAGCTAATCGTCGGGTTAACGACGCTTTTAGGTACCACACGCACCGGTCACCGTCCTCGTCGAACCCGTCGCTTGCAACGAAGGACTCGACGAGCAAATTAACTCATAGACACAGCCCACTGAGTTTCTCGCCGGATCTTCTCAATGGGTCGCGTTTCCGATCCGGTGGTAGATTCTGCGAAGCACCGCTCTTGCTAGGGTCAGTGTTAGCATCACTCCGGTTTGAGCCCCGTGAGTTCACCTACTAGTTAAGGTTACGCTGAAATAGCCTCTCAAGGCTATCAGCTTAGGTAGGAAAAAAATAAGTTGGGTTGGAGCGGTGCCGTTGTCGTGCTTGCATAGTGTGCCATGACCCTTAATCTCTATAAGTTGATTCAGTTTGGTAGACCTGAGCTGCTGACTATGATGGGTGCGACACAGCGCGGCTGGCCGGCGAGGGGCGCGGGGGCGGGGCGCGCCAGTCGGGCCGGCGCCTGGGTGATGGCCGGCTGTATGGGTATGTACACCATGGAGTTCTTCCCGTTGAGCTGGCAGTCTTCGGGTTTCTTGGGCTGTGGGAAAGTCTTCTTCGCACGCGGACGTATTTCGGCCGCCCCTGTCGGCGCTCTTCGCGTTAGAGGCGTCACAACGACCTGTAAAGGTAAAATGTAAATCAATCCTACAATCAACTTACGGTTTTCTATATTCAACATAGCCGTGATATTGCATAGTATGCAATACAATTCAGTGAATTTTTTCATTCGAAATTTTGATCCTTGCACAAATGTATCAAAATTATAGTTTATTATTTAATTTGATTGATAAAACAGAAAACTAAATTTCAAGATTGTTTTTTTAAACGTCGCTACACGTTTGAAGACTTTGGTAGTGAGTTGTGGTCTGTCCTGGAGCTTTCAATGTTATTAGTGAATTTGGATTGCGCAAATAGGTCTTAAGGTCATGAATATAGTCATTAACTAGCGCGTGCTAGTACGCTACTTATTGTTATTAGTAGAATTTAACTTTGGCTTGATCAACTGCTAAATAGCATGAAATACTGGAAAAAATTAATCAAAATCGATTGATTTTGTTTCAAATAAAAATCAATCACCACATGATGAGAACGATTCGACCGATTCCGCTCGTTTCTTATTCATGTGTCATAGTCAAAACATGGTTCGTATGAAAGAAAACTTGCAGATAATACACTGGAACAATTCCATACAATTACAGATGTAAGATATGATCTGGTTCGACCGATAACAGAACAACAAGTCACTTTAGCTAAGCTTTAGATTATGCCGTTTGTTTTTCCAGCGCCATCGCAAGAGTATGACATGTCCTTCTTCAAACGAGGTTTGCGGAGAGTACTTAATGGTAGGCAGCGGCTTGGCTCTGTCCCTGGCATTGCTGACGTCCATGAGCGACGGTGACCACTCACCATCAGGTGGGCCGTATGTTCGTCTGCATACAACGACAATAAAAATAAAAAAAACAACTCTTAGATAATTTTAAATTAGTAAGTTACCTTATTAAAGCGCACCTCACGTAGGCTGGAACTTTGATTCACGGGTCGGAGTTTGAATGCGTTCATCAGATCCATCTTCTCCATGTGCCTGCTCGGGTCGTCTAGATCGATCGGTTCAGTCTTGATCTCTACTTGCACATTGTTAGTTTTGTTGCGTTCCGGTGACGTCATCCTGGCGAACGCCCGCACCCCCACCCTCCCCACCATGGGCTCGTTCTCGTTCCTCGCTTTCTGCGACTTGGCCGAGTCGGTATTGCTGAGCGCGCTCGAGTCCGGCGCACTGTCCGCGGTTATGTCCACCGACGCGGATGCCGTGTTCGTTTTTGTGGTCGTCGTTGAGGTGCCCTGGGCCAGTGTGGACAAGGACCTAACGCTGCTGATGGTGGGCATGCCGGGCGGGTTGCTCATTATGACCGAGTCGGCATTCCGGGCCGTGTCGCGGGCGATGGCCGCCAGACTAGTGTCGTCATCCTCCGCCGTCCGATCTTTAACCGACTTCACAGCCTCTGCAGGCGAAGTCTTCTCTGCTAATTTTATCGCTTCGCTATCTTTAACTTTGATAACTGATATTTTACTTGCGGGTTTCTCTTTGTTGGCAGCGTTTGCGTTTTCGTTGTTTTTATCGGTCTTCCTGTCATTTTTTTCAGTTTTAGAACTTATGCTGCCGTTCAGGGATTTGTTACTTTTGGAATTCCTTCTCTTTTCGTGTCTACTCTTGCTTTCCCTGCTTTGTCTCTCTGTGGAGCTCCTGCCTGGTTTATTTTTTTGTTTTGATGCGGATCTTTCATCTTTTGGCGTCACCAGAAGAGATTTATCGTTGGGGGTGCTAGTTCTGGGAGAGTCTCTGGTGCCGCTAGATTTCGGAGTGTGTCGGTTATGTTTAGGTAATATTATTTTTATTGGAGTGACGGTTCGGTTTTTCTCAACTATTTTCTCTTTACCTTTGACTGAATCGTTTGACTCATCGATCGAGATAACTGAATCATCATCGTCTATTGGAATAATAACGTTCTCTAGTTCTTTCTTTTTGATCTTTGGTAATTCTTTATTGCTCGTATCTTTTGTGTCTATCTTTTTATCAGATTTTTCATCATCGACTCGCTTTTTTTTCTCGTTGGCTGTGTTGTCTTGCACCGGTGTGTCTGTAACACAGGAGCGCCGTCTTTTCCGCGAGTTTTCAGTCTCTTTTGTGTCTTTCACTGCAGATTCGTCAACATCCATTAACTTTTGACTGCAACACAATAATTATAATCAATTGAACAGATAAAACCGAATATCTCGCAATGAATAAATAATAAAATTAAAAATCTTATTTTGATGCATTTAACTGATTACATATTTAACTGATTGTTTTATTAGCAACAAAAAAATATATATTTACTTCTGCTCCATCACCTCGTCCTTTGAGTCATTAATATTATCATTAGTTTTGTTACAAGGCTGCCCCAGTAGATCTTCTGCTTCGCTTATGTCACTGAAAACATTATTTATGCTATGTCATTATGTTTAGTCAGGTCACCTAGATTGTATTTTTACCTTAACGGCCATTAACAATGTAAATGAATATTTAGTAGGCATATAGAAATCAAACTGGTAAATCGAATCAAAACAATCACAATTTAAAATATAATAAGAGTTTATGTTAACTTAGATCAATGCACAATTGACGGTAACAATTTGTTATACCAAAATATATATTTTTAGCTGTTCTTAAGCACGAGAGCTGGTTACATTGAGTTATTCGGATGCCAGCGGTATAGATGATAATCAAATAATTTTGTACTTGGTATTGACTTGGTAAAACTAACTTTTCGTGTTAAAATTACTAGATTTATTTATTTAGACTCTGTGTTCACGCTAGTACAATATTTAATAGAACATAAATAGAGTTGCCCGAATTATTCGACCACTTGTAACCCAAATTAATTACGTATGCAATTACCGTTTTCGATGTTTTGTTAAAGATACCGCGAAAATCTAATTTGCTGCTTTGTTATCAAAGGGAAAAACTACATATCTTCTATATGCTTCTATAACTAAGTACACTATGCAATATATTAGCAATTTATGAGCCGCAACACATCAGACAAAATCCTTATAAGATATCCAGTTTTTTGTATGACGGGCATGATATTATTAGCTAAGCGACGATTTACAACATAGTTCAAACAGTGTAGTCACCTGCCATTTGTAGAGTTCTTAGAGCATTTAGAATTGGTCCTGCTCTTGTCTTTTGTTGTATTCGGCGATTTATCCTTGACCGTAACACGTATCTCACCCTCGAACGATGGTATCTGAAAACCGACGGAGCTATTAACAATTACTTCTACCACAGCCATGTCTGGGATCGATTCTCAGTCTAACTCAAATATATACTACTTCTTTTATGTATCATGTGTGTATTTCGGGTTTATTTATTTATTGTACCGTATGTTCCATGGGGAGTGCTCTGAGGAATTGTTTGAGATGATCCCCTCATCACCTCCCGCCATCGGAGCTGAGTTCACCCATATGTTGGTTGGTGGTTGGTGGTATGGGGGTTGGTGCTTCCCGCTTCCGTAGGTTTAACCCGCGATTCCCTACAAGTGACCCCTGGGTGGTGCTAAACGGGAGCCGAAAACAAAACCGGTGGTAGGACCTAGTCCGACTGGCTGGCGACCACCCTCCAACTAGAGTCCGCCGCCAAATAGCCTAGCTGTGTTCCGGCGTGTGGGTTGGAGAGCCAGTTCTATNATCTTTTTTGCCACGTACCATCCGGCTATGGAATGAGCTCCCCTCCTCGGTGTTTCCCGAGCGCTATGACATGTCCTTCTTCAAACGAGGCTTGTGGAGAGTATTAAGCGGTAGGCAGCGGCTTGGCTCTGCCCCTGGCATTGCTGAAGTCCATGGGCGACGGTAACCACTCACCATCAGGTGGGCCGTATGCCCGTCTGCCTACAAAGACAATAAAAAAAATATTATCTGGAACTGCTGCGTTCATCGACAGTGCCTTTCCAGAGGTATTTTTTGCCACGTACCATCCGGCTATGGAATGAGCATTACTGCTTCACGGCAGAAATAGGCAGGGCGGTGGTGCCTACCCGTGCGGACTCACAAGAGGTCCTACCACCAGTAAGATTCTGTGAAGCACTGCTCTTGTTAGGGCTAGTGTTAGCGAATTCTCTCAGGTTAAGCCCGTGAGCTCACCTACCCGTCAGGGCGTAGCTGGAGTAGCCTCTTAAGCTACCAGAGAATAAGTAAGGAAAAAAAAACGATGCGGGTGCGTTTCTGAGACTTCGATATCGCGCATCAAGATTAACAGCCTAGTACATACCATCACTCTCATTTGCTCGTTTAGTTTCGCAGGATCGAATTGCGTTCTGAACGGGGGGTAGACGAATTTTCCATACTTCCTCGATATGTTACGAATGTGTTCTTCGGCTTCCTGAAAAAAAGGCAGACTTATATTATTATAAAACTTTAAACGGGGAGACGTGTTTGTAACGACAGTATTACACTTGACAAAAAATGTGGCCCTATCAATAACTCTAAGACTAGGTCAGTTTACGATTGACAGTCGGACTCCAGGCGAAATCAGAAGAAACACTTTTTACTGGTGGTAGGACCTCTTGTGAGTCCGGACGGGTAGGTACCACAACCCTGCCTATTTCTGCCGTGAAGCAGTAATGCGTTTCGGTTTGAAGGGTGGGACAGCCGTTGTAACTATACTGAGACCTTAGAACTTATATCTCAAGGTGGGTGGCGCATTTACGTTGTAGATGTCTATGGGCTCCAATAACCACTTAACACCAGGTGGGCTGTGAGCTCGTCCACCCTTCTAAGCAATAAAAAAAATATTTGACGAGCTACGGCAAAGTCACCGTTGCTAACACAAAACGTACTGTATGAATTCGATTCACAAACCTGCATGCTGTCCAATATATCCTGTCGCTTAGTTCTAAAGTTGTTTGGATCCTTCTCCGAGTACAGGAAGCAGTCTTTGGCTGGGACCCAGGCTCGATCGTGGGCACCGAAGAAACGCACGTCGACCAGACCGGCCGGACTCACCGACATGCCTTTAGCTGGCCAATACGGAAACCCTGGTAACAATAGCACATAAAATATTAAAGTATATATAACGGTAGGCAGCGGCTTGGCTCTGCTCCTGGTATTGCTGAAGTCCATAGGCGACGGTAACCACTTACCATCAGGTGGGCCGTATGCTCGTCTGCCTACAAAGGCAATAAAAATAATTAAAAATAAAAAGTATTTGAAGTCGTCGTGGCCTAAAAGATAAGACGCAATCGTATCAAGCGATGTACCGGGTGTTGGAATCCCGCTAGCCGGTACCAATTTTTCTATTGAAATACGTACTTAACGAATGTTCACGAGTGACTTTGACTTTCATAGTTAAGAAATAATATCGGTAGTAAAAATCAAAGCCGCAAAAATATATTTTGCGTAATTACTGGTGGTAGAATGTCTTGTGACTTCGTAAGGGTAGGTACCACCACCCTGCCTATTTCTGCCGTGAAGCAGTAATAGCACGTTACAATGTACATATTACTGAAGATATAACGCAAGAAGAATTTCTGTCTGCCAATTGGTCAGTGGTAAAACTCATGACAAATCCCTATACAGCGACCCCACGCAAAGTGGGATCCTTAAGGGCAAGAAGAAAAAGATTTTAAGTTTTAATTTAGAAAAACTAGAGTAGTATATCTTTTACATCCCTACAATAATTACATCCACAGATAAAACTACTAATACATATTATAGTATACCAAAAATTTTATATCTTACTAGCTCACCCGGCAGACTTGGTAGTGCCTCAATCGATAAATAAAAGACCTAAACTTTATTTAATTCCGAGAATTTTCATATGTATCTACCTTTTAAACCTTCCCTGGACTTCCACAAATAATACAAGACCAAAATTAGCCAAATCGGTCCAGCCGTTCTCGAGTTTTAGCGATACTAACGAACAGCAATTCATTTATATATATATAGATTAGTAAAACTCAAGCTCTGCACGATTATGTGTATGAAAAAAGTTTATTTGCTGAAACTAATCGCGCGCCATCTGTTGCACGTTGGTGGAACTATCGCAAAACTCTTCCCTGAGTGCCAACAATTGCGAAGCCCTAAACACGTCATTACGGATCCTCCCGATCCATTAACGGTGCTTTTAGGTACCTCAAGCACCGGTCGCCGGACACAGCCCACTGAGTTTCTCGCCGGATCTCAGTGGGTCGCGTTTCCGATCCGGTGGTAGATTCTGAGCACTGCTCTTGTTAGGGCCAGTGTTAGCAACACGCCCGGTTTGCTCCGTGCCCCGTGAGCTCACTTACTAGTTCGGTGAATCTAGAATAACCCCTCGAGGTTACTAGAATAGGTCGAAAAAAAAGCACTTGCGAACTTTTTTTTATTGTTTAAATGGGTGGACGAGCTCACAGCCCACCTGGTGTTAGGTGGTTACTGGAGCCCATAGACATCTACAACGTAAATGCGCCACCCACCTTGAGATATGAGTTGTAAGGTCTCAGTATAGTTACAACGGCTGCCCCACCCTTCAAACCGAAACGCATTACTGCTTCAAGGCAGAAATAGACAGGGTGGTGGTACCTACCCGCGCGGACTCACAATCACACGTGGTCCTCCACCAGAAATTACGCAAATTATAAATTTTGCGGGTTTTATTTTTATTACACGTTGTTATTCCTTCACAGTGGAAGTCAGTCGTGAACATTTGTTGAGTGCGTATTTCATTAGAAAAATTGGTACCCGCCTAGAATTCGAACACCGGTGCATCGCTTCACCACGAATGCACCGTCTTATCCTTTAGGCCACGACGACTTCTCAGATATTTCATTATTAATAAATTACAATGCAGATTGTGTGTATACCTTTAAGTTTAGCCCACAAGAGTATGTGCGGAGTGGAGCACACGTCTGTGAACCAGGTGGGTTTGCGCGCATGCGCGGCCGCGTAGCACTCGGGACACGCCTCGATCTCGCCCATCTCCGCACGACACGAGCGCACCACCGCCCTCGCGGCGCCGGTCAACTTCGACTGAACTGAAATATACGGACAATAAGTATGACGCAATATTAAAATTCGTTTTTTTTTTATATATGTCTTAGATGATTGATGAATTATTAATATTTCGTATCAATATAATGAAATCAACGCAAATTTTAAAATTTATTTTTGTTAATAGAAAATTTTATAGGCGTCGGAAATTAGTTGTCTAGTGTAATGACGTGATCAAATCTTAGCAACGCATAGGACATACAACCTGTGTCTCGCAACGATTTAAAAAAAAAATGTATTGCTTATATGGATAGATGAGCTCACGGCCTACCTGGTGTTAAGGAAGCCCATAGATATCTACAATGTAAATGCCGCCACCCACCTCAAGACATGAGTTGTAAGGTCGCAGTTTTAACAGTACCGTAAGGCCCGAGAATTACACTCAATTATTCATTAGATTCGCATCACAAAAAATGTTTAGCTTACGCAAATAGGTCGCTCATTTTTAACATTACCAGTACCGCTAAGCTTAATGACTGCTTAAGAGCAACTTACTAGTGCCTGTTTGAAAATGTGAAAATAATAAATCGTGTCCAGCCTCTAAACTCTAAACAATTACATGAAAGAACACGGCTGCTACTACTGCTCATGCAGTACAATGTCTATATGGTCGAATTTTATTGTTTTATGAAACAATAAAATCATATTATCTTCTTATTAGTGACAACGACAAGCAGTTTTTTAAACTATAGTATTCGAATACAAAGATCGCGCTATGATCACATCATTCGATACGAGTATACCAGACTTATTTATTACGCCACTAGCGCTTTTTTTCTGTCGTAGGCAGATGAGCACAAGACTCACCTATGTGGCCACGATTGACAGTGCCACAAACACAGCCTAGTCACTACCTACTGCATTAATTAGACAATAATGACAAAACCAATCTCGTCTATTTTCGGTGATAATTAAATATACTGTATGTCGTAGTACTCAACTTTTTATAAAAAAGCTTGCTTATATCTTGTCTCAAAACTTTAACAGTGGGTAATTTATTTTACGTACTGAACAGCATTAAACATATACATTTTTACAGTTAAATTATGACAACTCTATTATAACATGACGGATTTAGTGTTATTATTACTTTTATCATATTATATAGGGTGTTTTTTTTTATTTATTTGCGTGGAGTGGAATTGCGTGCGGGACCCATAGTTGATTAAAAAGCAAGTATGTATTTTAAGTTTTTTTCTCATTCATATTAATATTTGTTAACTTATTATTCGTTTTCCAATTATCGAGTTTTAATAATGTACATTAAATACAGTAAACTGACACACGTTCTAATTAGGAATTTAAGAAAGAGATCAAATTTCCTTATTGTCTCTTGAGTTGTAGATGCGATAGCGTAATAAAGCCATTCAACGCAAGATAAATTTTCGATAAACATTAATTAAGTCGTCCGTGATTTCTAATATACATATTAATCGTAACATCGAAAATAGTAAAGTTAAAATTAAAAATAAACATAATATTGTACTACAATATTATTTTTGATTATATTGGGGTTATATGCAATATATTTATATATTTTACCCTTCAACAAAATCAATAATCAGATCTCAGAAAAACTACACAGCATACGAATACGTTAACAATCGAAAATCGAAGCACATTTATTTAGTATTCATTAAAAAGAACATGAAGGGAATGAAATTAATATGTCGTCAATAAAAACAAGCGTGACAAAAGTTAATACATGATGATTTGCTGATAAATTCCGATTAAATGTAATAACATCAAAAGCAAGAGGGTGAACCAACAAAATAAGCGACACACGGACAAGCCAACAGAACAACAGCCAAAATAATAATAAATATAAAAATTCGATACAACCCAACTCACGTGTGTTGAATATAATACTATTGTGGAGTATCCATTGGGCGTCGGCGTAGAAGGCTTCGGTGCTTCCGTAGAGGCCGTTGGCGATGTTCGACTTCATGCGCGATAGGTCCATGGGGTGCACCACGTATTTCTCATAATCGGGAAACGCTTCGCGATCAACCGGGGTCATGAATGGCTCCACCTGGGAATTTCACGTAAATTCTATATTTAAGTTTGGCGGTTTTAATCGATTTTAGTTGAACTTATTTTAGTTGTTTTTTTTTTAAATTAATGACAAAGGAAGATCTTCCATCGAGCCGGTATAGTTGCTCGATAGACCGACGAACCATATTATGTTGTTGTTTCGGAACTGTATATACGTATGTATGTGCAAGTTTATCTTAAAATTATCATCAATATATTGTTCAATGATGGCCACCGAAATAATTTGAATTTTCTATATCTTGGTAATGAGAATAATTAACTATTTAATTTAAATTTACCAAATTTGTTTTTTTATAATGCGCAATTGCTCTACAGGACCAAACAATGATTGATAGTTAAAAACATGTTAATTAAGTTGCTTTTTGCGACCATACAATTTCTAGTCGAATTTTTCATTAGAAGCTATTTTATTTATTATTACTATTTCGCAAACAGGTACATCAATTTGTTGGATAGACTGGCGCGCCACCTATCGTCAATCAATGGAACCACACCAGAAATCGTCCCTGAAACACAAACTGTTCTTTCAACCAAATCGAATAATCGACGTATGAAAAGTGAACGCGAAGGTCTATACAGTTTTTTTTTACTTTTTTCACACATTTCTCACGGTTAGGTGTAAATCAGAACAAACAGAATACTACGGGATAGAATAAGATTTTATTTCTAAGACACGATATGTCGTGAACTACTCGTGTCATGTAAATTAGGTCTCAATTTAAAGTCAACCCAGGGCTACGTGTCAATGCACAAAAATGAATTATCTAATCATAACGGCATCTCTCCGTCGACGAATAAAATATTTTACTAAACGCATGTTACAAAGGACTTTTCGCATTAATTTACTTCTTTTAAATCATCTCCCGGTCTTTTTAAGATGAGATGAGGTGGTTTTGTGTCTTTGTTTAAATTTTTTAAATACAATATCACCTTATGTGATCAATACTTTGAGAAACATGACATGACAGTATAATGAATTTAATGAATCGAAGAAAACGCAACCCACATCCGAAATGTGCACAAGGCGTGGTTTATTATTAGCGTGATAGAGCGAGCGAGGTATAGCTTCGAGTGCTTATCGATCGAGCAGTGTGAGAGGGATGGCAAATGGCGTCACGCGACCGGTGCTACCTCCGATAAGTGGCAAGGTCATTTCACCCGCGCTCCGAGTGCCGCGTCTACACAGAGTCATACAATGGCCGCCCGCGAGTTCGCCACGCGGACTAAAGCGGTGAAAGTAGACGATTGAGAAATTGCACACTTGTAATGTACGAGAATAAAAACTAGGCGTTTTGATGAATCTCGTTATTTTTCTATAATAATCAAAGCTTACTAAAATAACGCAATTATTTATATAAATATGGGACCGATACATTTCTTTCGAAATGTAGCAACATTATTTATAAAAATAACATATTTAAGCATCTTTCTATATCATTAAAAAAGTATATAAACTTATTTAATCATCAATACATAAAATTTGTGTTTTTTACATAGTCTAATATATTACCCCATTCAGATCCATCATCCTCTCCAATGCAAACTTTAGTAGCTCACAAAGCATTCCCAATGATATCTTTTTCATTGCCGGTGATCTGAAAAGAATAGTAGCCAATGTTTCTTTTATTTAATTTAAATGTTGACAATATATGGTTTATTTTATAATTGTTTTATTAGCATTCATATTCTAACATGTAACAAATCATTATCTTAAATTCATAAAAATGATGATTATATTATCTTTTAAGTTAAATATGTCAAGGTATTATGAATGCAGCATATACATTTCCATAATGCATATTTTTGAATGATATTTGTAAGCAGTTTATAGTTCACCTGATGTTAAGTAGTTTCCTTAGATAGCCTATAAATACCTCACAGTCAGTCAGCAGTATGATTTACATAAGAATAATATATAAATAAAGATTAATTATTTTTTACAGAGTATTTGTTTCCAGAATTAATCGAATCATAAATGGCTATGCTAATGGAAAATCTAAACTTTTCATTGCAAACTAAAAGAAAAAAGACAGTATTAACCTAGAAATATTGTAATTAATGTTCTTGTTTAATCATGTTTTATTATATTATTGCATCATTGATTATGAACTTTAAAATTTAAATAGTGTTAATATTATAAATTTGTACACAAACATACATTATTGGGAGCCAGTGATTTAGTGGCTGCTGTTTGAAGTTTTATCTATGATATATTTATATATTATGATATATTATATAGATATATTTAATTTATTTTTAAGTTATATTTAACTTGGTGCTCTCTTAATTATTATACCATGACCAATATATTCCCACACAGTGATACATAGTTCATTGAATTTCACCATTATCTCTATAACTTCAGTAACTATATTTAGAAAGCTTACCTAGTTTCAGAGCTTTCTGCATTCAGTATTATTAAGCAATCAGGGCACACCCAGCTTTTATCTTCTGTAATTTTATTACGCTCTGCACTTGACAAACATCTATAGTGGAATGATCGAGGGCAGACATTACAATGCATTGGAGCATGCGTCTTCTCGTGTTCAGCCTGTTCAACTTGCCAATGACAACGCCAGCAATACAAATCTGACTGAAGTTTTCCCGGGACCTGCTTTTAGATTAACATATAATTGATTTCATTAATGTCCGCATTAGCATTCAAATAATCATATATTAAAATATGTTGAATCTTTCTGTGTAATAATTTTTTAAAATGCATATTTTACACTAAATACCTTAATTATTTTTACATTAACAGTATTGATAAAAAGCTCTCCTATTTTATGTGATATGCCTTTCGTATTATTGTCTGAATTTCTTTAAAAAACTATATCTAATCGTAACAGCATATTACAACAGCCAGCAAAAATAACTTCAGTATTGTGTTTGCTTAGTAATTATTGTTTCAATTTATACTTACAAGTGTTTCAGGTTTTTTCTTTTTAGGAGTGCCAGACTGAGACCTCATCCCTTCAACCTTTTCACCTGGTTTATTCTCCTCGAGTTCATCATCGGTCATATCATCCTCTTTTTGCATTTTCCCAGTGACAGAATTTAAGAATTGTTTCACTTTATTCACAAATTCAGGGTTCTGTGACCGCATAGATCTTTTCGTGACAGGTTTATCAGATTTCTCACTACAATTGCTCTTCTGTGAGTTATTACTGTGTCTTCTGGCTCCATGTATTTTTTCAGCTTCAATGGAAGCATTGAGACTAGCATTAGAACTATCTAGAATAACTCTAGATTTCCTGGTCTTGGTTTTTAATTGAGTACATTCACTTATTATCTTTGACTCCTTTGCAGATTTTATAAGAGACTTAAGCTCTCTACTGATGCTTTTATTGTGATCTTTTTCTTGCACTTCTGGTATTTCAACTTGAGAGACATTTTGATCTTCTCTCTCGACTATGACATCTATTGGCATTGCAGCAGGAGTAGGTGTTTTTGACTCAGCCTTTTCTGACAACTGGATTGTCATAACAACATTGTCATTAGAGCTTTCATGCAATGGAATTTCTTCTGGTGTTATAATAGGTGTTGCTGTTGATTGAATATCTTTAAGAGATTTGTCTTCAGGTTCATCAATATCTTGAACCATTTTTGGTGGATTTATTTCTGGATTTGTAATATTCTCAGTGACAGGATTAGTAATTTCCATTTTACTTGAAGAATCAACTACTTCAGTCTGCAATAAGTCTGAAGTTACATCTTCTGTGGTTGGCTTAATCGGCGAAGGTATGTTACAAGGTGAAATTGGAACGGTTGCATTGACATAAGATGAACTACATGGCTGTTCAATATCTTTAGTTGGTGAAACGATAACCGTCTTTGGTTGATCAAGATCTTTAGCTGGCGAGGATCTCTCATCGGAGGATAACTCTGTTGGACCTGTTGATATTATTTCGGAATCTAATAGGGCCTTGTCTGTTTTGTTGTTGTCCTCCTCTTCTTCCATTTTCTCCACTACAATAACCATTTCAACACTGCCATTTGATCCAGTCACCTCCTGCGTCTCAGGTACATCCTCAGTGGTCGAAGTAACATCAGTCTCCATGTGGGTTTCAGAATTGTCCTCCATGGCCTGTAACAATTTTTATTTCATCTGTAATCAGCATTGGATAAGACTATGTTTTTACTGTGCTTCGAAAGTAAATGAATTGTCCAATAATAACTATCTACCGGTCAAACTCAGCCACCCTGCCAGCTACTTACATACCTACTTTGAGTACAATCATACAAAAATAAAGACTCACTTTAAGGTTGAATTATCTCACAGAGGAACAGAAATTTAATTAGCAGCTGTGAAGTTCTAGGTTTTACATGTACTTTATAGGTTGTCTATTTCAATAATCTTCTGTTATTATCACAAAACATAACAATAACGAACGGAAAAAATCACACACATCGCCATCGCATCGCACGACGAGAGTGACGCCAAACGACCCTAGATGGCGTGCGATACTATCAAACAACATTCAAAAGGTATATGCTATCTCACTCCTTCAAATTAATTTTTTTCTTCTTGCCAAACTCATTCTGATAAAATCGTGCCTATTGTACTCTGCTGCATAGATTTAACTCTATTTAAAAAAAGTCTTCCTTTAGGAAATGGAACAAAAAAAAAAATTAGTCGACACTTCGTCAAAAAATTTAAAATTAAATTGCAATTGTTATCTTAAATTGTTTTTGAGTGTTATTTTCTACATATAAATAACAAAAGTAATAAATCAGTGATATAATGTTTTTTTTAATGTATAAACTGATTACTATACTTATTATCAAAACAAAAAAATGTCTTGGTTATTATCTTATTAACTCCATGGTTATTATTTTGGCTTGTAGCGACGAAGTGAAGTCTATGCCCGTGTTTAAATCTCGCAGGGTCTGTCACGAAATACGTTCTTAATCCATATTTACGAACGACTTCTGTTTGGAAGAATTAACATTGTGTGATTTAAATCTAAATAACTTTTTTAAATTAAATAACAGGGGACAAATCACACACGGTCATCCAACCCCAAATTAGGATTCCTTGTATTGTATGTACCAGAGACTAAAAAAATATGAAATGCTTATATATTTACACATATTTAAATGTTGTCCTTGTAGGCTGACGAGCATACGGCCCTCCTGATGGTGAGTGGTTACCGTCGCCCATGGACTTCAGCAATGCCAGGGGCAGAGCCAAGCCGCTGCCTGTCGTCGAGTACTCTCCGGAAGCCTCTTTTGAAGAAGGACATGTCACAGCGTTCGGGAAACACCGGGGGGAAGTTCGTTTTAAATGCGTCGCAGAAATGATATCTGAAAATGCATTGAGAATGAATGAGTGTGGTTCCAGATTTAATGGATAAACTTTGCTTCAGTAGTGCGGGGTGGCGAGTGGTATGATGATCAAAACGAAATGATAGGATCATGCCAAATACATGATTCCTCGGAGATCTCGCCCTTCGAAGTCTCTCCATAGACCTAAATGCTCCAAACGCTCCGTAAGAATAGGGTTATCAACAATCCGAGCGGCCCTCTTCTCTATGGAGTCAAATGGAAGTAAACGGTTGGTAAGTTTAATTGAGTTTAGTCTATTCCATTTACATATCTACATCTTTGGTAGTTATAATCAACTTAAAGAAAATAAAATTATTTATAAGACTGTCAGTAGAAGTTAATTACTAATATCATTATTCATTTAATAAGCTAAGTCTTTTGATTGTCAATATCTCCCAGGTTAATGATATCTCCTCATTTGTGTGTCATTGTCATAGACTTGATCTTGATACTAAAATAAAAATTGAAGTGATTAATTTGATTGAGTGCGCGGAAAATAGAAATCGGAATAAATATATTCCTTTAAATTGATTTTTTTTTCAACATAAACGATATGATTAGAGATCTGCATCTCATGTAGATTAAGAATTTTCTAGTTCAATTTTCTAAGAAGTCTCGACTAAAACACAAAATCTATATTAAATCGAATAATCGTCTGAAATCAAGAATTATAAAAAAAAAGTTAATTATTATTATTAATAAAAAACCTTAGAATTTCATTTAATGTTCTTAAAATCGATTTTATTCCTTTTCTAGGTCCATGGACGAAAGTATCAACCTAGCGATGTTTTGTTGACATTGTTGACAAGCCCAACTTTGTGCTTAATTTGTCAAAACATATTAAGTGTATAATCCATAGATTATACACTTAATATATTAGAGATAGATGCGCAACTCTCATTTTTATTTTTGCTTTAGTTAAAGCCCGGTCCAGCAGGCGTCGCTACGGTCGATTATTAGTCTCCCTACTCCGCACCAGGTGGCTTTTTTAGTAATTTTAATATTTTTAATAACTCTCTTTATGAAAAAGTCTTATCGTTTAGAATCGCTGAAATTCCCGGTAGTACTTATGAGATATTAAAGAATGTTTGATTGTGTTCAGCATTCTAATCGATAAGATCTTTTCATGCAGAGAGAAAACAGTTTTTTAAAATAAAAAGCTGTAATTCTCTGTAAGCTATTTAATTTCCCTATATTACAAACAATTTTCTGTTAAAAGATTGTATGAANCCTTGCAACGAAAAAGATCGGACGATACCTCTGGGAATGTCGCCCAGAGGATCCCGTTATCCGCCACCTACGGACGCGCCCGGTGGGAGTTCAGCACAACTCCCCCACAGACGGAGCCCCCGGCCACGCAAAGTGCGCGCCGGGGGGCCCGCCCAGGTCCCGGGAACCTAACCTAACCTAACCTAACCTAACCTAACCTAACCTAACCTTAACCTAACCTAACCTAACCTAACCTAACCAGTCGCATTCGAAGCGCCAAGATAGCTGCTCACTGCCAAGTGCCGCTCCGCACCGAAAAATCTTAAAAAATCGCGGAAAAATAGTAATTGTGAACCGATTTTTACGCGCAAAATGTCAAATTGTGCGGGAAAGTGAGTGCATTATAACAGTGAAATTTTGATATCAAAAAAGTGAAAACCGAGTGAGTGGAAGTTGAAAAACCCTATTTTTGAGTTTTTTCTGATCTTAAAACGGCGCGGTCGGCCGATTTAGATCGATGACCCCCCTTTTTTAAAGTGCCTCCACTAGGGCATTTGGGAGACCTACAAGCTCGGCTAAGTCCCGGATTTTTCCCGTGGGAAATGACTGAGCTATAAAGGAAAAAACCAAAACCACGTGGACACGTGGTCGTGGATCCCGAGGCAGCCGGGAGCTTCAAGCACTATAGAATCAAAGAACCCGCTGCGACGAGCCGTCCGACACTTTAAGCATCAAAATTGGACAAGTGGGAGCCGAGATAAGATATTTTTAAATTTTGGCAATTTTTAAAAATTTTTATTTTAAAAATAAGATCGACGACCTATTACTTAAAAATAATATATCGATACACCTCGCCGAGCTCTACTTACATTCCAAAAATCAAGAAAATCCAACTTGAAATTACGAAGATATAGACATTTAAAGTTTAAGGGTTGACACGTGCTACCCTTAAACGAACCCCTGACAAAAATCTTTGTATATGTTAAATTACGGCTAGTAATTTTAAGACTATTTTTGCTTTTATTTGTGTTTTTAGGTTTAAATTTTAAGAAATACGCAGTTTTTAATAAAAAATTAAGGGGTTATTTCGTTTTTAAAAATCGGGGGTGTAAAAGTTTAAGGGTTTCATAAAATTATTGAATAGTTCTCTTCAAGAAGCAAAAATCAAGCCCAAACACGGGTAGCTTAGAGTGAAAGCTGCCAATTTTAGAACAAATCGGCCATTTTGACGGCCATCTTGAAAAATTTGAATCGGCTCTAACTAGTGAACCATAAGTCGTAGAGAGACGTGGTTTTCGTAGCTGACATAGCGAGGGGAGCCAGAATCGAACAAACCACCTACCGACTCTATCTAGAGTTGGAAGTAGAGCCTGTCAATAAATACCGCAAACGAACAGACAAAAGGCCCCTTCACTTGGCAGAGAAAGCCGCGTCCTTCTAGCTACAAAATTGGCGGAGTAGTGATCTATTAAAGATTTGGTCGGCCATCTTGGCCGCCATCTTTGAAGGATTAAAACTTCCATAGCTCGGTGGTTTACCGGCCGATTTGGATGCGATTTCTTTTGTACATAATAATACGGGTTAAGGGACAGCGGGACCTTACCAGAACTGCTCTAGGTAGAGTCCCTCTACCCAAAATAAGAAAATTTTTTGTACTTACCTGGGCACACTGTGGACTGACTGGTGATCCGGAGCTGCATCACCTGGACGCCATCTCGCAGAGTAGAGCACCTGTAAAATAAAATAGAATATAAAAAATTATATTTAAACAAGACATATCTCTCTGGGTAGTACAGACAGCACGGCTTATATTTTGACCGAGCCTATTGGGCAAATAAAATCTCTTCTTTATTTTTATTTATTTTATTTTCTTTATTATACTTTATTTTATTATAAATTGACACTACCTAAATTTTGACACATTGGCGCAGCCAAGTGACTACATAGAGAAATTTCTTTATTCTCTAAAATAGATGTAATTTAAAAAAGAAACGTTATCATCAATATTGTATTTGTTATCTACAGTGTGTGCCCGAGTACTGACTAGTGACTCATCTTATACATATTGACTACTGTTTTTCTCTGTTATTTTAACGGTTACAACAAAAGGGGCAGCTCCTTTTACAACTTATACAAAACTGTCTGCCCCTCCGCATCACATTGTCAAAATGTTTGGACTTGGACTCCGCACACCTGTTAAAAGACAGGAGAGCCATAAGTCACCCCCAAAGGTGATCGTTCGCAAAAGTATAGACAGGTGGGAGGCCGCTGAGCGAAGCGAAGAAGTGACTGCGAAAACATGTCCAGAAATAACAAAGACCAATGCGACAACGCAGGCAGGCCTTGCAGAAACAACTAAGGCGGCCACCAAGCCAGCTGAAAACATCACCGCCGCGCGCAGGGCATCAACGGGAAATGACGAGTCCCCCAAAAGATTCTACGTTAGCAGAGCAGCAGAAGCGGCAGCCTGTCTGAATAAGGCGAAGGCCCATCTGAGGGCCTCACGAAACCTTAAGACAGAGATAAAAGAGGGGGTTGAAAAGGCACTCACACGACTACTTGAGCTAGTCAAGGAAGCTGAAAAAGAGCTCAAGACGAAGGGAAGTACAACGGTGAGGGGAGTGAGAGCGTTTGATGCTCCTCCTTGCAGCTCCGCCCCCTCTCCCTCCTCTACCTCTGACGAAAGCCTAATCATGGCACGTTTAGAGGAGCATACAAACCTGATGCGGGAAAGCGGCAGGAGAATGGAAGAACTGAGGGCGACGATTGAAAGACATGCCGAAAAAATTGAAAAGATAGAAACGCCTACCTACGCTGGGGTGACCGCGACCCAGAGCGACAGGGCGCATCAAAAGCGCACGCTGCACTCGGTCGCGGTCACCTCAACCGTGGAGACGGAAACAGGAGAAGAGGTGCTCGAAAGAGTAAGGAAGGCCATAGACGCTAAGGAGGGATGGGTAAAAGTGGAGAGGGTAAGAAAGGCCAAAAATAGAAAAATAATAATGGGCTTTGAGTCTAAGGAAGAACGGGATAAAATAAAGGACAGAATAGGAAAAGAAGGTGGCAGCCTCACTATCGAGGACGTGAAAAACAAGGATCCGCTGGTCAGGCTTGGGGATGTACTGACGGTAAATACCGATGAGGACATCCTCAAGGCTCTTCGGAACCAGAATGGGGCTGTATTCCGCGGCCTCGAGGAGGGAGAGGATAGGATGACAGTGAAATATAGAAGGAGAGCCAGAAACCCTCACACTAACCATGTAATTGTAAGCGTTTCGCCCAGTGTCTGGAGGCGCGTAACGGAAATAGGCTATGTTTATATAGATCTTCAGCGGGTTAGAGCAGAAGATCAGACCCCNCTAAGGAAGAACGGGATAAAATAAAGGACAGAATAGGAAAAGAAGGTGGCAGCCTCACTATCGAGGACGTGAAAAACAAGGATCCGCTGGTCAGGCTTGGGGATGTACTGACGGTAAATACCGATGAGGACATCCTCAAGGCTCTTCGGAACCAGAATGGGGCTGTATTCCGCGGCCTCGAGGAGGGAGAGGATAGGATGACAGTGAAATATAGAAGGAGAGCCAGAAACCCTCACACTAATCATGTAATTGTAAGCGTTTCGCCCAGTGCCTGGAGGCGCGTAACGGAAATAGGCTATGTTTATATAGATCTTCAGCGGGTTAGAGCAGAAGATCAGACCCCGCTAGTCCAGTGCACGCGCTGCCTGGGGTACGGCCACGGCAAACGTTTCTGCAGCGAACAAATTGAGAAGTGCAGTCACTGCGGGGGACCTCACATGCGGGCAGAGTGCGCGGACTGGCTCGCGGGCGAGAACCCCTCCTGTTGTAATTGTGTGCACGCAAAAATGGAAAAAACGGACCATAGTGCTTTTAGCCAAGACTCCCCAGTTCGACGGAGGTGGGAGGCACTAGCCCGGGCCACGGTGGCCTATTGCTAAAGTGGTCCAGGGCGTCCAATCTCCAGCTGGGCAAAAATTGGCGAAAAGCACGAAGCAATACCTAGTGACCCAAGCAAACTTGCAGCGTAAGGCACTCGCTACCCATGAGATAATGTTTGAGGCAGCAGAAAAGAAGATAGCTCTCGCGCTGCTTCAGGAACCCTATGTTGGGGGGATTGGTAGAGTGAGGGACTACAAAGGGGTGAGAATTTTCCAGTGCACGAACTCCGATGACGCAGTCGTCAAATCAGCTATTGCTGTATTTGATGACGAAATTGATGTGATTCAGCGCCCGGACCTGACCACTGCGAATATTGTAGTGGTCAAATTGAGAACCAGTGCCTGGGAAATTGTAGTCGCTTCGTTCTACTTTGAGCCTGACCAAGCAATCGAGCCGTATCTGGAGCAACTAAAAGAGATCAAGCTGAAAGCAGGGAACAACAAAATTATAATAGGGGGGGACTCGAATGCAAAAAGTACTTGGTGGGGCAGCTTGAAAGTCGACAGTAGAGGTGAGGAGTTGGCGGGAGCGCTTGAAGAGATGGACATGCAGATACTGAATGTAGGAGATACCCCTACATTTGACACAATACGGGGAAATAAGACATACTCCAGCTTTGTTGACATCACGGCCTGCTCAGCGGATGCGCTGTCTCTGGTGGAGGACTGGAGGGTAGACGACAGCATGACAAGCTCAGACCACANGAAAGTCGATAGTAGAGGTGAGGAGTTGGCGGGAGCGCTTGAAGAGATGGACATGCAGATACTGAATGTAGGAGATACCCCTACATTTGACACAATACGGGGAAATAAGACATACTCCAGCTTTGTTGACATCACGGCCTGCTCAGCGGATGCGCTGTCTCTGGTGGAGGACTGGAGGGTAGACGACAGCATGACAAGCTCAGACCACAACACGGTAATGTTTAAAGTGAGGTTATTAAAATCAAAGGGAATCGATATAAGTAGAACTACAAGAAGGTATAACAGTAAAAAAGCAAACTGGAGTCAATTTCATGAGAAACTGGCCCGGTTTCTAGCGGAAAACAACATAAATACAACAAATATTGAAAATATAGATGCTAAAGATAAATTAGAATATATAGTAGAAACATATATAAATATAATAACAAAAACATGCAATAGTACGATACCGAAAAAGAAAACAGTAAACAAACTTACCCTTCCATGGATGTCCGAGAAACTGGAAACACTCAAGCGGGGGTTGTCCACCAGGAAAAATAGGATTAAGTGTGCTGCGCCTGTCCGTAGGGCGAAAGTCATCTCAGAGTACCTAAAACATAAAGAAATATATGAGACCGAGGTCGTCAAGGCTCAAACTGAGAGCTGGAAGGCGTTTTGCGGGAGGCAGGACAGAGAGGGGGTTTGGGAGGGAATATACAGGGTAATAGGTAGAACAAGGAAAAGGGAGGAAGACTTACCTTTGGAAAAGGACGGTCGTAAGCTCAAAGCTATAGAGTCGGTAGCACTGCTCGCTGAAACCTTCTATCCTGAGGATACGGAGGCCAGTGACAACGATGAACACCGCTTAGTAAGAGCAAGAGCAGAGAGACCCATTGTAGCAACCCATGGTGACGTATGGGATCCCCCTTTCACCTTGGCCGAGCTGCAAACAGCTACCCGATCCTTTAATCCCCTGGCGCCGATGGATTTACAGCGGACATCTGTCGACACGTAGTCGAACATGATCCCACCCTGTTCCTCAGTCTGCTGAACAAATGTCTGCTGCTGCACCATTTTCCTACAGCCTGGAAAGAGGCAACTGTGGTAGTGCTCCGCAAGCCGGGGAAAAGTACTTATACCCACCCAAAATCGTACAGACCTATAGGCCTATTACCAGTTCTAGGTAAAATCTTAGAAAAAATGTTAGTCACACGATTAAAACATCACCTGCTGCCAAGGATGAGCCTCCGACAGTATGGGTTTATGCCCCAAAGGAGCACCGAAGACTCCCTCTATACCCTCATACAGCACATTCGACATAAGCTGGACGAGAAAAAGATTGTAGCACTAGTGTCTTTGGATATAGAGGGAGCCTTCGATAGCGCTTGGTGGCCGAAAATTAAAACACGACTGGCGGAGGAGAAATGCCCCTTAAATCTAAGGGGCCTCCTCAATAGCTACATGTGTGACAGGAAGGTCAGGGTAAGGTATTGCGGAGAAGAGCACGAGAGAGCGACGGGGATGGGATGCGTGCAGGGATCCATCGGTGGCCCAATTCTCTGGAACCTGCTTCTCGATCCACTCCTGAAGCATCTGGAGGGCAGAGGGGATTATGTGCAAGCTTTCGCAGACGACGTAGTTTTGGTTTTTGATGGTGAAACAGGCTTAGAGATTGAAGGACGCGCAAATGCTGCACTCGAGCGTGTCGGTGCGTGGGGTGTCGCAAACAAATTGATCTTCGCACCACATAAAACGCATTCATTGATCATAACGCGTAAATTGAAATATGACGCCCCGCGCCTTAGCATGGGCGGGATCGGCATCAGCGCGTCCCGAGAAATAAAACTATTGGGGGTCATCATTGATGACAAGCTTACTTTTAATGCACACGTAGCCGGAGTATGCAAAAGAGCAACCGGGGTATATCACCAACTGTCTCGCGCTGCCAAAATTAACTGGGGCCTCCACACAGAGGTAATCAAAATCATCTACACCGCGGTAATAGAACCTATAATCTTGTACGCCGCCAGCGTATGGGCACCGGCTGTAAGCAAGCTAGGGATACAGAAATCCCTCAACACTGTCCAACGAGGATTCGCGCAAAAACTGTGCAAGGCATATCGTACCGTCTCCCTGAACTCAGCTTTGGCGTTGGCTGGGATACTGCCTCTCGATCTTCGCATCCGCGAAGCAGCTTCATTGTATGAAGCAAAGAGAGGGGTAGCGCAGCCGATGCTTCGGGGCAGGGAGGGGGAACGAATGATCTCGGCATTGACATCTCCGCACCCTGCCGAACGCATGGAGCTGGAGATACAATGCCTGGTGGACCAGGAACAGGTAGACTTAAACAGCGATTTTGATTTACGCATCTACACCGACGGCAGTAAGATTGAAGGTAGGGTCGGGGCTGCGCTATCCTTATGGGAAGGCGCGGCAGAGACCAAGGCCCTCAAGCTTACATTGTCGCCGGTTTGTACCGTCTACCAAGCGGAGCTTCTAGCTCTATGTAGAGCAACACATGAGGCTGCTGAGCACAGGGCAAAAAGTGTTGGAATTTATTCTGACTCTTTGTCGGCGCTTCAAACAACAGCAAATTGGAACGCCCTCCACCCCCTGGCTGTCGAAGCACGAGAGAACTTGCGGAAGGCTTTGCTTCGGAGCAAACGTATAAGTTTGTTCTGGATCAAGGCCCACGCAGGATTAGAGGGAAATGAACGCGCCGACAAACTCGCCAAAGAATCCGCGTTGAGATCAAAAAGAAGACCTGACTATGACCTGTGCCCAGTTTCCTTCGTCAAGCGGAGCATAAGGATGGAATCGCTTGACGAATGGAACCACAGGTACAGAGGAGGTGAAACAGCCGGAGTAACAAAAATCTTCTTCCCTGATGCGCTGACGGCGTACAGGGTTATCAAGAAGATAAATATTGATGGGGTGACGACGCAAATGCTCACAGGGCATGGTGGCTTCTCTGAGTACTTGCATNAATGTAAGATTTATAGATGTAAAAATATAAGAATAGAACTAAGACAGATATATCAAACGGAAGAATGTTAGAAATAAGAAAATAAGTAAAAATATATACAGATGTTAGATTTATAGATGTAAAAATATAAGAATAGAACTAAGATAAATATAACAAATGGAAGAATGTTATAAATAAGCAAATAAGTAAAAATATATACAGAAGTTAGATTTATAGATGTAAAAACAAAAATAAGTAAGTAAAATCTGTAAGGTTAGCATAAGAATATGTAAAGTATAAAAATAATTGTACACAAAACAGAGGCTAAAAATAAAACTCTAAAGAACTTTATTTTCCCAAATAAAAGAAAAAAGATATATATAAGTATAGAGTAGCGGGAGTCCCACTCGGCAAAGAATGATTGACGATGAATATAAGAAAGACCAAGTATGCGGCTTGAAAGTGCGAGAGGAATACATGTGAGAACTTGAATGAATGAGTATATAGATATATAAGGACCCGGTGTTCTCATGATCGGGGAAAAGCAGAAAAAAAAAAAAAAAAAAAAAAAAAAAAACCTAACCTAACCTAACCTAACCTAACCTAACCAGTCTGCCGTGGCCCTCCGCAGCGAACACGCGCGTCCCAAGTCGCTCCGCACACGATTTACGCTCGAAAATCAGTTAAAAATTCGGGAAAGTGGCAAAAGTGCATGGATTTTAATGTGTGATATGTCAAAAAACGCGTAATGAAGAGGCGCATACGCCGCTAGTTCGAGTTTTTGGTTTACAGTGATTTTTGGACACATATTTAGTGAAAAACCTGAAAAATCCCATTTTAAAAAACTTTGAGCTCGAGCGCCGCGCGATTAGTCGCTGTGACCTATTGTTTTTAAATTACTTGTTTGTGCGCCTCATTGGACCCTACACGTTGGTACCCTTTTTGGAATTTTTCGGCCAAGGACCGCCGAGAAAAACGCAAAAAAACCAGAAACCACGTGGCACGTGGTCAGTGATCCAGGACATCGCGGCAATTTTTAAAGATCTATCCTGAAGCAGAACAGCGTATAGAAGTACTACCCGTTTACAGATCAAAAAAAAGTTAAGTCTTCATTGAGTTATAGCCGTTTCAATTTTGCCAAAATTTTAAAGTAAAATATCTCGAGAAAGCGATCTATGACATATAGTTTTTATTGTTAATTTGGGAAGAACTGGTGTAGTGTAAGCTCCCTACAAAAATTCAAAATTTTCCATCTACAAAATACGGAGATATAGATTTTTCAAAAATTCACCCCCGGCAAAACAACCCCCTGGAAGACTTTTTTGGAGCGACTTTAATATAATTAGGTTAAGTAAATAGGTTTTAGTAGTTTCAGTCTTTGTTTACAATTTTTTGGCCATTTTTGTATTTTTGGTCTTTAATTTAGTAATTTATTCCTGGTTTTTTGCAAATTAAAAATCAAGTAATTGTTATTTGACTACTCTGTAGAAGGAATCTTATTTTATGTGAAAAGCCCTATCCATAGAGCCCAAACACGACCTATTTCGGTCTATATTTGCCGAACCTAGGACTTTAGCGGCCATCTTGGCCGCCATATTGGAAATTTAAACATTCCATAACTTTTCAACCTATGGGCCGATTGTGATGGGAGTTTTTTTTTTGATAAGATGATTAGCGTTTTTTCCATGTAAATATCATTGTTTTCACTTTATTTTGTTTATTCTTTAATCTATTTAATTGTATTGGTGTACGTACTCGGATGCAATAGTAAATCTTGACTTTGGGCAATAACTATATTTTCATATAGCAGCCTCTCACTTTATTATTTGTAAATAACTTCACTTTAGTATTGACTACCGGTCTGTATTGACCGCTATCTTTACACAATTTATATATTTTGCATTTTAAGACCAATATACAGAATTTTCTTCTAATCTGACTGTATATTTTTATGTTTATTTTTATTTGATATTAGTGTTTTATTGTCTTTACAACTTTTACAAACTTTATTACTATTTTATTGACTTTTTATATTGACGAACCACCTCCAAATGTTTGGACATAGGACGCCAAAGAAAATGACCAGTAGGGACAAGGAGCTGCCGAAGCTTACTGCGGACTCGAGTGTGAGAAGGAGTATTGGCGAGTGGGAGTCGACAAGTACATTGGCCCCTATAACACAGGCCAGGGAAAAGAGTGCATCAAGAAGCCCCACACCAACAACAGCGCAAAAACTGGAACTCAAAGCTGCGGCAAGACTATCCACTGAGTTGAACACTCTCCCAACCGAACATGGTATGGGTCGAGCAGCGGAGGCAAGGGCATGTTTAAGTAGGGCCAAATTTCACCTTAGCAGCTCAAAGAATTTAAAAACAGAGATTAAAATGGCCATAGCGGAGTCTCTGGAAAGGATGTTTAAAATAATAAAGGAATTGGACCAAGAACTGAGAAAGAAAACAGACATAAATGATAAAATTGTCACAAACACCACTTGTCAACCCTCGGATCCGGTAATTTTAAATATAGAATCGACGTTCGCCATGAAATTGGAAGAAAATACTAGACTTCTCAAAGAGAATAATAAAAACTTAGAAGAAATAAAAGATAAATTAGGTAAACAGTTACAGACTTATGCCAGTATTACTGAAAGTGGTAAGCACGTAATACTGGAAAATAGTAAAAAAATTGATATTTTAAAAGAAATAGTAGACAAACAAAACTCAGAAACAAAGAACTCTTTGGAGACAGAAGGTAGAATTACACATAAACAAAAAACGTTACACTCAATGGTGATAACATCGAAAGACGAAACCGAGACCGGTGATGAGGTTATGGAGAAAGTGAGAAGGGCAGCAGATGCAAAGGAGGGGTGGGTTAGGGTAGAAAGAATTAGGAAAGCGAAGGACAGAAAAATTATAATGGGCTTTCACACAATAGAAGAGAGGGATAAAATGAAGAAAAGATTCACGGAAACAACCCCGAATCTTAACTTCGAAGAAGTAAAAAACAAGGACCCCATGCTCCTACTGAAAGACGTCCTAAATATAAATACCGACGAGGACATTACAAAGGCATTAAGAAACCAAAACAGAGGCCTTTTCGACAATCTTAAGGAGGAGGAGAGCAGAGTTACCATCAAATATAAAAGGAAAGCAAGAAATCCCCATACCAGTCACGTGGTGGTTGTGGTCTCCCCAGTAGTCTGGCGTAGAGCGATGGACGTGGGATACGCCCATATAGATCTGCAGCGGGTTAGGGTTGAGGACCAAACCCCATTAGTCCAGTGCACACGCTGCCTGGGCTATGGCCATAGTAAGAGATTCTGCCCAGACCCAGCGGATCTATGTAGTCATTGTGGCGGTCCGCATCTCAGGGTCGACTGCGCTGAGATGGTAGCGGGAATGCCACCGAGCTGTAGAAATTGCTGTAAAGCAAAAATGGAGAACACAGCGCACAACGCATTCAGTAGAGAATGCCCCACTCGAAAAAAGTGGGATGCCTTAGCCCGTTCTACGGTGTCTTACTGCTAAGGATGGCCTTGATGCAAAGAAGACCTACAAATTCCTCCAAGCCAACCTCCAAAGAGCGAAACTTGCCACAAACGAATTGATGCTGGAAGCCAATAAACGTAGTGTCGCAGTAGCCCTTATTCAGGAGCCGTACGTGGGTGGTTCTTCAACAGTGAAGGGATATAAAGGAGCTAGGATCTACCAGAATACCAATACTGGAGGTGGGACTGTCAAAGCGGCGATAGCTGTATACGACAGTGCCCTAGACGTAAGGCAGTACCCAAAACTCACCACAAACAACATCGCTGTGGTGGGGATCCAGACGGTGGCCTGGGAAATCGCTCTTGTATCCCTCTACTTCGAGCCTGATAAGCCCATTGAACCATACCTCGATCATTTAAAGAAAATTGAGGAGGCGATTACTACAAAAAACTGGATAATCGGTGGTGACGCCAATTCTAAAAGTTTGTGGTGGGGTAGCCGGATCACAGAAGACAGGGGTGAGGAGTTAATAGGTACATTAAATGAACTAGACATGAACGTGCTAAACTCTGGTACGACTCCTACCTATGATACTATCAGAGGAGGAAAAAGGTACAGCAGTCATGTGGACATCACTGCGTGTTCAACAAATATGCTCGAACTTATTTCGGACTGGAAAGTGGTGGAAGGCCTCACGAGCTCGGACCACAACGGCATTGCCTTTAATGTCAGTCTAACTAAATCTAAAGGTATGAATGTAGCTAGAACAACAAGAATATATAACACGAAAAAAGCTAACTGGACAAAATTTCGCGAAAAACTAAAATCAACAATGCAGACTAATTTAATAAATATTGAGGTAATAAATAAAATTTCTAAGATAAACGATATAGATGATATAACGGATAAATATATAAAGGCTATAACGGAGGCATGTACTGAGTCAATGCCTTTGAAGAAAAAGACTGAAAAACTTACATTGCCGTGGTGGTCCGAGGAACTCGCGCGGCTAAAGAAGGAAGTCTCTACCTTGAAGCGACGTATCAGATGTGCGGCACCCATCCGACGAGAGAGGGTAGTAGCAGCCTACCTGGCTAAGAAACATGCGTATGAGTTGCAAGCCGCCAATGCTCAAACCATAAGCTGGAAGCAATTCTGTGAAAAACAGGATAAAGAAGGTTTATGGGAAGGGATATATAGAGTAATAGGGAGAACCACTACAAGAGAAGAGGATATACCTCTAGTAAAGAACGGAATCACGCTGGACGCGGAGAAATCCGTGAGATTCCTCGCCGATACTTTTTACCCACAAGACTCCACAAATACCGACAACCCGCAACACACCCTGATCAGACACAGAGCGGAGTTCATAAACAAAATAGTATTAAATGAAACCATCGACCCACCTTTTACTTTAATGGAATTAAACTCCGCATATAAATCATTTAATGCTAAGAAAGCTCCTGGCTCAGATGGTTTCACAGCTGACATATGCTGCCAAGCCATCTCTAACGACCCACTGGTATTCCTGGCCCTCCTGAACAAATGTCTCGCCTACAATTATTTTCCATACGCCTGGAAAGAAGCAACCGTCGTTGTACTTAGGAAACCAGGGAAAGACGATTACTCCACTCCTAAGTCTTACCGGCCTATTGGGCTGTTGCCGGTACTCGGCAAAATTTTGGAGAAAATGCTGGTGGCCCGCCTTAAGCACTACTTACTTCCAAAATTCTGCGTAAAACAGTTTGGGTTTCTGCCACAGAAAAGCACCGAAGACTCCCTCTACATCCTGATGAGACATGTTCAAAGTAAACTTGAGCAGAAAAAAATAGTCACCTTGGTCTCGCTAGATATAGAGGGGGCGTTCGACAGTGCTTGGTGGCCAAAAATTAAGATCCGCCTAGCCGAGATGAAGTGTCCGCCAAATTTGAGGCGTACTATCGACAGTTATCTAACTGACAGGAGGGTCAGGGTTAGGTATGCGGGAAAAGAGTTTGGCAAAAATACTGATAAGGGGTGTGTTCAAGGGTCCATTGCGGGACCGCTACTGTGGAACCTTCTCCTTGACCCAATCCTTCACGAGCTGAGTGGAATGGGACTGCATTGTCAGGCATACGCTGATGACGTTGTGCTCGCATTTGACGGAGAGACCGGCAGTGAAATCGCAAAACAAGCGAATGCCGTGCTCGAACATGTCAGGGTGTGGGGCGTCGAAAACAAGCTCAAGTTTGCGCCGCATAAAACTAGCGCTATGGTGATTACGCGGAAGCTGAAATTCGACGCCCCACGCCTGCGTATGGGTGGAACCGACATCATCATCTCCAATGAAATTAAATTACTAGGATTGACTATTGACAATAAGCTAACATTCGATTCTCACGTTGCGAACATCTGCAAAAAAGCCACAACTGTTTACAAACAGGTATGTCGAGCGGCTAAAGTCAATTGGGGACTCCACCCGGAGGTAATCCGCACCATCTACTTGGCCACGGTGGAACCAATAATCCTGTATGCCGCTAGCGCCTGGGTTTCGGCTGCCCAAAAATTGGGAGTGAAGCGAAAACTGGGAACGGTGCAACGCGGGATTGCTCAGAGAATCTGTAAGGCGTATCGCACCGTTTCGTTGAACTCTGCGCTGATCCTTGCCGGGTTACTCCCTTTAGATCTGCGTGTCCGGGAGGCTGCTTCACTGTACGAAGCCAAAAAAGGGGGAAATAGATTTGCGTTGGGGGACAGGGAAGTTGAGCGGATGATTTCAACCACCGTGAATCCGCATCCTGCTGAGCGCATCGAGTTTGAGCTGGGCAGCCTGATGAACGTGGAGGACGTCAACGCTCTCAATAACTTTGAGATACGCATATATACCGACGGTAGCAAGATCAAAGGGAGAGTAGGTGCAGCGATCTCCGTATGGAACAGCGAATCTGAAATCAGAGCCCGAAAACTTGCTTTACCGAACTACTGTACGGTATATCAGGCTGAGCTCCTCGCGATATGCAGGGCCACCAACGAGATCAGGACACTTAATGCTTCTACATTTGGTGTCTTTAGTGACTCCATGGCGGCTCTGTTATCCATCACCAACTACGACTGCTTGCATCCCCTGGCCGTGGAATTCAGACAAAATTTAAAAATTCTGTCTAACCAAAATAAGAAAGTATCCTTGTTTTGGATAAAAGCCCACGCAGGACTTGCCGGGAATGAAAGAGCGGACGCGTTGGCAAAAGCAGCCGCTGTGGGGTCCAAACGGAAAAGTGACTATGATCTCTGCCCTGTCTCCAGCGTAAAAAGTGGGCTCCGTTTGGAGTCGTTAAATATGTGGAACCGTCGCTACCTTGATGGTGACACTGCTTCCATAACAAAATTGTTCTTCCCCGAGGCGACGGCAGCATACAGGACAGTAAGGAAAATGCAAATTGATAACTTGTGCACTCAGGTATTAACTGGGCACGGCGGGTTCTCGGAATACTTAAATAGATTTAAGTGTAAAGACAACTCGTCGTGCACCTGCGATCCAGATACTCCTGAAACCGTTCCCCATGTATTGAGTTTTTGCCCTCGTTTTGCTACTTTGCGATTCTATGTGGAGCAGTTATTGCAAACTGCAATTGTACCAAAAAATTACAGCGCAATAATCTCCAGTAAAAGTCGCAAATATTTCATCGAGTACTGCACCAAAGTTTGTAAAATAGTTATAGATAATAATAAAACATAGAATAGTAAAATATGTTAACATAATATAATGTATATTATAGTATAACATATGTGTAGTAATTGTATAAGCAACTTAGCAGTAGGTAGTAATAAGAGTAAAGATATAATAAATAATTAGTTTGTTGTCCTGTTTGTAAGTAACCTGTATTAAAGAAAATTTGTCCACCGTCTTTTATTACTTAAGATTATAAGTTAATTCTAATACAAATAAATAGCTATATTAGGGAAATAAGTTGGGTAATCCACCCACAAGAAGCATAAATGAGATCGAATGACAGAAAGACCTAGTATGAAGCATGAACGGTATCGAACGCCTGCGAGAACTGGTATGCATGAGAATACGATAACATAGGCTCCGATTATGTTGGAGGTAGGTGAATAAAAAAAAAAAAAAAAAAAAAAACCTAACCTAACCTAACCTAACCCATTACATTTAAATTTGAATTAAAATAACATTGAACATAACACAGCCAGCTTATTAAATAGCGAATAGAACGAAATAGAACTAAATTGAATGCTTGGTTTGGTTACTTGCTGTCACTGACTTAGATGTACATATCTAGTGCATAATAATATTAGTTTTAGTGTGAATGTGAAATACATCACTACTTAGAAATACCTATAANTTCCCGACGTCTTGGAGAAATTTCACCAACTCGAAATCGTGAACTATGTCGAGACACGTCATTTGACACTTCGAACTTCGAAATCGGAGCATCCCCCTGGAAGTTGGAAGACTTTGAAGGCACTACGAACTTAGATCTCATCCAGAGCTGAAACAAGATCTATGACGTCACCTTTTCTGGACCCCTAGATATTGCCCACCACTTGGACAATAATTGTACAAAATTTCAGGAATTTTTGACAGGTAGTTTTCGAGTTACAGAGGACATAAAAAACCTGTGACGTCACGCAGAGCCGAAAGTACCTATGACATCCTGCTCCCGGCAGCACCCTAAAGAAAACCTCCTACAAGGAAGGAAACTCCTCGGGACCAACCCCCTGAGACGCGAAGTTTCTGCACTAGAAGCTATTTGCAGAAAATTGTCAGCCACCTCCAGCTTCGGCAGCTTCCTGAGGGTGGTGTGGACTACGGAGGACCTCCGGACAGGCGGGACATCAGGGACCGGTTCACCTCCTGTGGAACAAAATTTTTAGATTGTAAGTAGGACTAAGGATAGATTTTATATAGAATTTAAGGTGGAACAAGGGTACCGGCCGGCATTACCGCTTAAGTTTGTACACCCCCTGGAGCCTCAGGGGAGCGAGATATCGCAAAAATAACAAAAAATCGGTTGTCTTGGGGACAAGCGATCATAGGGTCGACTAACATATTGGCACCCCAAAAAACCACCCCCAACGAGATTTTTTGGAAAAACGGGAAAAATTTCGGTTTTCCCGATTTCCAAAGCAGAAAACAAGGGACTTGACGGTAAATTTGGGCCGCGACCAATACCCCAGTATTTTTCCCCGTCTCGATATCCCGTTCCTAAGGCCAAAACCAGGCAAACGAAGCTGGCAAAAAACTACCCCTAAGTTTGAGGGCGAATAAAAAATCGACCGAGTGACCTATCCCTTTGTGATCTCGGGACCGGACGGCCCAAATTAAAATACTGCACCCCGGTACTTTTCCCGGCGAAATCGAAAAATTGGAACTAAATTAACAGGCTGTTTAAAATACTTATTCAAGCAGTTCGACGGCAGAGGGATAAAGTTGTTTAGGTATTTAAAAATTCCAAAAATACCTCATATCTCGTAAACCGTGCGTCCTAGCCCAAAAATAACGAAAAATTTCTACCCCCCTCCCTAACCCACCCCCCCTGCTCCGCAAACCCTAACCCTTAAACCTCCCCTCCCCCCGCACCCAACCCCTAGGGTCCCAACCCCCTACCCCTAAAATTAACTTATGACCATTATTACTTGGACTCTGAAAAATTTTTAGTAGCAAATTTTATAATTATAAAATATTAAAAAATTATTGACTATTATTTTGGCATACTCATAAATAGGTAGTATAAGGACACTTTAGGGGTAGCAACCCCCAAATTAAATAAACTGCCTTATCTCGCGAACGGGAAGAGCTACAGTAACGGGGTTTTTTGCATGCAATAGGGCTTAGTCTCGAGCAGTTTTTTTTTGGACAGAGGTGGAGACTCTACGTAGAGTCGAAACTTAAAAATTTTACATTATACGATCGAAATCGAATTGATTGACCGTGTATCTTTTAAGTTGTAAAAATACCTACCTAGTTACATTCTCATACTGACTCTAGGTAGAGAAAAATTTTGTGCGATCCAATAACAAAATTTTTTGCATACATTCCTACACACACACACACACACGCACTCACACACATATACACATACACACACATACACACATACACACACACACACACACACACACAAGTATATAAATAAAAAAAACCTTCTTACCGACACTCGACGAGTCTAGAACTCGTATAGCCTGACGGAATCTGTAACAAAAAACAAAAAACAGAGATATAATTTTTTATTTATTTTATTTTGCTTATTTGTACCGTCCCTTATATAACTTATACAAACCTTTTGTGACGTCCTGTTTATATAATTATATTACGTGACATTGACGCGTCCTCACTGCAAGGAAAATAAAAATTAAATTAACGATGTACGCAAATATTAGAACCCCAGTGACCAAAAACCTAAACTCTCCTCCGAAAAACGCAGATCATGCTGGATCATCCAATACAGATGACCCAAATATTACAAGAAGCGTAAGACGAAGTGTGGGAGAATGGGAATCAGCCAAGGCCGACCAAGCCATAAAATTGAAAACACCAACATCTCCCACAAAAAAGCCATCTGAAGCCCCCCAAAAACAAAAAATACAAGGCTTTCCAAGCAAGACTGCGGAAGCTAGAGCCTGTCTTAGTAAGGCCAAATTAAATCTTGAAAATTCGAGAAATTTGAAGACTGATATAAAAATGGCAGTCTTACAAGCAGTAGAAAGGCTTTATGAGCTTGTAAAAGAGGCGGAAGGAAAAGTTACAAGGGGGCAGAAAATAGAGGAAAAGGGAACGCATAAAGAGAAAGAAGCAGAGACCAAGGAAAAGGATAAAGGTCAGGATGAGACCTTAAATGCATTAAAGAAAAAACTGGAAGAAAATTGCAGTCTCCTAAGAGAAAACTCCGAGAAGATGGAAGAGCTAAAACAAATGTTCAGGAGTCAAAAAGCGACTTATGCGGATGTGGTGGTATCACAGCCGGGGAGGCAACCCCCAAAATGCACCACATTACATTCAATAATGGTCTCATCTAAAGACGAAAACGAAACAGGCGATGGTATTCTCACGGAACTCCGGAAAACAGCCAGTGAAGATGAAGGGTGGGTGAGAGTGGAAAGAGTGAGAAAGATTAAAGACAGGAAAATTATAATGAGTTATAGAACAGAAGAAGAGAGAACAAAGGCAACACAAAGATTAAAAAAGTCAGAGGGGGAACTCGTCGTTGAAGAGATAAAAAATAAGGATCCCTTATTGATACTCTATAATGTTTTAAAGATGCATTCCGACGAGGACCTCCAAAAAGCCTTAAGAAGCAAAAATAAAGACCTCTTCCGTAACCTCAACAAAGAGGATGACAGGATAGAGGTAAAATATAAAAAGAGTGCCCGTAACCCTCACACCCACCACGTAGTGCTAAAAGTGTCCCCAACCATCTGGAACCGAGCCCTGAGCATGGGGTCGCTGCACATTGATATACAACCAGTTAGAGTGGCGGACCAAACGCCACTGGTGCAGTGTACCCTTTGTCTGGGGTTCGGACATAGCAGGAAATTCTGTAAAGAAGCTTTACCGAGCTGCAGCCATTGCGGCGGACCACATATGAGGGCCGACTGTCCCGACAGACTGACAGGCATAGAGCCTACCTGCTGTAACTGCCGGAAGGCAAATATGACAACCACAGCACACAACGCTTTTAGTAGGGAGTGCCCCGTAATGGCAAAATGGGACAATATAGCACGGCGAGCAGTGGAATACCACTGCTAAAGTTAGACCAAAGAATGGACCCCCATCACCCCCCTACAGAGTTTTGCAAGCAAACCTCCAAAGGAAAAAATTAGCAACCGCTGAGTTGGCCATTGAAGCCGCTACTCGGAAAGCTGCAATAGCCTTAATTCAAGAGCCATACGTGGGCGGGGCAAAGAGTATGAAAGGATTCCGGGGCGTAAGGGTCTTCCAAAGCACTGCACAAGGAGATGGGACTGTCAAAGCTGCGATAGCTGTCTTTGATCACGACTTGGACGTGATACAGTACCCGCAACTCACCACCAATAACATCGTGGTGGTGGGGATCCGGACCAGGGCCTGGGAGATCACGCTGGTGTCCTATTACTTCGAGCCAGACAAGCCCATAGAGTCTTATCTTGAACAGATCAAAAGGGTAGAGAGAAAAATGGGACCCAAAAGGCTAATCTTNGCTTCCTCGAGTAGCTCCTTGTCGATGCGCTTAAGTGCCCAGCGTGGGCCGTCGTTAATCGGGGCTGTTGGCTGGCGGCCGCTCGCGGTCTGGGCAGAGACGTCGAACCGGATATACCGATGGTCCGACAGCGTCTCCACCTCCACGGCGACACGCCAGTCGCGGACTCGGCTGGCGACAGAGGGGCTAGCAAACGAGACGTCCACTATCGAGCCGCCCCGCTGCCGCACGCACGTGTATTCCGAACCCCGATTCAGGACGACCAGACCAGTTGTCACCGCCCACTCTTCTAGCACCTCGCCCCGATTGTCAGTGACCGGAGATCCCCACGCCGATGACTTGGCGTTGAGATCCCCGAGCACCAGAACCTAACCTAACCTAACCTAACCTAAACCCTAACCTAAACGAGTAAAGCTGCTGCGTCGTCCGCCGTGACTACCGTTTCAGCTGAGCGATCATTCGCGGCCTCCGTCGCGCCCTCTAAAACACCTACACTTGCTCGTAGGTCGCCTGCGCCCGCCTCCTCGTGCTCCGACTCTGACTCGGACATGAAGGTCGACCTCGCCCCCGCCTCATCGACGAATGGATTCATCCTGGTACAGAAGGGTAAGAAGCGTGCCGCGGAGTCCTGAGCTCCCGCGGCCCCTAAAATTAGCAAAGCCGCGAACGCGTCGCGCCCCCGCCCTCACACTCCCGATGCGCCCCCAGCCCGTGCCACTCCGTCGCCGCGTCCGGTGGCACAAAATAAAACCCCTCCCCCGGTTATCCTTCAGGAGAAGGCAGCTTGGGATCGAGTTTGCCTGGCCCTTAAGGCCAAAAATATCAATTTCACGAATGCCCGTAACCTTGCGAACGGCATTCAAATTAAGGTTCAAACACCCGACGACCATAGAGGGCCCTCTCTTCTTACCTCCGTAAGGAGCGTATAAGTTTCCATACGTATACGCTCCAGGAGGAGCGCGAACTCCGCGTTGTAATACGCGGAATCCTTAAAGAGTTAGATGTAGAGCTCATGAAGGCCGATCTGTTAGAACAGGGCTTACCAGTGAATTCTGTGCACCGTATGCACACCGGTCGCGGTAGGGAGCCATATAATATGGTTCTAGTCGCCCTCCAGCCTACCCCCGAGGGTAAGAAAATCTTCAACACACAGACCGTCTGTAGGCTCTCCGGTATCGCCGTCGAAGCCCCCCATAAAAAAGGCACTCCTAGCCAGTGCCATAACTGTCAATTGTACGGGCACTCTTCCCGTAACTGTCACGCGCGCCCCCGATGTGTTAAGTGTTTGGGCGATCACGCCACGGCCCTCTGCGCTCGCGACCAAAAAACCGCGACGGAACCGCCTAGCTGCGTCCTGTGTC